>CADEBD010000302.1:1477941-2077941 GCA_902825455.1 Arctia plantaginis
TTAAGAAGCTCGTATTTTGTTTTTTTCTCTCTCTGTCTTTGTCTAATTTGGAATGAGACGGCCGAGTGTGAGATGTATTTAGTTATTGTACTGTACTGTGTACTATACTAACTTTTGACCGTGGTTTCTCAGCACAATCTTTTCTATTTGCTCGCTATGTTCTCCTTAAAGCCACACTGCTTTTATACACAAATATTTATTTATCAGTCAACCAATCTTACTCTACACACATTATAAATAACCACAAGTTCAGGCCGAACTGCCACACAAGATAGTTTAGTCCTTACTTAATAATAATAAAAAAGTTAATTCCATTCTTGTGATGCTTAAAATAAGTCACTATTTTGAATACAAAAGCGTTTTAGGTTTCGCTAATTTTGAAATTATATAGAAAATTTCAGCGTTTATGTAACACGTAGCCGAAATATTAGATCATGACTTGCTTTTCAGTAATTTTAGTCTATAAAACGCAATTTTGTTAGTTATAACAACTAATAGCATAATGAGAAATCTGGCGACATTAATTAATCACTGTCGGCTTGCTAAGGTTAAGTTGTTAAAGTTTTCAAGTCTTAAATTAAACTTAAGTATACTATCCTCAAATCAGTCATGAGCCGATTAGAACTGTTTTCTATTGTTTTGTCACCAATCAGTAACTCATTATTAAGGACTCATTCTCCTGCTCACAATGTTGCATATTTGTCTTATACTAGATTCATCGAAAGTTGTTTTGTATGAATTTAGTATAAAACCGTTTGTTTGCCCTTTCTTCTCATAAGGGATACGGGCGGTTGTAGATCGGTTCAGGAATATAATAGATTTTTGATACATATACATTTATTTTTCTAAATGTTTGACAGAACAGAGATTGTTGCTATTGTGCGTGTTTGTCTATGACTTTAGAGTCTACATAAGGGACGATTTTAAACAATTCACATAAATATATATTTTAAGTTGAATTAAAATAACATAAAAATTGTAAATTTACACGATTTTTCTACATTTATATATAAAATCGTGGAAGAACCATTCTTAGGCACCATAAGCTGGCTCGAAATGAGCGATACCGTAGCCAGGTAACCGGTGTTAAATAATTCTGCTGTTGATTTTTTTATTATTCATGACTGAAGGTAACAATTTAATACATAGGTACGGAAACAGTGGAGAGAAACCACAGGTGGTTTATATATCACTTTCCGCATAGAGAGTAAAGCTACTTGAGGCCCAGTCATCTAATTCTGGGGGGTAATAAAACACTTGTACCTCATGAGTCTTAAGCAGCACATAGTATACGAACATACATTTCTGACCTGTTGGTCTAGTGGTTATTGACTCTGACTGCTACGCCCGAGGTCGTGGGTTCGATTCCCACCCAGGACAAATAATTGTGTGATGAGCACGGTCATTTGTTCTGTGTCTGGGTGTACTTTATCTATAACATGTATGTATTTAGAAATATATAAGTATGTTTATCAGCAGTCTGGTTACCATAGTACGGGCTCTGCCTAGTTTGGGACCAGACGGCCGTGTGTGAGATGTGTGAAAGTATTATATTATATTGTAAATACATTGAATTTATATATCAGCTAGAAAAAAGGAATCCGAGTTTTTTTGGTTACGATTTCTCACCTTAATCACATTACAACCAATCACCACTAATTTAAAAAAAAAAACTCGGCTTCCCAGGGATAGACAATAACTTTAAGGCGAAAAAATCTGCTATCAACAGCAAATTTTTAATATTATCTCCATAAAATCTATTAGAGTGGCTTTTATATACGGTGTTGACGAAAGCGTATAATGAAAATATGCAAAGCTTTCTTCTTCCACGGTATCGTTCAAGGATTGCAAAAGAAAGTAAACAGCTATTGATCAGGAAGTGTACTGACTTCGGTACGGCTTTACGAAAAATAACAATATACTTACATGTATAGAATAAAAGAACAAAGGAGGATTTTTATTGACTATGGCCCGCGTTTATCTAAGTTCTTGAGACCAGAGCGTTCAAACATACATTTAAGCTTTGTTCCTTCAGTCTAGACACAGATTAGATATTATTATTTATTATTATTATTTATTATTACTAGCTTTCGCTTTCGGGTCCGCCCGCGTCTATATCGCTTATCGCATTGAAGAGTACTGTTACTACTACTAAAAATCGATTTGATTTGAAATCGATTCAGTGGTTTATGCGTGAAAGCACTATAAACAAACATACTCACTTTGACATTTATATTATATTAGCATTGCCCGCGGCTCTGCCCGCGTGTATGTCGGTTTTCGCTGTAAAAAGTAGTTAATATTACTCGTTAATAATATGGCTTTCCATTAGTGAAAGATTTTTTTAAATAGGTTTAGTGGTTTAGGCGTTAAAGGGTAACAAACAAACAAACAACTTTCACATTTATAATTTAGGTACGGAAGTATGAACACATGTTTAGCGCTTACTAAGAATAAATCACTTTTTATTATGTCCTAACTACTACAAGAAACCCCATCAAAAATTTCAAAAATAATCTCGTAAATTTAACCTGACTATAAACCAAATGAAGTTTATGGCCTTCTCCAAAGCCTTGAAATTAGAATACAGCGGACTGAACACAAAATGCTATGTGCAAACTATGAAAATTTAAATTCAAATTATATTTCGTTCTAAAACTTTACTATTCTTTTCAAACTAAACCTCGATCTCTTTTTTTCCCGGGCCTCACAACAAGCAACAAAACCTTTTTAAAATTAAAATAAACTTCAAATTCAAATTCTCGTTCTAGAAAGTCATTATTTTAAATATAATTAACTTGTGTATACAATCACTTTATATTACATAACCTCAGCATCGTTGGCCATTCAGCTGGTACAGTCTGTTTCGCATTTCATGTAATGGGAACATGCGCGCTAATGTAATTGAGAGGTTTTTTTAGTTTCCCCTTTTAAAATAAGAACTGTATGTAACTGAGGTCAGGCTCTGAGCCGAACGTTTTGCGTTCAGTAAAAATGTTTTGTATGTATTTTTTTTGTGGCGATTGTACACGTTCATATGTTAAAAGTATTTTATGTAGCTGTTTAGTCTAATTTTGTTTTGGGGATTTGTTTTTGGCTTAATAGGGATTTATGTGGCCGCCTTTTCACGCTTCTTTAGGTTAACCTTAATTAGGTAATGTAGGATTTTTGATTTGAGTAAATGTATTTTTAATGGGTTTTTTTTCTGCTCACGAGCAGACTAATTACCCGACGGTAAGTGACAACCAACGGGCATAGGACATCTAATACTCAAGGGTTACAAGAATGGACGTGAAACGGGCTTTGAATGCACCCGTCAGAATTCCGTGGTGTTTTTTTTAACCCCCTCGAGAGTTCGGGCATCGGATAGAACAATAGATAAGATAAGAGCCTTACTTTGATTGAATATCAAACACTGCTGGCTGTTTCCCTCCTGGTAGTTGTATGTTAACTGAAAATGTATTAGCGGTTGAATTTCGAATATCTTATTACATTTCCTTGACCATTACAACTTGAGCTTTTGTAAAATAACAAATCAAAGTACATATAAACAGGATCCATATGATTTTGTGCATCCGTTTTAACATACGAGAATGAAGTTCATTATCGCGTGTTACTCGCTTTGAGCGGATGGGAGCGGGACCGAAAAAAGGGTAACAAGACTGTTTTTTCAAAACCTTAAGTTTAAAGCAGACTGTATGGCAAACACCTACCAAAAAGCTGTTTTTAACCCTATGACACATATTGTTTAAAAATTTCAGCTTTTTCCAATTCTTATCCATATAAATATGGTATGTTTTTGTGCTCCACATACGCTTAAAAGATAAACAAGGATTTTTCTACTTCTTATCGTATTGATGGCCATAATTAAAACGAATTTGAACAAATGCAAGGATTTTTCTACTTCTTATCGTATTGATGGCCATATTTTAAACGAATTTGACCTAATGCTTGGCGACGTAAATGTAATTTAATTTTTTTTTATTCTCTTCTATACGTAGATTTTTTCTTGATACTAACAAAACTAATAAACTTGTAAATTAGCATTTTCTGTAAGAAATAAAAGGCTTTTTTTTTTTTTTTTTTTTTTTTTTTTTCTTTTTTTTTATTTTATACGTAGATAACAATAGTTATTTTCATTGTTATTTCTTTTTAATCTTACTTGTATGTTTGCAATGTAACTGTTATCTGTTAGAATATTACTTTTTCTTTGTATAAATTAAAGAACCGCCCTGGCTTCGCACTTGTGTAAGCACGTTATATTTAAGCATCTCTTAAAGTTTAGTTTACGTAAGCTATTTAAATGTTTTTGTCACCGATTTGATAAAAAATATTGTTATTTATCAATTTAAGTTTTATCTTTAATCTTCTTTCTTTGAAAATTTATCTAACTACTGGTAAAAACC
The DNA here is from genome assembly GCA_902825455.1 of Arctia plantaginis. Classification (NCBI taxonomy): domain Eukaryota; kingdom Metazoa; phylum Arthropoda; class Insecta; order Lepidoptera; family Erebidae; genus Arctia; species Arctia plantaginis. Next base: position 1,482,348 of record CADEBD010000302.1, read on the forward strand.
GGTGTAAAAATTAATGTATGTATATAAACAATCTGACGGGTCACCTGACGGACCTGACGGACTGACTACCTCCACTTGTGGATATCCCTGCTGCTCAAGAGTCATAAGTGTATTGACGCCTCTTGAGTTCCTTATTCAGAATCAGGGGTTGGGGGTTCAGGCTCCAGTAACCTCACTTACTGAGTGAAATTCAATGAAAAAACTGCTACATAAATCCTAGTTTTCTGTGAGGCCGTGGTATCGTTCCGGTACAGCAAAGACCGGAATGTGTGATGAAGAGAAGGAAAACTAGAAACAAGCTCTATACCTACCCGTCTGGTCAGCGTGGTATAGTAGGCCAAAACCTCCTTTCTAAGGAGAGGCATATGTCCAGCAGTTGTGTTGTGCAAGGCTGTTAATGATGATGATGACAGCAGAGACCACATACTAACACAAATAAAACTTTAAACCTTTATCAAAAGAAATTAGATAATCTATAAAATAATATCTAACATGTTTAAGCTAATCAAGTTGTTTCACCTTCAGGAGAGCTGCCTGTCACCCTTAAAGTGGAACTAAACAACAAAGTGATGGAACATTTAGATTTAATTACAGTTAGCGTTGTCTCTGTCATCTTAAAGCCAGGGTTGTCAGCCGTTAGTTGAACGATTTAATAGATAACGTGAACTAACAAACTTTGTTTAATCTATACTAATATAATAAAGTCGGTGAGTTTGTTTTTTGGCTGAACGCGTCAATCTTAGTAATTATTTGTAGGATTTTAAAAAATCTTTTTGAATTTGATGGTTTAATTCTCGATGAAGACTGTGTGTATAGGTTACAGACACTATTAAAATTTTACTATGAATGTTAGGAGCATTCCATTCATAAAAGTAGATAAAACTACAGGCAAACTTCAGATTACTATGTTTATTTAAATTTATAATTTGATAAATATTCACAATTTTTGGCAACATTCGATATGACACGTGCGCTTACAATATAATCATTAACATAGCTTTTTATTCATTTTTTTAAGATGATAATTGTTTATTCATACTGGTTCATAAATGACAAACATAAAAATATGATCAAACTTATAAATATAACCAAGACGATATACCCTTCCAACCATCGTATAGCTCCAATAGGAAAAACAATCAATATTACTTTCGTGTTAAGGAACATTATATCTTGTTCCTCTGAAAATCGTTACTCTGTGCATCTCACTGCACCGTACAATATCTTTCTCTGTGTAAGATATATTTCCATGTCAAAAAGATTTCTTGACGTCTCCCTAGGCTTTCGATTTCATTTCGTTGGCATTGTTTCACGGGTCGAGTAGCAGTATCCAAATTTGAGTCGTTTCTATCGACATTTCGAGAATGCATGCTGTCGGGAATGCATCTACGCTATATTGTGCCTGAAATTTATATTTAAAGTAGGAGGACAGCCATTACATTCTGAACATTTAAAGAAACACTTTCTTGTGCTATATTTCTATGTTTTTTCCTACTTTCTTAGGTCTTTTGTTATCTGAGTGGTGTGAAAATGTTCGGTTTGGTTTTTATATACTACGTGCGATCCCATCCTAAAACACTACACGAATTGATTTTTAATTGTTTTTTTTTGTCAAAGAATATCCGAATCCTCCTGCGGTTTGTTAGTCGTTTGCTTTGAGGGTCCAGCGTTGTCAGTACCCTGCAGCCCAAAAAAAAAAAAGAATATCTTCGAACATTAAAAAGATATATGAATATTATATCTTGTTCGATAAAAATACTTAGATTACATCATATTTAAAATGTATTTAGCTGTTAAATACATTTTAAATTGTATCTAATAGTCAACTTAACTGTAATTTACAATCCAAAGGACTTTAACGCCATTATGTATTCAAACCCTTCCTCACTTCGAACCCACATACTTATAGGATAACAGAAACCAGTGTATATATAACTTGAACATGCGTGTACAAATTGTTACATCAACTTAAATTGCTTACGCATAACTTAGACTTGTCTGCCACTAATATAATGGATGCTCCTCCCTATTCTCGGAGGGAAGGCTGAAATATCAGAACATTACTGGTTTGATTAATGATGCTTCTCGATATGGGCAGATATATCATATATATGTTGAAATGCCAGTAGTCTGGAGCTAATATTCAGATGAATTGTGAAGATTTGCGGGTGTATTCATACAATATTTGGATAAGTTTGGCTCAAATGTTTTGATATGTTATTATACTGTATGCGTATGTATATGTAGTGTAGTGTTGTATGCCCTACTTTTATATCATTTGTTATTCCTATTTTAACGGCTCCTCTAATAACAGAAAGACGTATGGCTAAACATTCGAGGCCTGTTAGTTTGTTAGTTTTTACTTTGTGTAACGGTAACCGCTTACCATATTAATAGTGATTTTATTTAATAAATAAATATCACGTATTACGGGGTTTGTGGTCATACGCTTTTGAAACGGCTCGACCGATTTTAATGTTTTTCTTTTTGGATTTTTGGTAGGTATAAGAATAGGTCGTGAAGTTGCCCAAAGGTGTATTATAGCAATCGATTTTTCGTTATAAAATTATTGTAACCTACCAGTTTTACTTACAGTATCAGTATATAGACACTGTAAACGTTATAAATAAATAAATAAATTTAAAAAAAATCACCTCCTACACCATCCCCAATTTGTATGGCAGCGCAACCTTTGCCGGGTCAAATAGTAGTAAAATATATCACTATATTTGTCAATTTAGTAAGCGGAAATAGAAGACGCGGCCCAGTCTATTAATTTCCCAGTTACAGCCTACCACGTAAGACATTAATTTTACGAAATATAATTATTAAGGAGACGGTTTAGTAATGGTAACCGCTTGCCACCAGTGTATTCTATATATTTATTTACCAACTTAGCGAATACATTGCAGCAGTTCTGTTAAAACAAGGAGTATTTATTATCAAATATTCATACAATTGTTCTAAGCTTAGGAAACTCTCGGTATCAAATATTGCATTTTCAGAATTTATCATTTTTGACTTCATGAATTTTGCTGCAGCACAATTTCGAGATGAGATTCAGTTTAGATTTACGACTATTGTGTTTACTTAAGCTGGTCTTTTGAAGGGGTGGCAATGTTAAAATATTTATTCTCTATTACAAATAGAGTAAATTTTTAGGTGTTAGAAAAAAACAGTCACTTTTCCCGTTCAGCTCTAAACGAGAGCTCCAAAAAAATGCGTACTTACGTATAGCAAAATAAAAAAAAGTCTAATCGCTCCGGGAACTGGAAACACCGATTTTCTACTAGCTGGTACCCGCGTCTTCGGTGGCTTAGGTCTTCGGTGGCGCTGCTTTAGCGTTATGCGACTGCAGTGCATGAGGCCTTTTGTTTGATTACCGGACCGGGCAAAATTTTATAGGGTTTTTATGAGAGGAAATATAGCCTAAGTTACCCCTTATATAGACAGCTACCTGGTAGTAAAATGTTATTAAAATTTGTCCAGCCGTCTAGAACATTACCCGAAACAAACAAACAAACAGATAGACAGACAGATAGATAAAAATATTTAAACTGGTTTTTGAGCATGGCGTATCGTGCATATAAACGTGTGAGCATGAAAAAACCCTATTATTTTGGCATTACAAACAGACACTTCAATTTTATTTATTTGTGTGGATATAGCAAGGAGCGGCAATCTAGTTCTTTCTGTGACGTAATACAAGCCAACGTAAATATAAAGACACAGAAAAATAATAATATGCTTATGTCTCTGGAGACGTTCAAAATATAACTTTTTCGTTATTAGAACTACAAAAAGCGTATCTGAAGAGATCCCAACATTTTTATATCGGAGTTATAATGTAACAAAGACCTTTTTTAACTTTTCTTCCCATTCTTTTTATATATCCCTTCATCCATCAGCTTTCTTTTACCTTTTTTTATTGTTTCGACGTCTTAGAAGTTCTTTTTTAAGTTAATTCGGTTCGTTAGGATCTTATTGTCAGGACTTTATGAAAGGAATATCATAATTATAGTTAGCGGTAGAAGTGTTAAAGGGTTTTCTTTGCGATTCGCCAGTGATTGGTTTAAGAACCGTGTACTAAACCCATGTGAGCCCACTCTTACAGAAACATTGAACTGAGTATAAAGGGGTTAAAAAGATCCTTGGTATTCAATTTTACTATGGGTTCTGTACTGAACTGGTACTATTGGGTATAAAATATAGGAAAAGACGTAAACGTGTACTAACCTGGTAGAAGGGATGTCAATAAAATTAAGTCTACAATTCGTAAAGTACGAAAACAAATATTCATTTGATGGGCCGGGTTAGTTTAGTGGTTGGTGACCCTGACTGCTAAGCCACAGGTCGTGGATTCGATTCCCACCCAGGACAAACGATTGTGTGATGAGTACGACCATTGTTCTGTCTGGGTCTAATTTATCTATAATATGTAAGTATTTAGAATCATTAAAGTGTGTTTATCAGCAGTTCAGTTAGCGTACTACAGGCTCTGCTTAGTTAGGGATCAGACTACCGTGTGTAAGATGTGTTAAGTTTACTATCATTCTTCACCAACCTCTAGTCAGGATTTCGCAAATGTCAAGTAGATGTATCTAACATTATAAAAAAGGTTTCAAACAGTTGCTTGTAAACTTAAATTCAGTATTAACTTCTTAGAGCCTCAAAAATGTTCTGTACAACATCTCCCAATATAAATAAACTTCCTTTAAAGTCAACGCATGTGATGAATAATAATATAACACAATCTTAAACGCATCGAATTCCGTACGTTATTTGGAAGTATTATTTAAATTAACATCACTCAAACTTGACCGAATTTCCTTTATAAATAAAGGTGAAAATATGCTGCGTTCCCCTTACGACCGCCCGTTCCACCCCCTTTTACGAGCCAAGTCGTAAACCGGGTTGCGACGGCGAAATTCTATTTTTGAAGTTTATATAACTCTTAGTGGGGGCCGCGCAGTCGCTCCACGCATTTGAATCTGAAATCCCTTTGTTTAGAAATTAAGTGTTATTTTTTTAAAAATTTCCGTATTGACAATAGAATGGCTTCACGGTACCAGCAGGAACATAACGTTTTAGTATCTGTGTTAAGTCATGTTTAAGTAATAAATTACGCAAAATTGACGCGCTAAAATGCGTTATTCAAAGGCTCATTTTTTGTTTGCGTTTATTGAGCGAAAAAAGGCGATATAGACATAATAGCGGGCGTTTCGGTAAGACGTGAAAACTTTCACTGAGTTTAGCTCGACTTATGAATTTTATATCCTTGCTTAAACGTGAGTTACGTATTTAAGCTATTTTAAGGCATTATCCTCACTATGAACTGGAATATATTTTTTAACCATCATTACTTAGTTCGACTTAGACGATTATAATTAATAAACTATTTATAGGTTGAACATTATCCATAGTCCTTGGTTGGGTCCGAACTCAAAATCTCATAGTTGTTGTATTTGACTCTGTCATTTGACTCTGTCTGAATTATGAATAAGCATTAGTACTCCACTAACTTCACTCACTTTTTGGAGTGAAGAAGAGAGACAAAGAACTGCTTAATACCAGTTTTCTGTGGGGCAGTAGTATCACTCCGGCTCATTTGTGTCGAAGCATGGGTTTCCAACGGTCATGTATCCCATTCCTACTATAGCCTATTGTTTGATATGATTCCTTTGGTGTTAGGTGGAATAAAAGGCGGCCTCTCCTCGCGGCCGTGTCCCCTCTTTTTTTCTCGCTGTTCTACTGTTCATTTTAAGAAAATCCTAAACTTCTCACCGGATTCCAAGAGTAACCAGTGGACTCCAATAAGCTAGTCTCCTATTACGTATCATCATCATCGACAGCCTTTAAAAGTCCACTGCTGGACATAGGCTTCTCCTTAGAAAGGAGGTTTATACCTACTATACCATGTGGGCCAGACGGGTTGGGATAGGGTTTGTGTTAATTTTTTCCTTCTCCTTCTTGCTCCCTTAGTCTGCTCTCACGACACCCATGGTGTATGTATATATGAACCTTTAAAATGCCTCTACCCATTCGAAGCTATCGGCATCAGTGTATATACGTATAAAGGGATGTATATTGTGAGGGATGAACGTAGAGTTCTTTGAGAACCCCTGTTCCTTCGGCCGTGTCTAAATATCTTTCAACATCTGTCAAGTTTGGCTCTTGAATAAAGTTAACTTCTAAGATTATGTGTTTAACTCGATTCTCGTTGGACCAATCACTAAGTGGGTGGGACTAACTGTTCGCGCCTGAAGTTCTCGTAAACTTGTAACGCAATTAGCAAGGGAACTTCACGTAATTAATACAATTAGGAAGTGATTGCCTGAGATCATTAATGGATAGTTAACAAACGGTGTTTAAAGTAATACAGTCACCACTGTTTACTGTAGTTTTTAGGGTTCGGTACCTCAAAAGGCAAAAAAGGAAGCCTTATAAGATCACTTTCTAGTCCGTCTGTCCGTCTGTCCATGTGTCACTACCGATTTTCTCAGGAACGGGTAGATCTAGCAAATTTATACCAGATACTGAGGTCTATGGTCCCTATTAGATATATAAAAATCAAGGTCTTGAGTGAACACGATAAAAAGGTATGGGCAAATTTCGATTTTCGCGAAAACTTGTAAGTACCAAAATTTAACTTAATTTTTAACTTTTTTTATTTTTCAGAATGTTCTCTTTACTTGTGCTGTAAGACCTTGCTTTTATTTTGTTTGTCAAAATTGTCATTTTTGGTCCACCGGAAGTACCCTATAGGTTTTGGATCGAAAATTTATATGGTAGTTTCCGTTGACCTACAATCACGAAATTTGGCAAAAAGGAACAAATTTCAACTTATACCAATATAACAATAAATATTCTGGGACTAAGTAGTAGTTGAACTCTGGCACCTATGATAAGATTTAACTTGTGTCATAGGTACCGGGGCTCTCTCACAAGGTAACAACATTGTCTACGTAAATATAAGTTAAGAAGACAAGAAGTTCGGTAAGAGGCGATCACCTCGCCGCTTCCTGCTGCTCTGAGTGTTGTGTGCTCTGTTTGATCCACAAATTGTTGTTCTTGTGTCTGAGTGTTCTTTATGTCCATTTGGATGAATGTTTGTAAAGTCCTTCGCGATACAGGATATATTCCAAGTCTTTAAAAAAAGAGAATATTCAGTCGGAGTTATAGGCAACCCTAATCCGTAATGGGAATGAAAGTGCACTAACACGTAAATTTTAATATAATTCAAAATAATTATATACCTTTTTTGTTATCAATAATAAATGTTTTTCCCTCTTTATTTCTTTCTTGCAATCGTACTATTGATTCCCTATTGAGCAAATTACGCAGGACAACGGCATTGCAAAGAGAAGGAAAACTTGACACAAACCCTATACCAACCCGTCCGGCCAGCGTGGTATAGTAGGCCAAAACCTCCATTGTAAGGTGAGGCCTATGTCCAGCAGTAAACTGTTAAGGGTTGTTGATGATTGATTCCCTAAAGTGTCCAGTTGACTGCTTGTTCCTTGTTGTGCAAGTGTTAACACTAAACGTTAAGCAATTTCAATACCAATTTCAAGATATATAATACATTGTGTTGATTCCAGGTTGAAATATTGCCGGTAACATAATTAAGTTTGAAACAATAATAGCTTTTCAAATTTCATACACTATTATCTGATCCCAAACTCAGCAGAGTCTGCGCTATAGTAACCACTGATAAACATACATATATCGCAGTCCCCGACGAACAAAATCGTAATAGGAAAATAACAATTTTACAGGAGCAAATAAAAACTGAATATCTTGAATACTGTCAAGACTAAAAAGAAGATTCTTTTATCAAAAATAAGGAAATATTTTTTTGCACTAGATTTTTACTAAATTTTTATCATAAATTTTCTTTATCAGTAAGAAAATTGTGAAAATGTCCATTACTGAAATAAGCTATAGAAAAATTAACGCAAACTAACTTTACGATAGTGTTCGACTGTAATCACAAATCGGTGTTGCTGTAGTAATCGTTCATTATGATATTGTTCCTTGGTAAATATGAATAGACTTTACATTCGTAAAATGACATTGCAATCGTATTCGATGATATAACTGACTTTAATATTACGGTAAACATAATTTACATACTTATTCGATGATCATTTTTAGGTGTTATAACCATTTCGGTACCTATGTATAAATTCTGATTCTGATTCTGTCATTTTTCCCTCGAACAATATGGTAATAGCCGCTTACTCTAAAATGTTGACTTTTGAGATTTGGTAATAGGTTTTTGCGTTATTGATCGTGTAAATTTTTCACTTATGTTATACGTTGAACAAAAACATAAAGATCATTATTGAATGGATAAATCCAAAAGTATTCATCGCCCGATCATAAAAAAAATTCAATGATTGTAATAGGGTGTGTAGATAACGAATATCTAATAAACCCGATTCTATCGTAATAGCGATTACCATAGTGTTCGTCGGGGACTGCGATATATTTCGAAAGAAAAGCATAAATGTACGTAATATAAATGTACGTGATGAACAAATGCTCGTGCTAAGCCAATTAGTAGCTTAGTAGTCAGTATCACTAACCACTGGATGTACATGGCTTTCTATCGTCTCTGGGTTGGTTTCAAGTTTTCCCTTTCTTTCTAGTACTGTTTCCTGCGTCAGCTCTTACGTCATGAATAGGGGTGGTGACATTCCGTATTCTTAATCCGTCAGCTATTTAAATAAAAAGTATGAAAAACAGCAGTCTAAGTTTTCCTCATAACATTAGCTATGTTCCAGTGAAATTCCTGGGGAAATCATTCCTCTGTCTTCAATCATTTCATCACAAGGAAAAACAATAATCTGTTCATGCTTTATTAATTTCATTTCATTCAGTGAATAAAATGTGTTCTATTGACGTACATGTGTTTTGATTTATTACTATACTCACCAAGATGAAAGAGACGACAATATCCTTTTATTTCGAGCCGACAGATACAATAAAGTATTTTCTTTGTTCATAGTTCATACGTTCATTTACTTGCGGCCTTCAAATTGTCTGCCGGTATAACTTGATCCCTATTCTATTTTTATGGCATATGTGGCAAACGAGCAGTCCGGTCAACGGGTGATGATTCCCCCCCCCCGTCCAATCAGGGACATCACTCACTCAGTGTATAACAACAAAATTTATTGTTTTGTTTATGGAAGAGGGGGCAAGGCGCAGACGGGTCACCTGATAGAAAGTGACCACCGAAAGTGAGTGCACAGTGGTGGAGTGAGAATTGTTTAGAACCGGTTTTCTATCAAGCCGTGGTACCACACTGGTCGAACCTGCCCATTTATGCCGAAGCATAGTTCTCCCACTATAAAACTCGACAAGTAAAAATTTTAATCATTCTTTTTTAAAATTTGTGGTAGGTAAGTATTGTTTCAATTATACATAAGCGACCAGCTCAACTGTCCGGCGTGGTTTAGTAGGTCAAAACCTCCTTTCTAAGGATAGGCCTATGTCCAGCAGTGGACTGTTATAGGCTGTTGATGCGAACATACATTCTCACCTATAGCCCTGAATATGTGGGTAGTATGTAAACGCAAATATTTTACTAAACTAAAGTTTTAGTTAAACTTAACACTTAACACTAAAACTAAAGTTTTAGTTAAACTTAACACATAACAACAGTTATGTGTTAAGTGTTAAGTTAACACTAAAACTAAAGTTTTAGTTAAACTTAATACTTAACACATAACAACAGTTATATGTTAAGTGTTCAGTTAACACTAAAACTAAAGAACTAAACAACACAACACTTAACACTAAAGTTTTAGGTCAACTTACGTAACAGGGGACAAAGCTGCTGCTATCAATTAGGCACATTAGGGATCAAATGGAAGAAATTGGATGGGAATTGCTTATGCGGATGAATTGGGAAGCTCAGCTTAAGTTGGTCAAGGTTCTCATCACCTGGATAGTTGGCGCTCCACTACTGTGCGCTTTTCGAGACACTTTTTGCCCCGCACAACTAATCTATGGAATGGGTTATCGTCTGCGGTATTTCCGGACCGATACGACCTTTAAGAATAGAGCGTACTCCTTTCTAAAAGGCCGGCAACGCGTTTGTGACTCCTGAGTTGCAGACGTTCATGGGCGGCGATAATCACTTTCCATCAGGTGACCCGTCTGCTCGTCTGCCACCCTTACATAAAAAAAAAACGTACATACATACGTAGATACATATAACTCGAATTAACTATTGGCGGATAGTCAGAACTAAATCCTAACCTTAATAGTTTAAGTTCTAATTAGATTAGCAATAATGTATGTGGTCAACCGAACGCCGAATGTTCTTCGGGCTTTCTGGTCAAATAACTAAACATTCGACAAAAGTATTTAGATTGCCGACAGGAAACTTGGAACTTTTTAGTTCTTCCCTCTTTGTTACAATCGCAACAAGCCGCCCAAGAGCATGTATCATTGGTTAGAAAATACTTAGACAGGTTTTGTTCGATATTGTTTTTATTTTTATTAATAATTAATACAAAATAATCTGATGCTCGAATGGCGTCGTGGCTTGTGTAACGGACTGCTATTCCAAATCGGGTTCGTTTCCCGCTCAAGTCAAACATTTAATGTTTGATTTGTTCTGGGTGTTTCTATGTATTACAAGTATGTATTTACAAAAAGTATATATGTATTTATATCAGTTGTCTAGTAGACATAGTACACGCTCTGCTTGGTTTGGGACTAGATGGCGTTGCGTGAATGTGGTATAATGTTATTATTATCAATTACAAAAAATTAACGTTATTAAAAAAGAAAATAATTAATTTCTTTTTACCGATAAATACACTGGAACTTATGAATGTTTAGGGTGGGCAATGACAATAGAGTATCTAAAACATGCTGACTCTTTTTTTCAGATCTTTTTGTTTGGATTGGTTTAATTCTGTGATTGGCCAGGCTACTAGAATAGGGACCTGATAGGATCATCTAGCCTCCATTGTGTCTATGCATGTAAAAACAAAATTATATTATACATTTAATACGACAAATAAACTGTTTTTAAAGAAAAAAAGTAATATATACATTTTAGTTAGATTACTAAAGTAGTTAAATGTGTAAAGCTTTACACAACAAAGAATTTCCATTCTATAAAAGAAATTAAATGCATTATAATGCCAAGGCTAATGTATTATCGAACTTCAAAGAAGAAATGTTCAATATCAATATTTTCGGAATATACACCATAAAAAAGCGTACGGAACCTTTTTCTAAAATCCTCGGTAAGGGAAGCAGGAAAGACCTTTTGGATCGTTCACGTATAAAATAAAAAAAAGTAAGTGCAAGTTGCGAGTGGGTCCCGTATATATTGAAAAAATAAAGATAAATAAAGGAGATAGGTCCGTGGTCCATATGGTCCGTGTGGTGACGGACTAAGAATACAGAGTGTTACCACTCCTATTCATCCCGTGGGTATCGTAAGAGCCGACTAAGGGAGAAAACTACGCAGAACAACAGCACTGCAGAAAGAATTAAAACTTGACACAAACCCTATACCAACCCGTCTGGCCAGCGTGGTATAGTAGACCAAAACCTTCTTTCTAAGGAGAGGCCTATGTATAGCAGTGTATGGTTATAGGCTGTTGACATGATGACAATTATGGTTCGGTAATATTCCACTCCTAAGGGTCTCAGCGCATATTATGTAGATACCTATGAAATATATTGATGTGTCACAATTTTCTTTTCGCTTAGCTGCAACCTCTATGAGAGATTCCGAGAAAAGGGACGGACATTTGAAACAGGAACCCGGAAAAGCGCGCGCCGTTTAATGTTACTTTATTATGAGCTGACGGGTCCTCAATATTTACAATAATTAACTTTGGTATTGTTGGAGTTTGGTTTAAAATCGTACACATTGTGCTGATCCTAAATAGAATTAGGAAAAGAGAAGGATGCAGATGCATTTTGTTCTTTTAAACAAACTATAACAAAATGTGAATAGTTTTTGTGTTTCTTAAACCGCGATGATCTCTGGAATATTTAGTCAGATTTGAATGATTGATTAAATATAATATTTATTGAGAAATAATAAAGAATATAAAACATCGCGTAACTATACTACAGAACGGAGTAGTGAGATGGAACCAAAAACGAAGATGACACTCAGGATACGGCTAAACTCAATGATAAAACAGTGAAACTTTCTTGTAATATCCACAACAAAGACTTGTGAAATAAGAATTTATCAGTGTTCAGATAAAGCTGTGCCAAGATGCGTGTAATGTTATGTAAATTTCTAGTTGTGCGGGAATTACATACATTTATATAAACATTACGTGACATCCGCTTAGAAAGATTTTTATTAAGGATTTAATGGCTGATAGTCAGGTAGTGTATCTTGTAACAGTAGTACGGTTATAAGATGCAAATTATTTTAAGTTTATCTATATTGGTATTACAAAGCTAAGGACTTCAACTCCATTTTTAATTTGCCGAGATTCCAAATTCCCTGGAAAAAAAATCCGGATTGAATAGAGAAAGAAATGGAGAAAGGTTACTCAATTATCAAGCACCTTTCTTCTATTAACACTTGTTTGAAATTATCTTTCTTTTTATTTAAAAAAGCTTGACTGATTGACACAAAAACTATTCAATATAAAATCTATCTAAAATAACGTATTGTGAAATATTTCATTCGTGTAGTAATAGGATGAAATTACGATTGCGAATGATAGTTATAGAAAAGTATTTTTCTAAAAAGATTATAAACACACTTTTGTCGCTTACCATCAGGTGACCCGTCTGCTCGTTTTCCCCCTTATACCATAAAATAAGTAGCGTACCTTAATTTTGACCATTTTGTGGATCGAATTTGTACATCATACAACACGCACAATAAGAGGTCACGTTGACAAAAGTAAAATTACGTAAATTATTACCCCAAAGCATAAAACTTCATTTTTTTCAAGAGCTGCGTCAAAAATAAAAAAGACAACTTAGGGATTTACGTGGATCTCTTACATTTCATTACAGGAGTATGGACGCGGCTTTATAATGTTGTATAGCTTAATAAGACCGCCGGCTGCGGGTCCTATCTCGCCGAGAGGTAATAAATGTGAATTATAGTAGCTTCATACTTTTACGATCATTTATTTTTATTTTAAAGGGAATCCCCCCGTTAATATGATATCAACAAAATATTATCCTTTTAAGCCACGTTGAAGAACAGAGTCCCTGTAATTTCTTTGCCCGTTTTTGTCCATACGAACTATGGATTAGCACGGGTATTTGATTTCATATCTCCCATCTTGAATTCTGTTCCTGATAATTCAAAATAATAATAATAATAATAATAATAATATATCTCACACATCTCACACACGGCCGTCTGATCCCAAACTAGGCAGAGCCTGTACTATGGTAACCAGACTGCTGATAAACATACTTATATATTTTTAAATACATACATATTATAGATAAATTACACCCAGACACAGAACAAATGACCGTGCTCATCACACAATATTTGTCCTGGGTGGGAATCGAACCCACGACCTCTGGTTTAGCAGTCAGGGCCACTAACCACTAGACCAACAGGCCTGTCAAATAACTTGCATGTTTTAATAATAATTAATTGGCCTGTTGGTCGAGTGGTTAGTGACCCTGACTGCTAAGTCAGATGTTGTGAGTACGATTCCCACCCGGGACAAATTTTGTGTGATGAGCACGGTTACTTGTTGTCTCTAAGTGCAACTTTTCTATATATATATATATATATATATATATATATATATATAAATATATCTATCTATCTATCTATATAATTTATTATATGTATGTATCTAGAAATACATAAGTATGTTTATCAAAATATGTTTCTGCCTGGTTGAAGGCAGTAGTCTTCCTCCATATTATATAAGTGCGACTGAAATTAATCAATTAATTGTGCTCGTTTAATTTGCCTTCGTGAAGTCCGTGTAGCGACGGATTAAGAATACGGAATGCCACTACCCCAATTCATCCCGTGGGTGTCGTAAGAGCCGACTAAGGGCCCAAAACAACGCAGGTAACCAGCACTGCAAAGAGAAGGAGAACTTGACACATACCCTATACCAATCCGTCTGGCCAGCGTGGTATAGTAGGCCAAAACCTCCTCTCTAAGGAGAGGCCTATGTCCAGCAGTGGACATTTAAAGGCCGTTGATGATGATGATGAGTTCGCTTGTGTCCACACCTGAACATTTTTTATTATTCCAGTCAATTTAAAAAAATGCGTTTGATATCCCTTTTCATGAATTCAACAATATGTATGTATTTAGAAATGATTAAGTATCGAAAGGACAAGGTTAGGAGTGAGTATATAAGAGGGAGTCTGAAAGTAGTGCCACTGAATGAAAAGCTAATAAGTAATAGGTTATCTTGGTATGGACATGTCATGAGGAGGGATGAGGAAAATGTGTCCAAGAAAGTGTTAAGTATAGGAATTGAAGGGCACAGGAGAAGACGAAGTCCAAAGAAAAGGTGGATTTACTGTGTGAGTGAGGATATGGCTGGGATGGGAGTAAACAGTGAAATGAAGAATGATAGAGTAGAATGAAAACAGAAAGTAGTAATAAACGGTTTATGTTCCCAGCAGTATACTGCATTCTTAGGAATACCACAAGAATCGCATCTAGGACCGTATCTAATCAACTATTAATAATTGATATTGTCCATTGCTTTCACTATGCTAGTATATTTATGTTTGCGGACGATCTAACAGCGACTAAAGTAATCCATAACATCAATGACTCAATGTTACTTTAAGAAGACCTCGATAGTCTCTGTGGATGGTGAAACCAAAATAAAATGGCTCTAAATGTAAAAAAATGGGTTCACATAAAATTTACAAGAAATAAACATATAATTAACACCCAATATTCGCTGAACAGAAGACCTAGGAATTATCATGGATATGAAGTTAAATTTCATTGAGCTGAGCAAAGACAGATCTTTGTAAAGTCCTCACAAATGCTCGGATTTATTTTACGTCTATAGAGTTATTTATAAAGTCTAAGCACTTCAAAAAAGCTTCTACCAAAATTATATATTATTTAACTCATTAGTGAGAAGACATCTGGAATACTCCAGTGTTGTCTGGTCTCCCACTTATAGGAATCATATTGATCGGCTTGAAAGAATCCAAAAACGTTTTCTAAGACACTAAGACCAAAAACTTTTTCTAAGGCACGCTGTGCCTACGAGTACCTGTAAGTGGCGTGATGCTAAGCTACAAAATTTATACGTTTACATCGTAATAGTGTACTCGCCGTTGGTGGCCTAATAAATAAATAAAAAAAAATACAGTTAATCCATTCCAGGGCGCTGCCATGCTGTGATTAAAGCATCTCATTAAGGATTATGTTACATTAAACTGCATTTGTAGGACTATATATTTATATGAACATATTTGTATGTATATCATCATGAATGTCTCATGTGTATTGCCAATGCTTTCACTATAGAACCGCAAATATTTGGTAGAATTGAATTAAATAATAACAATAAGAACGTGTGATATGTGATTCATGGCTGTCTACTTCGCAAATGAGCAGAGAATTTACTACCGTTACGTGACTTTTGATATACATAATGACACCAAGACGTAAACACATGATCGCTATAGAATAATTCGGTATTCATGAGAATTATACCCACAAATTCCGAATCAGCAGTCAGGATCACTAACCGTTAAACCAAGAGCCCCGTCAGCACATCATTTCACCAATGAAAAGGTACATTTTCAGCGAGTACCATCGGCTACTTTTTACCACGATAATCGACATACACCCTGGCGGAGCGGAGTGCTATAGAAGCCGATAATAAAACCTTATTCAGTAATAGTTTTGAAGTTTAAATTTCTTGGACAGGCAGGAATAGCGTGCAGTTAAATGTCATCCGTGTGGTGACGGATTTTGAATACGGAATGTCGCCATCTTTATTAATAATAATATAATATTTTTAATATTTCACACATATCTCACACACGGCGGTCTGATCCCAAACTAGGCAGAGCCTGTACTATGGTAACCAGACTGCTGATAAACATACTTATATATTTCTAAAAACATACATATTATAGATAAAGTACACCCAGACACAGAACAAATGACTGTGCTCATCACACAATTATTTGTTCTGGGTGGGAATCGAACCCACGACCTCTGGCGTAGCAGGCAGGGTCACTAACCACTAGACCAACAGGCCAGTGGATGTCGTAAGAACCGACTAAGGGAGCAAACTACGTAGGGCAACAGCACTTCAAAGAGAAGAAAAACTTGACACTAACCCTATACCAACCCGTCTGGCCAGCGTGGTATAGTAGGGCAAAACCTCTCTAAAGAGAGGCCTTTGTCCAGAAGTGGACTGTTAAAAGCTGTTGATGAAATGTCAGACTTGCGAACGTGTATGTCTTCTTCCGAATGGTTCAATATTATAGTCAGGTGGTCGAATATGAATTGGTTTAAATGTCTCTTTTTATTTCATTGACCAGTTTAGTTCAACTATATTAACTTTATTTTATACAACTATACCTTTGTGTAGTCGTTTTGATATAATTTATGTAAAAAAGACGTGATGTAACATTTGATTGATGTCACTCACTCTTGAACAGTTAAGAAGTAAAAAGAAGAATATCGGTTGACAAACTTAGGATTAAAAGTTTTTTTTTCTTTTTTTGTAAAAAAAGGTAGAAGTAAAAATACTGATAAAGTCTAATTAATATAAAAAAAGCGTGGTTAATAGTACTCCCCATTATATGCCGTGACTTTGACCTTTCTATTTTAGCACTGTCTAGAACGAAACTAAAAGGATACAAAAAACGAAACGAAAGTGTCCGGCGCTTCCGTTGTTTAATCTTGCCGGGACACTTCTGTGCCCCCAGATAAGCTGTTTAGGTAGTTAAACGCATAATAAAAAGCACACAACTTTCGTCTGAAATAACATCACTTTTCGGCAGCCATTATTAATTAAGAATATTTGTTTTCTGCGATTTATTATATGTAATGTCGTAAGTTAAAATGAAATACTGTGTTAAAATCTTAAGATTTTACATATATTCAGAGTTCTTGAATGCATAAATGAACCATAAAGAACGCAGTGAGTACAAAAATTAACAATAAACAATAACCAAGTACTTTTGGCAAGCGACTTGGTTGTATGTAATTTTGCGGAAATGCGATATGTTTGTATACTGCCATATTTGTCAAAGATGTTTTTCTTTGTTTCTGACAACTCGTGTAACAGTGACAACGATTATTGGGTAGTATGCCTACTTCGGTGTTCTTATTAAGCAAGAAGGGTTTGCTTTTTTTGACTGATCCAAAACTTTTTTATGTAATAATAATCCTACTACCTACTACCTTTTTTTTTTTCCGTGGGGGGAAGCCCCTCGGATACTACCTATCGGTGGCATGTCGGACTCGAACCGACTAAAACCGCACGCCGTCTCGGGTACTAATAGCCGGGGAACCAGGTATACCCTAGAAAGGAAGTCCCTGGTGCAATCCTACTACACCTCCATTAGATGATCTATTGTTCTTTTAAAATAAGTATAGTAGTAGTACTCAGTACTTTGGGATCAGACGCATGTGTGTGAAGTTTTTTATTTTATCTATACATATATATTTTGATGACAACTGGCTTGCCTACAAAACTGCTAGAAACGGGTGCAATCAGGTGATATGTAACGCCAAAGCCATATTCTCGATAACATTTCTTCATCCTCTTCTGCTAACATCTGGAAATTCTCAAGGATTCTTGGTATCGGCGTTGAGCGCCATGAAGACTTTAAAATGAATATTGCTTTAGATGATATCAATAGCCATTTTACCACTCCCTCTATATTGGATCATCCAGTTCCAACCACCGATGACGTGGCCCGTCTGCCTAGGTCTAATATAAACCCCTTTGGTTTTTCGCCAGTTGCACCAGACAAAGTCAAACGATTTGATACCTCCATCAAATCCAAAGCCACTGGTTGCGATAAAATTTAACGTTTCATGGTAACCGCCATCCTAGAACCCGCTATTACTCATATAATTAATCACCCCTTTTTTCCAAGGTTTTCCCCTCATTATGGCGCAAGGCTTATGTACGTCCATTGGCTAAGGTACCTAACCCCTCCCTTCCTACTTATTTTGGTCCAACATAAATCCTCCCTTTCCTGTCCAAAGTTTTTGTTTGTTGTCGTCTATTCTATATATTTAATGTTTAATGCCAGTTTATAAAAAATTGAAACACCAGAAAGTTATTTGTGAGATGTTGCTCGATAATTTTAAGGATTTTTCTTTCTTTTTAAAAGACAACCACTAGGAATATATCCTGTGTCGCGGGGACTTTACGAACATACATGAAATGGACACAAGGAATACCCAGACTCTGAACAACGATTTGTGAAAAACAAAAACTGTTGTCCCATGTGAGGATCGAATCCATAACACTTGGGCAACGTGACCGCTCTAACCAAAAACCATACCGTCATCCATGCAGTCATGCAGGATTGGTAGAGTTGCTAGTATTTCTCTCACAGCCCCTGGGCGCTTAGGCTACGATTGTTAAAAATTTTGGAGAAAACATGACGACTGTGCGCCTCGTAGTTGTTTATTAAAAATGTTTGCTTCAAAAGATTGTGCCGGTGCGAAGCAGTATTTAGAAAATTCTATCCAATTTGTATTTAATACCTAATAGAACCTGTACTCTGAATTTTCAGCCACCTATTTCTATAACACTCATAAAACGAGTGTATTTTTACAAGCTTTTATGTAATTTGCTGGACCCCGAAGACGACCATAGGATCTTATTAACTAAACAAGATGAAGTCTTAGAATTTGGCTTCTTTGTTCTGTTTTGGTGAATAATTTGGTACTATAACGATATTCAGAGACTATAAAAGATTTTTTTTATTTCATACTTATATTAAGTGTAAATAAAACACGAAAACCATGTTTTTCACCTTATTTGACGCAATTCAGTTTCATGGACTGTTTTCAAAAGCTGTAACGTCATGTGCTCTAAGTCAAAACCTTATTTATACACAGTCCCCAGTTTTGGCAAGAGACCACCATCTCATTGATAACGGCGACGCTGCATATCCGTCAGCTCTCCCGACAATAGTAGCTTATGCGTTATTTTTCACAACTTTTACGTGAAAGAAACGGGCTACAAATTTATGTTTTAAACTGTCACAGGCACGGCAGGAATGGCTGGAATCCAATGATAAGATACTGTTAGGTGTCAGAAATGGCTCGACTGTAATGACAATACAGCGAACAATAAGTTCAAAATACGTACAACCTTTTAGTACTGCATTTCACAATAAAAAAATGAGGTTGACGTCACAGCAGACTAGTCACTCATTTAGTAAGATGGTGGAAATAAAAGAGTTGATGGTAGAAGAAGACACACATGCTGATAGTGGACAAGCTGATAGTGGACAAGGGACCAAATTAAGAAGAAGATCGCGTGCTCTTTGTTACTGCAAGATTAATATTAGTAACTTACCGTTTCAGCTCTGTCTTTGTTTGAAGCTTATACTCGTGGACCGTTTTATTTAAGAGGGGCTCGTGACTAAGTGGATACCGTGTACCGTGTACATTGCAAAGTTAAGCGATCTTAGCCAGGTCAGTGCATGGGTGGGTGACGGGAATACCCAAATACTCCAAAATATTTTATTCCGAATTTTGATGTTCCGATTTTTAAAAATCCGAATTTCATAATACCTAAGAATTATAATGTCTATTATTAAAATTACGTAATTTATTTTACTCAAAAGCTGTAAATGTAATTTGTTTGTTTTCCGATTTTTATATATTCGAAGAATCAAATGTTCGATGTGTTCTCGTTCCAAAAAACAATATTCCGATTTTCAATACTTTGAATAATCTGATAAAATTAGGATTCTGATTCAGTTAGTATAATGTAATTTAAAAACGTCAACGTTGTTATTAATTTGTGTATGAATAGTTTTTTTTTTGTGTTTTCTTCTTCTCCTTATGCCTGTGCCGTGTACCATCTACTGTTATTAAATTATTTGAGTTAGGTTAGGTTAGAACAGTTAGAACAGTTAGGTTAGGTTAGAACAGAGGCGCGCCTATCATCGCCTCATGCCGCCCTGAGTGTGGCCGCGGGTGGACGGGGTGGGTTTCCCCTCCACCCGCATTAGTTTGGCCAGCCGCGAGGGGGCGGCGTCCGCGTCAAATTTTGAGACGGGGCCCGCAATAGGAGCGGGCCGGCGCTAGGAGGGATCCAGAAGGCGATAACTACCTGGACCCCTCCTAAACTGGAAGCGCAAAGAGGGCACACCGTGTGGTTTTAGTCGGTTCGAGTCCGACACAACACCCCGCCGCAAACCCCGGTGGGGTGACGGTCCGAGGGGATTTCCACACGTTAAAAAAAAAAAAAAAAGGTTAGAACAGTGACCATTAAAGCGCGAAGGTGAGCGAGCGTAGCGAGCCTGTCGTCGTAGCCGCCGCCGAGCGCCAGTTCCACTCTATTGTTTGTGACGGGTGCATTTTAGATGTCTCGAATTATCATTAAGTCGGACTTTTTGTTATTCGATCTATTAAAACTTGATATTTTGAGCATAGTAATTATAAACGTTAAGAATATTGAAATTATTAATTAAAAAATAGGATGATTGATAAATCGGAGTTGTTTTATTTAGAATTTTGAACCATTCGGAATTATGAAAATGAAAATATTTGTGACTGACGGAGTGTTTCGTATTTTTGTAGTGTACCTACTTGTACATTGGTGACCATTCTTAACACACTTGGGTTGTGAAGGTTTGATGGCAGTCGTTTAGCATATAAAATCAAAGTAAAGCCGTATCGTAGTAAACTGAAAGCTAAGCCCATTCTAGTTTAGGAAAAGGCTCGGAGGAACGTTTCGTTTAAATACTTTACTCTTCTTCACAAGGACAAACGGTCTTTCAACTATTTAGAACAATCTACATATTTTACGGTTACATTGTGTACACGCCTTTTTGTGTGCAATAAATTTTATGTTTAATACTGTTAACATTTTATTGGTGAACATTGAATTTGCTTCAGTCCGGTCAACTTGAACAACAAAACATTCTCGACTGCTCGAGAAATACACTCTAGAAGAGTGCACAAACAATTTTGAACGAGATTTTTCGCTCGAACGTGTCTTAAAGTCTGAGAGAGTTACTTTGAAAGTATCTACATAATTTCATGAAACGTGTTGTATATTTAAAAGCTTGAATTTTATGTTACATAGTTTATTATGCAATTTTTTAATTTCATTAACTAAACACGTTATTTTTTGAGAAAATTAATGTAATTCGTAACTACAAAAAATTTATACGAAATAAATTAGTTTAAAAAATTGCATACACGCTTTTCTAACTAGCCTCTTTTTTGGTAATTAATGATGATTATGAGAAAATAATTAAAACTAAAAAAGTAAGACGTAAGTAAGTCACATATGCTTCAGTGCCCCGAGCACGAAAAAATGTCGAATGCGTATCGTAAACGTATCGAGTCTTCGATACGTTTACGGAGTTTTACGATAGGCGGTAGCACGAAGCACTAACGTTAAGGTATCGAGAGCTCGATACGATTACGTTAGTGACGTCATCCTAACGTAAATAAGGATGTGCACTTAAGAACGAATTCAACATCGTATTGAATGAACTATGCGTTCGAAAACATAATGAAATAGTGATTTTTTTATTACTTTCGGTTAAACTACCTATTTATTGACAATTAAAACAAAATTTACTTATATAAACACATAATAAATCTTAAATTACGTATGGGAGATTTTAAAATGTAGTATATTTTGGAGAATTAAAATAATGATTATGACATTTTTTTCGGTTTCTGAATAACACGTCTCCACTTGACAATTTATTGACATAGATACGACGCTATGTCTATAAATTGTTTATTATTTTTATTGTAAATTCATCTCCAAGTTTAAGATTATTTGTAAACCTTGAAACTTTAAGAAGCATTTTATAGAAAATATTATTTGTATTATTACGTCGTGTTGGCTGTCGATTGTGACAAAAATCTAAGCTTCCAATAATAGCTAAGTCGTATACCACTAGACCGTTGTCTTATGTGAAAAGAAACTGATAAAGATTTCTTTAAAATAAACCACAGTAAGTCGTGCCACAATAAATCGAACTGTGGAACAGCACAGACGAAGACGTGTTTCATCATCCTCTGCGCCAAAAATCCCAACATCAAAAAAGTCAGTGCCTACAAGCCATTTACAATACGTGGCTATGGTGTAATTTCTTGAAAGGTGAGTTTATTTAATTTACTATTTGCAATACTCAATGTACTGTAATGTAAAATAACGATGTGATGTTTGAGAATATGATAAATTTCATATTTATAATTCAATTTCTCGTTGTTATGAGACTTACACTGCTACTTGACATTAAAATAAAGTTTCAATTGTAAATATAGATAACATCTGTCACTTTATAAATGAAAAATGAAATGAAAAGAAGAACACCACCACAGCAATCCTACAGATAAACATACCAGGGACAACTAATGTCTCATATCAGTCAATCTAGGTTTCATAGTACAAGTTCTGCTTAGTTTGAAACTATGTATATGGTGTTGTGTGTCAGATGTCTGAAAATATTTTATTCGTTATTATATAAGTAATAAATGGTGTAATATTTTGTTGTAGATTGGAATACTGGGGGCTCAAGCAGCCAACCGACTGTGGCTCCTCCTTTACCAGCATCTGAGGTTCATTCTCAGTCTTCTCCAGTCACCGCAGTGGCAGAGGAGTGGAAGCCTCCAGAAAAAAAAACTCATAAAATAAATGATATTTTAACCGTTAATTGAATCGTAATCGTGTGAAATAAAATTAAAATTATTAACCAGACATATAATTTTTTTCAAAGTAAATAATGTTCTCTGTAAATAACATGTATGTATGTAATGTATAAAAACCAACTCTGTATAATTCATTTTAAAATTATGGTAAATAAAAAATATTCATACTAGCTCATTTTTTACTATATGCCTTTCATCCCTGTCTGCTGTGGAACCCCCTCTATCTAACCAAATCTGGTACGAGCCCAGCAATGCCGCTTTGGAAATTTGTTCAAGCAAAAAGCTTACTGAAGCAATCCAAGGTCTTTAAACAGGTTATAGAGGGATTTAACTGGTATACCCCTCGCACCCACTTCCACGGCATACAACGCAACGAAAGCGATATACATATTTTGAAATTCGTTGTCATTACCCGAACAAACAGACAGACAAAAATTATTTAGACTGGTTTTTAGGCAAGATGTCTATTGCAAAAAACCGTGTGAGCATGAAAAAAACCTATTATTTTATATTACAAACAGACAGATTTTTCTTCATCATTACTATCATGTATCAGCAAAACTGAAACTGAAGATCATTGAGGCTTAAAATTAGTTAAGTGCGGCATTTGCGGAAAGAATAAGAATAAGTAAACAAACAAAACGATTTGAAATTATCTCAGTTACAGAGGTTAATGCATATAAAATTCACTCGTTGTCTCAGTTATAGAGGCAACTATGACGATGAAATAGAAAGAACGAATCCCATATATAGAGGTTTTGCTTCGTCCCACTAATAGAGGAAATTCAGTGCCAAAGTGTTGGGACCTCAGCATGAGTTCCAGTTATGGAGGTTTCTCACTTATCCAGGTCCCACTTAACCAAGTTTCACTGTATTTTATTAACAAACAGACAGATTTTTCTTCACTTTTGTCTTTCTGTTTTTCTCTTCGCCTTATTTCACTAAAAAATGATTAATTAGATTACTATATATATAGGTACATACTAAGTATACTACATTTTATTAATATAGTAGAAGTTTCTTCAAATGTTTCTGACAAATATTTAGTTTACACTTTATAGATAAAACAAGATTTGCTCACTTCGAATCTAGTTGTTGAATACCTTTATTTTCAATTAAACTTGGGACAAGAACATACATAGGACTAAAGCGGCGGTCTTTGCATTTTATCTCTACAAAAAATGACCGTTAATACTTGAAAATAATAGTTTTAAAAGAAATTGATTGTTTCGAAACTTTTCTCACGGCTAAATCTTATGTGAATAAACATTCGACAAAGCTTGACAGGTGCTCGATAGCCAGCCTTCGAACGTACGTCAAAATTTCGTTCGTGCTGCCAATTTTCTTTATAAAGTGTAACGTATCGAATGCTTGACGATACGTTGACGATACGAAAGTAAATTCGAAACGTTCGTGCTGCCAAAATTAGTTACTTTTACGCACGATAGGGGCGCTGCACAAATGTCATACAAATTTTGTCGAAGACGATACGAATACTTTTTCGCAAGTTGTTCGTACTCGGGGCACTGTACGCGCCTTTTAGGGGTCGTCCATTAAATACGTGATGTTTTTTAGCATTTTTTTAACGCCCTCCCGTCCCCCTAGTGATATGTGGGAGGTTTTAGACCACACCCTCCCCCCTACTTAAACTCACGTGTATTTTTTGGAACAAAGTATATTGAAATTTTCAGGATATTATCTTAAGGTTCCGTGTGGTGACGGATTAAGAATACGGAGTGTCACCACCCCTATTCATCCCGAGGGTGTCATAAGAGGCGACTAAGGCAGCTAATGCAGGACAACAGGAGCTAATGAAGGAAACCTAGACACACACCCTGTACCAACCCGTCTGGTCAGCGTGTTATAGTAGGCCGAAACCTCCTTTCTGAGGAGAGGCCTGTGTCCAGCAGTGGACTATTAAAGGCTGTTGATGTGATGTGACCTTTAAATACAGGTATAATCTAATTAAATTAAAAAATTAAGCTTCGTGATAAAAATGTACAGACCGACATTAAGGTTGCAGGTTGTTTTTGCCTGACTGGCATAATATATATATATATACTCGTATATTAATAAAATGAATGAAAACTGAAATCGTGCGTTCAACGAAATAAAAATACATCTCATTATATCCCTTCCTTGTGATATTTCGTGATTTTTTTCGAACCCCTCCCCTCCTTTCGATCCTCACGTGATTAATAGACCATCCCTTACTACGTAGTAAAAGACAATATCGTATTTTTAGATATGGAAAAGGTCGTTAATCCTGAAGATCTTGTTCAGGATGATCGGCCAAATTTATCAAATTATTGTATTGTCATCGGTCCTTGAAAAGTGGGCAAAGTATCAATTCAATTCGACGTTTTAAAGTGGGTCAAAATCACGTTCGAAGATTTCGTTACATACATACATAGATACATACATACACACATACATAGATACATACATACACACATACCTAGCTAATAAAAGCGTGTTAAAATCAAATGAACTACTATGCTTCACAACTTCAAGCGGCTGTAGACTGTAGACAATTTAGTTAATGTAAAGTTAATGTTAAGTTTAGTTGATGTCCTTATACCCGTAGAGACATTAATTGAACATCCAAATTAACAGAAACCCTCTTGAGAAAAAAGATCTTGACGGGCAGAGAGAACTGTATAATTCTACCTTTATTCGTTTGACGCAAAAAACAACATTTGAACGATACGGCTATAAAACCCAGAATCTCCCCACCTCTCCTTCGCATTCTTAAAGAATACAATTTTGATAATGGAATCTTCGCACTCACTATTAGAATCGTGGCGTCTCCGCCATGCCAAGGTTTTGGGTGAGGTCAGGAATGACTGATAGGATTTTCAGCTTACTGCGTATTATTTAGAAAAAATATACATTGAGCTAATGGCCCAAATAATGCCGGCAAATAATATTTTATGACATTGAAAGTAGATACAGAATGTTTATGTGAGTGGAATAGAAGTAATAAAATGCCTTAAGTTTTTTTTCTAGAGTTTATTACATACGTACACAGCTAGCAGGCTACACTCAACTTATTGTACGGTTTTACTCGGTGTGGAGTAACACAAACTGTTCACTCAAAATTTTCTGCCTATATCTCTCTCTATATCTCTAATTTTAGTTACTTATGTATTAAAAAATTTCTTAAAACGGTACTGTACGATTTTTTTGACACAATACAATTGACTTCTTGAATTTTTGTATCTTAATTTTTTCTCACTGGCCATACTGCTTCCTTAAGGTGTGCTAATTCATTAGAATATACGTTTTAACTCACGTGAGTATATCGGGGATGCCTGACGAGTTTCGAACCCAACAGGCGCCTTTTTCAAAAAGGGAAGCTTCCTGTCGTGTCCGGTATCAGATGCATCCGGGTCTAGTTGGGCATCTTCGAAGTACACACGTGAATCAGTATATGGTTTAACTACTAGATCCACGCAACTACAAATATGTCTCTTAAAAGGAGTAAATTTGACCCGTTTTTGCAAAATTCTTCATTGATACCCAGCTCCTATTGCCACAGGTTTGTTAAACGGGCTATCTAACACTAACAGAATCAATTCGAACCAGTTAGCGAGTTCTTAAAAACGAACTAAATTTCTTCCAAGTAGAATACCAACGTTGGACAGTACAGTCGATGAGACTATAAAGACGCAGCAGAGCAATTAGCGGTACCGCGTAGTTGCAATGATACGCAGCTTTGCAAATTGTTGTAACGTCCCTTTGAAATCTCACCGGCGATATCTCATTCTTACTTTCAACAGATTTTTAAATTGCTATTATGAATAATATTATATTGTTTTGTTCTAGGTAAGCGATGCAACCCTAAGAATCGATACCTTTTAAATGTGTGGTAAGTTGGCATGGACATTATATCAAATGTTGAGGAAGTTTTGTTGTTAAGTACCGAATTTGATTGTACTGCGGTAAGACACTTAGGACTATTTATCAGCTAGATGGTCTGATGGCATTACCTTTCTTTAAGAAAGGTCAAACTAGTTCATTAAAAAGTAACGTAAAAGATTTGAGACTCTCTGTGGTGTTGAGACCGCTGACTGCTCGGTGTTGTTGCGCTATCAACCAACCTATTGATGATTAGAAAAAGACGTAGATTTTGTAGGTACTAATAATCTCAAATAATAGCAAAAAAAAAACTTTAAATTCTCTCTCTTTTGTCTTTTTAAAAGACAACTCCCGCACGAGGAATAACTCCTGTATCGCGGGGGATTTTACAAACATATATGAAACGGACACAAAGAATACCCAGACTCAGAACAACAATTTGTGAATCTCACAAAGTGTCATCCCATGTGGGGATCGGACCCACAACACTCAGCGTAGTAGTGAGCGGCGTGGCGACTGCTTAAACCACTACGCCATCAGTGTATTTATTTTTATGTTAGAGGAAGCAGACGAGCAGACGGATTACCTGATGGAAAGTGACCATCGCCGCCCATGAACGTCTGCAACTCAGGAGTCACAAACGAGTTGCCGGCCTTTTAGGAAGGAGTACGCTCTTTTCTTAAAGGTTTGAAGGTTGTATAATGATAACCCGTTCTACAATACACGCTAAAATTGTTTGATATTTTATTTAACAAGGCTTATCATGTTACATGTATAACGAGGCATAACTTTTAATAGGTCAATTTGATTTTTATGGATCGTTTTAAACTTCGGCGTGGGTTGAAAAAGTTTGAATGCTCTGTCTAACTGAAAACTAACGTAATTTTCACAGATTATATCCATCGCTTTTGTGTTGGTTGGTTATCTATAGTCATCGAGAATTAATTTAAATTATTATCATTTGTAACAATTTAGATAACTACGAGTAAATTGACTTATTAGTTAGGTACTATATTTTTACAGATATAATATTAAAAATATTTATATATACCTAGACGATTGATACCCAAAGCGATACTTTGACTCTCAAGGGCAGACGAAAAGGATCTGTCTGTAAATCACACAAGTCATACATTTTATAAAGAAAATAAAAACCACAAAAAATCTTTACAATCATAATCATTGTACCATATAATCAATAATATTAACAAATATTATTTACCTTTCATCAGTCACAATAGTATTCTAAAAATCAGATTAATTCCCGCTAAAGCAGGCACAGCTCATCGCTACAAAACTTCTTCGAATTCATGTTTATGTATGTATCTAAAAGTTAGTCTAATGAGTACGCGACCCCGCGTACATGATAATCAGTTGTTTATATGTTTCCCGTAACCTAGTTTTAACTAATCTAATTTTGACGTCTACTTTTGCTGTACGACTTTTATCCGTATATTTGTAACACCAATAGCTGTGGTGAACTACAACGCCATCTAACAAAAAACAATCGAACTACTTTGTAACTGCCCGTCCCAAATCGCACTATAAAAGTTTTTCATCTAATTGTATAGTATTAACTGACGATACTGGATGGATACTTAATCTTGGTTTTGGTTTGTATTTGAAATAGAAATCGTTCCTCAATTACCTGTTAAATTAAATGTAATTATTCAATTTAAACCCATGTGTTTCGATGTAGCCCTATATGTAGCTGGCCTTACAGGGGTCCCTTATGAAGTGTTAATGTGGCCTTATTAATATAAAGTGCGATACTTCACCTCTTTTCAAAATTTTCATCTCCATTACCTGGATAATAGGCGCCCCACTACTGTGCGCATTTCGAGATACTTTTTGCCTCGAACAACCGATCTGTGGAATAAGTTATTGTCTGCCTTATTTACGGACCGATACGACCTTCAAATCTTCAACGAAAGACCGTACTCAGCGTACAGGTGACCCGTCTGCTCGTCTGCACCCTCTAACATAAAAAATATGTTAAACAATTTCCAAATAATATAGATTTTACCCTCTTCAGCATATTCTCAAATTTATAAAACATATCAATACAACCTAAACTCAAACACAAATATTTTTTATTGAGTCGGCGTTGTCACGGTATTTGCTTGTGTTGTACCTAAGTTATAGGTCATAAGATCTTATCCGAAATAAAAATAATAATATGGGCCAAAAAATGATAAACCCGGCAATTGTAATAACTATTGTGATATTAAATTAAAGATAGAATAAGAAACACGTATAAAAGCTGAAACAAAAAGCGAAACACAAATTATATTTATATTTTGATCATCAACTGTCTATTTTATCACCCTGTTTTGTTTGAAATCGGATAAAATTACAGTCTAGATAAAATTTCATCTTAATTTAATTTTTTTACTAAGCGATAATATTCCGCGTCTGATCCATCAAGAATGTAATTAATTATTCTCCCCTTTGTGAAAGAAAAACACGCAAGAACCTTTGAAGTTTGTTCTTTAAAGTAGGGTGGCTTTTAAAACCATTCTTTTGGTATTTAGTTGCTTTTTAAAACTTGAGTTGTTATAATATTGACGGTGTAAAAAAGAACTGGCTCAGTTTTACACCAACTTCAAAAAAAAAACGGAAAAGGTTTTCAATTAAGTTTTAGTTTGTAAAAATATATTAACAATTATTGGAACGAAGTTCCTTATCGCGCGTTGTGAAAGGGGGCTAGACGGAAAAAATTCGTACGAAAATTTGGAACGACACTTTTTTATTAATATAAATTGACGTCTAACTGTGGATACCATACATTAAATTTGCTTTAACGTTCGCCAACGTCCATACCATGTTGAATACACCGGTTCTCGTCCGATCACCGAAGTTAAGCAACATCGGGCGTGGTTAGTACTTGGATGGGTGACTGCCTGGGAATACCACGTGATGTTGGCTTTTTGCTCTTTATTTTCGTGTCATCTTGTCAGACATTCAGCGCCATCTATCGAATAGATAGGAAATCATTTCGCAAGGAGATTTTACCAATGTATAAATTGTTTTAATTGTTTTTAATATGTAGGTAATAGCCGCTTTCATAGATGGCGTTGTAATTAAAATCGTGTCAAATCAGTTTTACTCGATCGTCACAACTTCGTTCCTATCGGGTGTCCCACGACACCACACGGCTTTTTTATTTATTTATTTGTGTGCATGAACATTTAATGTTTGATTTGGTCTGGGTGTTTCTATAATATGTATGTATTTACAAAAAAAAAGTATATATGTATTTATATCAGTTGTTTAGTACCCATAGTACAAGCTCTGCTTAGTTTGGGACTAGATGGCGTAGTGTAAATGTGGTAGAATATTATTATTTATTATTATTATTATTATAACCGATTTGATTCAATTTAATGGAGATGTCTACTTTTTGTGTGGACGTTGGTTTTTATTCATAGTAAAATCTATTATAGCTCAAATAATACTGATAGCAGATAAAATTAGGGATTAGGAACTAGATAACAATTTTTTAAAGCCTGTGTTCAAGGGAAAAATGAAACATATTTTATGTTACTAGATATTTTTATTGGAGGATGGTAATACTAAGTATACTACATAAAATTGTTTACAAGGTAAATAAATAGTAGATAACGCTTTTTGCTTGAACACGACGTAGCATACCAATTTCTCTTAATATTTGTAGAAATCTCACAATTCTTTTTATCATACTCAAAGTAAACATAAACGTCATTCATCTGTCATGCGTGACGCGTCAAAGACAATTGTCAAACTTGTCATTTTATTTTTTAATAGCTATACGCTGCCAAAATAGATAAAAATTATCTTTGTATCGAGTTGTACAGAACTTATTGAATAGGGTAGATGACTGTCAAGTCAAATCAGTGTCTTTCTTTAAACGTCAAAACGTAGACGCGGTACATTTTTGTACGAAATACTAATGCGTGACGTCATACCTAGTTATTGTCAAAACATTTAACGTTGATTTCAAGATATCAAATCAATAAAAAGATTAAATTGGCCATGGAGGACAATTCAGCCTCTACTTTGAGATGTTACATTTAATGATGCAGGCGAAATAAATAATTTAAACCTAGGAATCTACCCTATTTGGAAGCGTACACAAACCATCTAAACATTTTTATATATATGTATTTTCCTCTTTTCTAAGGAGAGGCTTATGTCCAGCAGTGGACTATTAAAGGCTGTTGATGATATATGTATTGGGCATCGGTAGCAAAAGTTTTGTTCGTATTCGGCCGACGAATATGCCAAAGTAAAAACAATGTTTTTTTAAAATTGCAGTGATTTAAAAATTTATTTTATAAATCATAATATTTGTTCTTAGGAAGTTTATCAATAAATCGGTTCAGGGGTTAAGGCGTGAAGAGGGAACAGCCAGACAGACACACACTTTCGCATTTAGATTAGTTATATTAATTATTATATTATTGGAACGAGACAGTTTAAAAGTTAATACATACAAACATCGTAAAATAAGCTATTTTTATATTTGTAATAAGAAAATATATGCAAACGTGGAAAGTACAGAAAAAAGTTTGGTCCCAACCGCGATTATCCCCGTGAATGGGGTCCAATTACATTTTCAACAATATTGGAGCGCCGTGACGGTATTATGAACAGGTCAGGTGCTGTATATGAATGTAAGTAGGCTGTATTGAGTATAAATGGCACGGAGTTAGCCTTTCACTTGCTGTACGTGTGTGTATTTCCTTAACAGGATTATGAATATTTAGATAATAAATATTACAAATTAGATGAAATAAATATTAGACTGCAACATTTTATTATTATTACGCTAGTGCCTGACTCGCGAAGGTTCTAAATCTTAACAAAAGTCTTTGATAAAAAGAATTTTGATTGATTTGGATTTCATTTATCTTTGTCTATGACCAAATCACAGTAGTGATTTATCACAAGTGACGTCGCAGTGAATTACACCAATCATTGAATCATATGATTATCATACAAATTAGGAATAATTACCATCACTATAATAATAATAATATAATAATAATATATCTCACACATCTCACACACGGCCGTCTGATCCCAAACTAGGCAGAGCCTGTACTATGGTAACCAGACTGCTGATAAACATACTTATATATTTTTAAATATGTACATATTATAGATAAATTACACCCAGACACAGAACAAATGACCGTGCTCATCACACAATATTTGTCTTGGGTGGGAATCGAACCCACGACCTCTGGTTTAGCAGTCAGGGTCACTAACCACTAGACAAACAGGTCTGCCTGTTAGTAGCTCTGTATCCTTATTATGATATGATTATTTTTTGTGGCATACGAGGCAAAACGAGAAGACGGGTCACCTGGTGGTACGTAATAACGGCTGTTCATGGATACCCGCAACTCAAGAGTCACAAGAAAAACCGTCATTTGAGTCTCCCACCACGCAGTCAGGGAAAGGACGGGGGAGTAAAGGCGTAACTCACAATAATATTAATATTTTTCGGACATCAGATCTTGAACTGAACGCTATCTATGTTCAAACTAAGCAGAGCTTGTACTATGAAAACTAGATTGACTGATAGAATACTTATATACTTTTTTTTTGTAAATACATAGATACACATTATGCCTGGAAAACACCCAAACTTGGAAACAAATATTGCAGATCATACAAACATTTGGTCGCATACGCTACCATTGTGCAATGCAGTGCAATGGTAGCGTATGCGTTATCGTTACAAGAAAAGTGACGGTAGAACTCCGTTTTTTCGCATCCAGCTCCTGCCAGCCATCTTGCGCAAATCGTCACTCCACCTGGCCTGTGGGCGTCCTACACTACGTTTGGCGAGACGCGGTCTCCACTCAAGAACTCGTTTTCCCTAACGGTTGTCGGTTCTGAGGCTAATATGGCCAGTCCACTGCCACTTCAGCTTGCTTATCCGTTACTTGTTTGCACCCATTAAGAATAAGTATTTTCTGTACTGCGTTATCCCAGAGGTAAGAGTCCCTGATTTACCATACTAAATTTTACCTTTTTCTTTTATTTAAAATAAGGACTGACATTCTTAACGTTCTAAATTCATTTATTGCTCAATAATACAATCAAAACTTACCAAGGCTCTAGAAACATTATATATAAACTCGGTATCACAATATTTGGAGGGTGTATCGTAATTTATACATTGCAGTTTATTTAGGTCCTACCTAATAAGAGGGGTGGGTCTAACGTGACATTAAGCTCGACAAAAATATTTTTGGGAGAATTTCAGAGAGGCCTTTTAACAGATTTATTAAGCGTAATCTCGTTCCACAAGCATCTCTTAAACAAATAGAGCGTAATATGCAAATGAGGGGTGAAACAATTCATTATCTGTTTGTTTGTGAAAAAATACACAATGGAAACTAAGCCGGTAAGGGTGCGGACATTGGGTATTTAGAATTTTTATTTATTTGTAACGAATGTTGCATTTGTCTGTGTAGTGACGGATTAAGAATACGGCATGTCACCACCCCTATTCTTCCCGTGGGTGACACTGCAAAGAGAAGGAAAACTGGACACAAACCCTATACCAACCCGTCTGGCCAGCCTGGTATAGGCTTTTATAGGCTGTTGATGATGATGAATGTTGCATTTTCATACTATTTCTTGCCGTGGGAGAGTTAATCTTCGGCACGCATGCTATGCTTGTTCGGAGTGATACCACTTGCTTCACAGAAAACTGGTGTTAGGCAATTATTTCAGTTTGATTTAACTACCTCGGTGGTACATTGATAGCATATGAAACAGCTGTGCTGAGGTCTCAGGTTCAATTACAGGGTCGGACCAAATGTTTGTATGATCTTCGAATATTTATTTCGTAGTTTGGGTATTTTCCATGTATAATATTGATAGAATACTTATAAACGAGTATACGTTTTATATCTTTCTATCGTCAATCTATCTTTCATAGTACAAGCTCTGCTTAGTTTGAAACTAGATGGCGTTGTGTCAGATGTCGGAAAATATTATTATTATAGTATTTCGTTGCTTTTCACTGAGTGATTGAGGTTACCGGAGATCAACAACCCCTCCGGGCTTCATTACGCGGTTCATAATTAGTAGTGACTCCGTAGTTCAGAGTGTCTTCGTTAGATGATCCTGAATTATATTTCTTTGTACGTGGAAGTCACCAGAACACTTCCCTCGACAGCGTCGCCACAATTTAATCCGGTTGTATTTTCTCACAAACTAAAACTTTTAAACTAGCGGCTTCTATGAAATTCATTACAATAACAGCAATTAAAGCAATAGTTTGTCTGTCAAGTATCTAACTGACTTTATGATAAGTTTACACAGTGTTAAGGTTTCGGTGTTAGTCGATAAATAAAAGTGGACTGTATGTTGCGCTGGTGTTTAATGGTGTTGAAAGAGCAGTGATCCCGTTCGAGTACATAATGCGAGTGGTACTACATAATGGTAATCGTGGTGGGAGCCGTTGCGCCCGTGTTCCCGCTTCTCGTTGCCACCCCGTCGCCTGCGCCGCACGCCGTTCGCTAGCGTTTCACCGGCCCACCGCGATGTCGAGGATCGAGGTTTGATTCTCGACACATAGGCTGAAGTCAAACAGTGAATTTCAAGCGTTTCAAAGCTTTGTAAATATATTCAAACTATCACATAAATAATGTGACTGTAACTCTTGAGAATATAAATATGAAAGTGAGGTCGTTTATGTGTTACGCTTCATAGAATTCTGTAAACCAGTTGCCAGAGGTGCGAAAAAGGACTTTTGTCTAGGTAAAATAATGGTCCTGAAAGATAAAAAAATAATATACACACTTAAAAATATTATAAACTCTGTAATATCATCATCAGCATCAACAGCCTATAACAGTTCACTGATGGACATAGGCCTCTCCTTAGAAAGGAGGTTTTGGCCTACTATACCACGCTGGCCAGACGGGTTGCTATAGGGTTTGTTTCAAGTTTTCTTCTCTTTGCAGTGCTGTGGTCCTGCGTAGTTTGCTCCCTTAGTCGGCTCTTACGACACCCACGGGATGAATAGGGGGGGTGACATTCCGTATTCTTAATCCGTCACCACACGGACTTAATTCGTCACCTCTGTAATAAATAAACACTATAATAAATAAATTATAAATATCATCTCACATCTCTTACTCGACCGACTGATCCAAAACTAGGCAGAGCCTTGTACTGTGGTAACCTCACTTCTGATTGATATAAATATTTCTAAGTATATACATATTATAAATAAGTTACACCCAGATTAAATAATCTTGATCGTCACACAATACTTGACTAAGGTAGGAATCGAAACCACGACTCCTTGTCGACCAACAGGTCCGTTATCGCGTAAAATATCACAGAATTATATAGATATTCTATTACTCTAAATTCTTTATTACTATTATATAAATCATAAGCAAAGAGAAGTACTTTAAATACAGAAAGCTAACATTTTGAATTTATGTGGGCACATATTTTAAAGTTATGGGAAACATCTATATTTATTAAGTATGTTTTTATTCTAGAGACATCAGTCTAGCTTTTAATACAACAAACACATGAACTAAACAGTACGTAGTGATTTCGTTGACGAAAAAAAGGTTTTAGGGCAATCATAGTATTTAAATAAAATACCTGTTGTTTCTTTAGTGTACCACAAGGATGGGCAAGCCCTAAGGGCTCACAAAGCCGGCAAGCCTCTCCCATTTGTTAAACTCATTTAAATAAAGAAAACACAAACTCGTTTTTTAGAGATTACTTTAATTTCAGATTTTGTTTTCACCTGAAGGAGACAACACGCACAGAAGGCTCATCATTAACGATAGTTAGACGAATAGCGGCTTTTTAATCTTTGTAATTGAGTTTTAATTTAAATATTGTCAATCCGTCTTTATTTTTGTTTAATTGTAAATGTTAAGTATTGATTTTCCATGTTACCTTATAGATGAATTATTGAAACCT
The DNA here is from genome assembly GCA_902825455.1 of Arctia plantaginis. Classification (NCBI taxonomy): domain Eukaryota; kingdom Metazoa; phylum Arthropoda; class Insecta; order Lepidoptera; family Erebidae; genus Arctia; species Arctia plantaginis. The sequence continues at coordinate 1,518,022 of CADEBD010000302.1, forward strand.
TCCTGAAAATATAAAAAAAGCGTTAGTAAAACAATTACGATAATTGTTCCATTACTTTTTAAGAAAATTTAAACATACAATCACCCATACCGGCCGAATACAGAAGTTTTTTTCTTTTGAAGTCACACAGTTTGTATTAAAAAGACGAAGAAAACCTATGTGTAATGCGTGGAGCGATAGAGGATTCGATGCCAATGTAGGAGATTCGAATCTCGCTCAGAGCAAATATTTGTACGCAATATACATGTATATATTATTATATTGATGAAATAGTAAACTTAGGCTCCCGTGAACGCTGTAGGTGGGGCAATTTTGTTGCTAGTAATATGGGCCCTGTTTTATTTTGCTGCGTTGTTTAATATCATTTGTCAGTTATTTATTAAAATAGTTTGAGTTTACGAATTGTTGTAAAACAGCGGTCATAGAAAAAGAACACGATTTTTCATTTTTAATTTGCTAAGAATGGTGAACTAATGAAATAATAATGTAATCCTATAAAATATATGTACAACAAGTAAGTTTTGAACTTAAGAACAAAAGCTGTAAATATTTTACAAAATAATTAATAATAATATACATAGCTTTACACATCTCATGCGCCGGTCTGATTCCAAGCGGGACCTCTGGTGGCAGATTAATTGCTGTGGTAGGATAGCAGCCTGATCGCACTAAAAATGTGATCGGGCAGCAACATCTGGATAGGCTGATAGGCAGGGAGAAGCCACTGGCGTTCCCTGAGATAGGGCCTAGTTAGGTGCGGCGTCGATCTGGGGGGGGGGGGGGGGGCTGAAATCAGATGGCCTGGGTTCTCCTCAGAGCAGGGCGCCTAAAGCTGGCGGTCGGGGTGATTTTTAGTAGAAACACCACATACCATTGGCTCCTATATCCCCAAGGAGCCGACGATCCGAAGGGATTTGCCACCCTGTCAACAAAAACCAAGACAGAGCATGTGCAATGTAACCAGACTTTTTACCAGAATTATAAACATACTTGACTGCACGGATGGCGTAGTGGTTTAAGCGGTGACCTCGCCGCTTCCTACTACGCCGAGTGTTGTGGGTTCAAACCCCACATGGGACGACACTTTGTGTGATCCACAAATTGTTGTTCTGAGTCTGGGTGTTCTTTGTGGCCGTTTCATGTATGTTTGTAAAGTCCCCCGCGAGACAGGAATGTATTCCTAATGCGGGAGCTGTCTTTTAAAAAAAAAGAAAAAAAAAAGAAAGACTTATATATTTCTGAATACGTAAATATCATGTATAAATTACACCTGGACATACCTCCTAACATAGTTATTTGTCCTAAGTGGTTGATGCCTAACCACTAAACTAACAGGCCCGTTAATTATGTATAATTTATGAGTTTAATTTAAGACTACGTCACAAGGCAACATGAATACTTCTACCAAACTACGTTCTCTCTTATATTCCCACAAGTGATATTTTTGTTTGAATAATAGCGAAAAGATTCAAAGTCAAGTAACAGTTGTTAAAATATCAATGAACACAAAGTTTCTTCTACATGGCTGTAGGAAGTTCGGAAACTTTTTTAGTAATACGACTTAAGAATTATGAATTTGACTATAGACAGTACAGATAGAGATATACAGATAGTATATATAGACAGTATATTATAGTACTGTATATTTTGAAACTAAGAACATCCAATGCTTTTAGACCCTGACGTAAAACCGAGAGTTGTTATTATTATGTTAAGTTTAACGTGTCTATTTGTATGTCTGTCTGTGGGATCATAGCTTCTTAACGGATAGACCCATTTTGTTTAATTTCTTTTTGTCGGGATGTGATCGAGAGGGTTTTAAGTTATAATTGAAGTAAAATCTCTTCAGCCGTATGAAGATCATTAATTTTATAGAAAATTTTAGATATATATTTTGTAATTACACTTTGTTGTCCTGAAAGACAAGTTAATCAACTCATTGATGTTTTGGTTTTTTGTTTGAGATTATTTGAGAAAGTATTCTTCATATATTTTTTTCGTACATTAAAAAAATATTATTAAATTTAATGGTCGAGTTAAAAATTAATAGCTTTATGTTGTCTAAGGTAAACAATCACATCGCCTTTAGAACAATTAACACCAATCTCAACACACTAGAACAAAAGTCGGTCACAACGAAGAAAAATTAAAACCACACTCACAAAAACAATCCTTGTCTTTAAAAAGCCGTATTTCACAAAATAAACTGTTCATTCTCTAGCCCGTTTGTTTGCGAGGAAACATTTTTTATATCACGGGAAACCCGGGTCATTAATTCCCTCCCGAGCTCACCTGTCTGTAATCGTTCCGGGATCCCGAGATTTGGTCGGCGCACAAACACTTTCTCTAGTTATCGCGATTTCCCGGGAGAATCCCGGCCTCAGATTGGGTAAACCTCGGGTTATATGTCATTTTTCTTTTTTAGTTCGTGTTTTGTCGAATTCGCAGTTATTATTTCTGTTTGTGCTTGTAAATGTTAGGTAATTTTGTTTCTTTTTTCCATCTTTAACAATGTGTTTGCAAAATTTTGAGATTGTTAACTGAGTAGTTGAGATAGGACAGCGTAATAAACACTTTTACACATACTCGTATAATTGTATTTTTAATGCATAGACAACCCTAAGTACCCCCCATTAAAACAAGAGGCATTGTTATAAAATAAATTAAAAAAAAAGGCTATCAGGTAATATCTATTACTAATTTATAAGTTAGTTATTTTCTTAGTTCTAGTAATAAATTTCTGAAATTTACTGGTACAAACTGTACTTTAGAATGTAGATTTCTTTTAAGGCTAAACTAATTTGAATTTATCATTTAGTAAATCACCTAAAACGGCTGCTTGTCTTTTATAATGTTCTTTTATAACAGCTATAGTCGCTTTGGGCGAAACTGATATAAACTAGAGCCCATGACTCACAAGCACCTCTTGAGGTTGTTGAACATCACTGACTCAGGCCCTTTTTTTGCAGACCTACCCAATTCTCTACTAAAGCCATTAAATTCTAAACTAAGGCCTCTCCTTACTTGTGTTCCACAGATTTCAATAAAAGGGGTCAATGCCAATTTGGCTGGATTAAAAAAAAATGTTTGTTAAGAACGGTGTCATAAACCGACTTTTACAAATCTATTTTACTAGAGAGGATATATTTCCGGTTCACGTCTATTCAATTTTGAAAAAATATAGAAAAAAACATAAAATTGGTGATAATTTTTAAAGTAATAATTATTTATGCGTATCTTATTTTTACCTAACCTATACGGTTTCACGGGTTAAGGGTTTTGTTTAAAGATTGTAACCAACCACTCTACAAACTAATCTATTCCAGCAGTTGGTATATCAATCAGTATCACATATATCTACTAGCTATTGCCAGCGGCTTTCCTCGTGTGATTATTTCTCATTTCGTATTTCTAACTGTGGCGACTCCCACATACAAAGAAACAGAAACATGCTACAGCGCCACCTAAAGAAGACGCAGCGACCTACGGAGTAACTCCTGAATGAGAATTGCTAATCCTGTATCGCGATATGAACAATTCTCCCGCCGATTAGCATATACACAACTGCCTAAGATCAACTGTTGGGCCGCGGCCCGCCAGGCATGATCATCTGGCTTGGTCGGATGATCCTCCCTTTGTGTTGGAGGGACATGACACCCGTTCCTCCACATAACTTAAAAAATGACGAAAGTCTTTACAACTGTTTTTCCCTTTAGGTATGAAATTCCAGAAAATACTTTCTTAGTGATTGCCTACGATATAAAAAGCATCAACTTTCAAATTTCAAGTTTGAAGCCCTAGCAGTTTAGGCTTCGCATTGATGATTCGCTGGGCTTAGGCTGCACGGATGGCGTAGTGGACTACACTTTGTGTGATCCACAAATTGTTGTTCTGAGTCTGGGTGTTCTTTATGTCCGTTTCATGTATGTTTGTAAAGTCCCCCGCGACACAGGATATAAATACTTATTACTAATGCTGGAGTTGTCTTAAAAAAAAAGAATCAGTAAAATAAGTAAAGTAGAAGTAAACTTTATTGGAACGAAGTTCCTTATCGCGCGTTGTGAAAGGGGGCTAGACGGAAAAAAATCTTACGAAAATTGGTCACGACACTTTTTGCTATAGTAAGCTATTGTAAGCTGTGCGGCGTCGCATGTTTCTCTGTCTGTCTCTCTCTCTCTTATAGAAAGCAAGCCAGATATTTTCATTTCTATCTTTTTATGTCAGTCATTCAGCGCCATCTATCGAATAGATAGGAAATCATTTCTCAAGGAGATTTTACCAATGTATAAATTGTTTTAATTAGAAACCAACTGAAAAATATGTAGGTAATAGCCGCTTTCATAGATGGCGTTGTAATTAAAATGTGCCGAATCAGTTTTACTCGATCGTTACAACTTCGTTCCTATCGGGTGTCCCACGACACCACACGGCTTTTCTATCTCAAATAGTTACACAGTTATACGCAAATCCAACATGACATAATCTACATTTAGTCGCATAGCCGTTAAGGTTAACCCCTCCCATTCCCATGCTAGTAGAAACTGTGTTACAGTCAGGTTAAGGATAATCCCTAGCAGCCCAGTTGCAGCAATAGCTATTAATGCCAATTTGTAGTGGATTTTATTTTGCTGAGTCTTCAAACTAGGTATGCCTATTTCAATGAGGACTAGACGAGAAAAATAAAATGGAAAATAAGGAAACCAACATTATGATGAGGAGGAGAATGAGTGTTTGACTGTTGTGTTGTAGGAGTGTGTGTATTTGTTTGTGAATGTGTGTACTTGACCATAAGGAATTTTTGGAAACGTGCTGGCTAGCGGATGCAAAGTGGGTTACGGGATAGTATTTTGGCGTAGTATAAATATTAGAATTCTGATTGCAGTAGTTCCTCTTATCGGGCATTAGTTAATTTTAGTAGCCATATTTTTAATTGTAATTTGCACTGATAGTAATTATTGATATTAAATATGTTTTATTGTAGAGGTAACAACCAATGACTGACTAGTGCCGTTTCGCAAGTTTAGTTTTGTGTGCAAGGGACATACCTTATCTGAGCGGCGTTTAGTGGTGTATATGCTTGGGTCAATGGTAACTTTGTGTGCACTCAGTTAGGTCAAGTAATTATATATATATATATATATATGGATGGGAGCAGACAAGTGTATCCACTCAACAAGTCCACTCAACTGAGTTGAAACAGGCCATACATCTAATTACATAAACTCCGCTCTTGTAACTTGTCGAGTGATGAACGACACACAATATATTATGAGCAACATGTACGAGGAATGTATGTATGTGGAGAACATGGATGAAGGATGTGTATAGTTTGCGAACATGTACAATTATGATGAGTTGCTACTCTCAGTAGTTTTCTTGCACAGGTTTAAGCGGTCACCATCCGCCGAGTGTTGTGGGTTCGAACCCCACACGGGACGACAATTTGTGTGATCCATAAATTGTTGTTCTGAGTCTGGGTGTTCTTTGTGTCTGTTTCACGTATGTTTGTAAGGTCCCCCGCGATACAGGAATGTATTCCTAATGCGGGAGTTGTTTAAAAAAAAAAGAATTTACGAAGAGGTTCTCGAGTAACAAACTTAAAAAAATCCAACTACATCGAAAACCCTTCCCCACTGTTTAAACTCAGTTAAAAATACAGTACTACGATCTACCTGGTGATATATTTCCAACTTGTCACTTGTGGTTTTTTTTTTTAAATTATTCAGCTTATAATTTATTCTGCAGGGCAATACATATATGGGCTGTTTAAAAAAATTTGTTTTATGAGAAAGGTTTGGCAATCACCTATTACCTCTTCTTATAATGTTCCTAAACTTGTTTCTGCTAACCGATTTATGAACAAATAAAACAGAAATTCGTTACAGAACGCTCCTTAACACGAGGTAACAAAGTATATCTGTTGCCTTTATCCTTTGTTGGTAAAAGTGCGAATGCGAAGACAAGTTCTTATATCGAGTTTGAAAGTAAATCTTGTAAAAGTTTTATGTTGTTTGAATGGCACCAGGACGCGGGCTTTAAGCCACATTTACTTCAGTTAAAATGGTGAGAAAATGTAGATTATAGAAAGTGAGAGTTTGCTATCTTTTGCGGGCATATTTCTAGTTCAAATGATAAATGCATGTTCTGTCAGTAAGTATGAGTGAATAAGTCAACACGAGCCAAGCGAAGCGCAAGGACAGTACTTACCTTTTCTCGAAGAGCTTCATCGTTGTTTTAAACCCTTATAACTTGGGTTTGGATTATACCAGATAAACAATATTATCGGGATATGATGCCAATAGTGGGTTTATTAAACATATCCAGTTTTAATTGCATATCTCTTATTCTTTAGACTACAATGACATCCAAAAAATTTCGATTTCGTCACTGACTCACTGATTATCATCAAAATTCTTAGGGTTCTTCCTGAAGTCCTGGTTTTAGTATATAAACATCAAAAAAAATTTAAAACTTGGAACATTCCCAAAAACCCACTCAAGCAACTTTCAAAAAGAAGTGAAATCCCACACAAAACATTTTCATGTAAAATGTTGCCAAGGCGAGACTGTATGGCTCGTACTGTCAAAATATTATCAGATGACATTTAGAGCCGAGCTTCTAACTCTACATGCCCTAAGTCTAATGAACTTCACAAACTTTACACCTATGTGAAAATATGTGGCTTGGCCGTTTTGTTACTATAGGAACTATTGCATAGCAAAAAAAGTAATAAACAGTGAATAAATTTTACACCTTATGCCCGGTATACCCTTTACGTGACGGTAACGGTACGCAGGCCAATGTCTGCCGGGGTTCTCGAGGACTTTCTTTCTAATGGATAATAGATGCGTGTGACGGAACATCGCACCGTGTGGTTTTAGTCAGATCGGTCTCGATATTCCACTTCAGCGTGAGCGCCGATGAGTTGATAAATCGTAAAGGTTTCTACACTATAAAAAGGACAGTAAATATATAACTCCTGTTTAAAAGGATAATAAAAACAGACGAGTTTTACCCCAAAATTTAAGGATAATAATAGAGAGAAGTCAATTATTTGCATTTTGTAGAGGACACTTTATTCTTTCTTGTATTATTTTAGGGTTTGTCAATAAATCAGATATATTTCAGTGCAGTAACAGTTCTTTTTTAAGATAAAAGATTCCCTATGTCCCTTTTTTGCACCCCGAGCGATATTTGAGCAAAATTTCATAAAGATTCGTTTTGTTGATAAGGTACGAAAGTGTAAGAAACAAAGAAAGTCAATTTTCTATTTATAATAGTAGGATGACATGTTATCTACAACCGACAACATAACAAAACATTTCGCCCGTAAAACACATACGTAACAGCACGACATTTCAGTCGTTCCGCTTGTTAAATGAATTTAAATCTGCATTTTCCGGAGCCATAACTTCAAGTAGTAAAATAAAATAAATACATTCTTCAAGTATCGGATACGTGGTGCTCAGCGGAACAGTCGTTGTTCCACCGTCTTGACTGGTCTCGGCGCTATCAAGATGGCACCCCGCCGCCACCTAGTCGAAACAGACATGAATTTTCAAACACAAGGTTTGTTTTTTCAAGATAACGTTTGACAGAAATATTTTTAGTTTTTAAAATAAGTGTGGAACGTTTTGGGAAAGCAACTTTTGTTTATTTTATGATTATAATATGTTTTTATACATATGTAAAATGATTAGAAAAAAAATCTTGCAAAATTTATGATAATTGAATGATAAAATCTTCGTACGCGAGCGAAAACGTGGCCAAACGCTAGTGTATTTTAAAACATGCAAAGTGTTCCTAAATACATTTTGCTTCCATTTAGAAACATCACGCTGCTATGGTGTGTAATAACGTAATAAGAGACCGAAATATTATGTCCCTACTTCATTGTATCATCGTAATAATTATCAACAATGGTATTTTGATAAATTACCTCTCAGATTGTTACGCCATTTGCATGCAAAAGTAATTACCAGTTTCAAAGAATCTTATTTACTGTTCCCAAGGCTTCGCATTTGAGAAGTGAACCTATGATACGAATGTTTAAAAGATTGGTGTACGGAGATTCCCCTGTGTAGACATGTCCACTTTCGCAACAAAAATATTGCTCAGCCATTTTGTTTTCACACGACGGCAGGCGTTTAGAATTATTTTATGAAGTAAAGTTTTGAAAAAATAAATAGGTTTGCGAAATTGCGACGGTCATATGTCTTCTCCAAAGTTTTGCTATTATTTAGACTAGTATACGGAATTGAAGCTAAAAATTTTTTTACGAGAGTGGGCTGATACGGGTAAAACTATAAGGATTTAAATACCACCGCTGGGGTAACATCATAGATGTTGATGAAGCGGCTAGACTGTCTTAAAAAGGCTGTAACAAAAAAATTAAAATTTACCTGTAAATTCATAAAATGTTCATAAATACGAACCGACTCGAAAAATGGTTCTCATATCTAAATCGTAAACAGCATACCCCTTCCTCAAAGGCCTACTACGCGCTTGTGACTCCTGAATTGCAGGCGTTCATGGGCGGCGGTAGTCGCTTTCCATCAGGTAACCCGTCTGCTCGTTTGCCCTCTTCCATAAAAAAAACAGTGGCACTCTGAGAGTGTTGACAGAAGTGAAAACTTATATACTTATATACAGAGGTGTCGGTAACGGTAACAGTGTCGCGAGTTCAATTGCTTTTGCACATCTCAAAAATGTCCAACAAGTCTAAAGAAGTTTTTACTTCAACAGAGGTGTCGGTAACGGTTCAATGGTTTTTTCCCATAAAATACATTCTATTGTATGTTTGTTGTTCCAACATGCCTAGCGCATTTTAAGCAGTTTTCACTTCAAAAAACATTTTGTTGAAGCCAAATCAACTATTTGTCAGCTACGCGTAAAGAGCCCACAATTTGCATTTGAAGACGTTATGGGCTTATAAACAAATTTATTTACTACCTTAAAGTGTCTCATAATGTAGGCAAACTTCATTAATTATATCATAAAACGTTATTCACCAAAACACATATATAACTTTGCAGAGAATGGCACAAAAGGGGACATTTATTAAAACGATACCTCCAGTTTCCGACACGGGATCAAAATACAAACAAATATATCAAGAACGACGCATTATAATAGGAGGTGCTTTATAGAGGCCATAAACAATGAATTGTCTACCTTTGTTTTAGCCACAGGTAACACTAGCTGTGCCCTAGGGAAATGCTCGATAGGGCCGGTCTGGGTTTGGGTGTAATGTTCTAATTAAGGGACAGTTATATATGACAAGGGCCGCCTCTAAAGTATCAACGTTTTTACGAGTGTTCGGATACTCCCCGTGGGCAGTAAAACTCTCAAATAAATGTATTTCAATGGTGAGGTCGATTTGTCGAAAGATGCTCGGAATTGACGATTGGATTCCCTCTAGAATCGTGAGGGTATTTCTAAGAAAATGAATTAAAATGTTTTCTTTGTGTGAAATTAAAGTATAAAGGCGAGTTTAGTGCCTAAGGCGTTTTTGTAGTATGTCTTTATTGCTTCCGTTGTATGTTAAATTTGTAACAAAAATATACGTTACTAGCTGTAGCCTGGCACGCTTTGCTGTGGCATATTATAGTTGCAAAAAATCTATACAAATAAATAAAATTGGAGTGTCTGTTTGTAATATTAAAATAACCGCTTTTTACTAAATGCATATGTATGTTTACACAGTACATATGCCAAAATAACATTTTTTACAATTTTTGTCTGTCTGTCTGTCTGTTTGTTCCGGGTAATCTCTGGAACGGCTGGACCGATTTCGACTGGACTTTCACTGGCAGATAGCAGATGACATAAGGAGTAACTTAGGCTACTTTTTTTAGACTAGCTTCGCCCCGCGGCGTTGCCCGCGGTTATAACAACAAACGCGGGTAACACCGCGGGTCTCAGCTAGTAGATAATAACAATCTTAGAAGCGGGTTGTATATCAAAATTGCTTATCAAAATTGAGCTCAATCGGTGCAGATTTTTTTTCAATTTAACCTACCTTCCTTATTCTAACCTAACCAACTTAACATTATATTTATAAACTATATAAGAAAGATGCATATCTTTCTTATCTTAGAAGATATCAGAGATTTAGAATGCTCGGGCAGCGCAGCCACGAGGCCATATGTCTGTCCCGGGTCTGCGGCCACCGTCGCGGCGCTCACTAGGGTAACCTCTAATGAAATCATATTGGTATTGTCTCATGAAATAAAAGCTGTTAATAAAGATAGTCCATAGTATGTTTTTAATATTATTTATAACTCAACACCGACCATAAAATAGTAGATACTCGTACTTACATTGCACCTTTATACAGCCAAAGTTAATTTTTGTTATAAAAAAAATAAACATAAAATATAATGGTTTCTACAGAGTATACAGGCCCATAACAACACTATCTACCGAGTCCAGTACGGTTATGGCAACTGAATATGGGCCTGTAATCCGAGTTCGTAATCTCGTTTAGGGAATTTAGGTTTAAAAATCGACTTTATAGAAATAAATATTGGATAAAATGACTTTAGGCCTCTCCTTAAAAAGCATCGGTATTGGCCTCCTATTAATTAATTTACTATTAATTATTACATGTTAATTTGTATAACCATGTTTAATATTCTATTCTACATATAAACATGGCTAGTTTATACAATCATGTATTACGAGAATTAACGCGCTCACGATAAGTATTAAGTACACACCATTGAATTGCCTGACGTTTACACCTGGTTGCACTGCACTGACCGTAGTCCCTGGTTCAGTCCGTGGGGTAGAAGTTTCATATTTTCGATAGTATTGATGTTTTCTTTTCGCCATGTACTGTTTAAACTTTCACAAATCTTCACAGAATATACTACAGAATACTAAAACACAACTCGCCTGAACTCTTTATAATTTAAAAACGGTAAAGGAAGGGTTGTTTAATAGAGTTATTAGAAATTTGATTGAGTTGTGTTTACTACTCGTACATACACATAAAATGCACACGGTGTTAGGCAAGCGTGTTTAAGTGCCTTTATTGCTTAAAGCGAGGCGTTTTTCCACGATGTTTTAATAGGTTTAAATAGGTATTCTACGCGTTTATGTTTTCCTTCACCACTAAAACATACCATGGAAAAATATTTTATTTATTGTATTATAAACAAGTTTGATAACTTACATCAAACATAGGAATAAATCTTTACTTACCTTTACTTAAACATCCGATTATTATGATTTTTTTACTTACAAGTTGCCGGGGTTACAACAAAGTATATAGGGTACCTTTTATTTAGAAAAATAGGAGCTGCTGGCAGACGCTAATACATAATGGTATGTATGTTGTATGTTTATAGGCTTGGCTTAGCTTGGAATCGAACGTCCGCGTGTGAGATGTGTTTATGAAAATATTATTCATTTCTTTTTAATAAATGTCCCATATAAATGTTTCATCGTTATGTTATTTCAAGATAGTAGTGCCAATTAAATCATTCGTTGCATTTCACCGAATGAGTAGGGTTACTGTAGACTTTACCTCCCCCCAATCATTTAGAGACCAACAACGTACGTGTCTATGGGAGGGATTAGTTACAATCAGTTAACCCATCCACTATTGTGCTTCCTGTACTATGAAAAGACTCCAAAAAGAAGAAGAAGAAGTACGGGATACGCTCATAAGATGGTATGGTTGAAAGAGTTTCTACAAACGGGTTTCTTCCGATTTTCTAGTGTGTCCCATATGAGCATATAGTGACTGTCGTTGTACTTAAGCTAGTGTGGAAAAAGGTAAATTTAGCTTTAATTTTTTACTATTTAAAAGCTTTAACAGCATAATCTCAAAGCAAGCCGACAGTGATTGATTAAATTATTACTATTTAATTATTATTAGTTACAAGTAACAAAATCTCGTTTATTAGACTTACATTACTGAATAGCCTTTAATGGAACCTTGATATCTCCATAGTCATTCGACCTAGTCACAATCGAACTTTCGTCTACGCGTTTTCTAAACTTTTTTAATTTCAACGAAATTATTTAGAATTACTAAAGTACGCCACATGTTTTTGTATTCATCATAATGTATTGTATCCACCAAAAATGTCATTGTCATTGTCGTCCGTGAGGTACCTTTGGGCTTCAGCTGAAAATCAGCGCTGTGGTCACTTTTAGGGACTATAGCATAGGCTGAGTTGTGGCCCTTTAGTCACACACAGTGATCATTTTATTCTTTTGTACTTGTTTGTTTTTGTTATTGTTTGTGATATTTTTCAGTTGTGCAAATTGTTTCTTTTCTTTTTCTCATCAATGTTATATCTGTAATCCCTTTTTTGGCTGTGTTTGTGTTGTGACTAATAAACGTATTTTCTTTCTTTCTTTCTTTCTTTCTTTCTTTCTTTTCAAAAATGAAATGAAATTATTTATTACAATTAAGTAAGAACTAAATATTCATCTCATCTTATCTTTAATTAATCTAAAAATCTAGTATCTTGTCTATTATTGACCTGAATTCTTCTGTTTTTGATGTGACTTATTGCGTGTGTTGAGGTAGATTGGTTAACAGAAAAAGAAATTATAATATTCAGAGCTGTATCACTTGAAAGAGAACGTAGTAGTAGAATTTAAAAGGGTGTCCCGAAGTGGTCTAGAAACGTAGAAAGAATAAGTTAACAATGCTTTAAGAATATATATATATAAAACTAACTCCTTTAAACAACGGACAATCGGTAAGTAACTATTCCAACAGCTGCCAAAACAATTTCATATCCTTATCATAACGGAAGTATAACATGAAAACGGCCAACAAATTACCGAAACGAATTATTCCAAGAAACATCTTGCTCCAAGACGGCTGTCTGTTTCGCTTTATTATCCTAAGTTGAGATAAGCCGCGGGGCAGACGCCGTACGATACGAAGGCCCGCTGCAAAAGAGGCCAGTTCACTCGCCAGATTGCTCCCCCATAACGTTTGTGATGCTTGTGAATTAGTAACGAATACTTCTTTGTTGTTTAATAAATTGTTAAGTGTGCTGCTTCCTTGTTGAAATGTTTTGTTTCATTTTTACGAAAAGACACTCTTTAGATGTCAGTTAAATGTTTTCTCGATGTCTTCAAGAACTTGTCTTCGTTAGAACTGACCTTAAAGAAGACATAAATAAATGCTAGATAATTTTTTATTCATAAAGATTGCGTCCAAGGTTATATAGAAATAGTATATTAGATAAGATTACATGTACTAAAAGTATATAATTAAGTGTAAATTGAAATAGACCTAAAGAGAATATCCTATCTGACGCCGAGAGTTACTTCTCACTTGCCAAAATTCCCACTACATTTTTGTATTCCAAATAATGTCTTATTTTTAACAGCGCAGGATCCGAATTAAGTTATCAATAATTATAGTAGGACTAACTAATCTTATCTCCTTATTTTAGTTTTATTAATATATAGCACCTCGTTTACTCTTCGGTCTGAAAAAGAAATGAAGATAGCCGAGAACGAATATACATACTGGGTTACTAGTTAAGTCGACCTAGATACTTTAGGTCTGTATATCAAATACACAATCCACAAATATAAGCAAAGTTGACTGCACGAGTGGCGTAGTGGTTTAAGTGATCGCCAGCTGACGCTGAGTGTTGTGGGTCCGATCCATGGGATGACACTTTGTGTGATTCATAAATTGTTGTTCTGAGTCTGGGTGTTCTTTGTATCCGTTTCATGTATATTTGTAAAGTCCCCCGCGACACAGGATTTATTCCTAGTACGGGAGTTGTCTTTAAAAAAAAAAGTTTTGTACGCTAATTCTTAATACTCCTGGAAATTCTTTAAGTTTTTTTCTATGAACTGATAATATGATACTATCCTAAACTACAATACCTTGTTAAATAACTGAAAATACGTACATGTTTTACCGCATCTGCATCTTAACTGTCATAGTCTTTCTTTAAATATTCGCTAAAGAAAAGAAGTCACAAGCGCGTTGCCGGCCTTTTAGGAAGGAGTACGCTTTTTTCTTGAAGGTTTGAAGGTTTGATCGTTCGGAAATATCGCAGGCGATAAGTTATTCCACAGATTTGTGGTGCGTTATAGTATAGTATCTCCTATAGTAAATTCTTAGATCTAAAACATCATTACAGTCAAGAACAAGATATGTTGGTGTTGTTTAAACTAAGAGGGATAGCTCTCAGTTGGCATATTAATATAAGGGAATGTATTGAAACTGTGTTAGGGTAACAGAATGTCTCCTAACCGCACTACAATGATACGTACATGTTTCTAAATAGGGCGGATAAATTAGGAAGGTCTATACGCCTCTAATGTTTCCTTATGTAGTAGCTTTAATTAAGTTTATCGTATTGTAGATCTAGAGATATTACAATAGATTAGAATACTAATGACTGCACGGATGGCGTAGTGGTTTAAGTGGTCACCACGCCGCTTCCTACTGCGCCGAGTGTTGTGGGTTCAAACCCCACATGGGACGACACTTTGTGTGATCCACAAATTGTTGTTCTGAGTCTGGGTGTTCTTTGTGTCCGTTTCATGTATGTTTGTAAAGTCCCCCGCGACACAGGATATATTCCTAATGCGGGAATTGACTTTAAAAAAAAAAAAAAAAAAAAAGAAAAAAAAATCTTTATTGTACACCAATTCAGGATATTATATGTACATACAATAGTATTCCAAGTTAATAACAGGTACAAATGGCGGCCTTATCGCTAAAAAGCAATATCTTACAGGCAACCTTTGGATGGACAAATAGACTGTAAATAGGTAATTTCATTCATATTCTACTGTTCAGAGGTACGAATAAATTATTAGGAGTTTTTCGTCATTATATATAAAATATATGGTATATGCTAAACATATACCATATATTTTACATACAAAAACTAATTTTTGTAAGTATTTTTTTATTTATTAAGAAAAAAATTATAGTATTTTAGGTTTTTTTCGGTTTAGAATATCTTTTTGTCGGCTGTCGGCTGTCTGCTGTCCTTCTGTCTGGAAGGATGTCTTCCGAAACCTCTGTAGGTTTTCGAAGACATCCTTTTCAGGTTATACCCCAGTTCTTTGTAATAAGTTTTAGGTTTCAGTCAGCTCGATTTCGACATAAAACTGCACCCTTCACGTGAAAGATAGAAATATAATAGAAATAGGTATAGAGGTACTCAAATACGATATAATGTGTACATCGATTTTAAGTAAATATAAATAATTTCATAATAAATAATATATGTATAGTTGCTATTTAAAAAAGGTTTGTAATTTTTTTTTGCTTTTTTTAAAGCTCATTTGTATTCTTTGTAAAATTTAATTGCATCAAAAATATAGATCTCTCTAAATAAATATACAGCCATTAAATTACTACCTATATGTGGCATAAAGCCACAAGATTAAAATTGTAACTGTGTCACGTAGACAGATTTGAATACCACTAAATAATAATTACTCTGGCTTATAAAACGTTAATATGGTTTTTAAATATTTAAATACACGCACATGAGCATTTTCAATTATTAGTAATTGAAATAGGCATAACTAAGTTTTAAATTACCTGCAGTTTCGACCAGATGGCACTGGCCTTGGTGACAGGCGAACTGGGTTGACTGGCGGACAGCCGTCGAATATACAAATAATTCCCGTTCATTAGTAATAATTTATTTCATCAAACGTGAATGTTTAAAATTGAACTGAGAATTATTTAATTTTAACTGCTGTCTATTGCTGAATCCATAAAATTCTTAAAAAAATCCTGCTTTACCTTCACTTAGATCTGCTTACCAGAACGACTATTTAATTTTAGTTATCCTAGCATCGTAAATATATCGTGTGCAGCCAGACTTATAACTTGAGATTTGACAAATAGGTACTTGGGCGGTAAATGCGCTTCTCCATTGCCGCCGGTACACTTATAATATTTATTCTAGTATCTTAAAAGGGGCCAGTGGTTAATGTTTCATACGTTTGTGTTTTATAAAGTCCTTTTTAAAAATTGCATTGAATTATATTTTTGAAATCTTTTAAATGTTTGATTAAACGTTCAATTGAATAAATGAATAGGGTAGTACAGACACAGTATAGAAAGTATGAAGTAATTAAATAAATTGTTACATTTAGCTATAGTAAAATTGTTTGCTTTAAACATGTATTTTAACAATGTATTATGTACTTTAATTTTAAGATACTTGGAAACAGTAACGAATTTAGTTTTTTTACAGTCTTATGTCACACTTACTTGCACTTACACTTAACAGTTCTCATGCAAGTACATAAGTGTGTAACGATTGAAATATTTCAATCGTGTAAAATACATTATTGAATTCGTTGAATGTTTTTTACTTCGACTTATTTTATCAGAATCGCTCTTGTCCATCTTTTGCAATCATTCGATAAAAGTCGTATAGTTCTAATAACTTTCATTAGAGTATTTTAAAAGGCAATTACCAAACAAACGGCAATTGCGTTTTAAAATACAGCAATGGTTACAAATTCGTGCGTTGTTTAATTTTCTGCCAAAAATCTATGTGCCAAATATTGCTTCATAGCTTATTTGAAAGGTAGTCAGACTTACAATACTTAAAAAAAGTTTTTTTTTGTACAAAGCTCAACACTAGTAAAATTAATCTTAACAGCGATCCATCAAAATAATATATCGTATGAATTCCATCAGCGATCACAAAAAGCTATCTCCTGCGAGGCGCACGAAACAACAACGTAAGAAGTTACTAATGGTTGTGCGTTGTTCTTGACGTGACGTCACAAGAAATGTGTCGGCAGTTGTGGATAAACGCTTTAATATTGTACAGTTCATTAAGGACCTATGTAAAAAGTCAATTGTAATTTATTTATGATTAAGAAATATAAATACACATGAGTGTATTTAAAGGAGGCATTATTAGTTTTGAAACTATTAGGGGACTGATCAAGGGATATTATGCGTTCTGTCGTATCCAAGTATGGCATCTTATACAAATTACTAGTAAGCTAGTCAGAAATATATACGTAATTTATAGGTTCAGCGAAGGCCACCGACCTCAGCGACCGATGGGCAGACTGGACAAGTAGTTAACATTATTTTTTTTACATTCAGTAGACTTGCCGTATACCTGTGACAAGTGGCTGCGATGAGCTACAGCAGTGGCTGCGATTCGGCTTGAGGTCACTACGAGACACACAACACGTTGAGTATCGCCTTTGACACATTACCGTGCCCTGCTCTCACCCTGGTGGGTAGCTGTCGTGCGCTACCGTTGCTGCTTCAAAAGTGGCGGTGGTGCGAGATAACCACTGGTCACTGGCTCGACATATTGTTCTCTATATACATATTGGGTACTTGTTATTAGCTGCTAAATCTTCTGCTTACATCTAATAATTACTTATCTCTTAATATATTTTAACTGCAAATTAGACTTTTTTATTAATAAATAAAATAAATTAAATAAACATTGTTGCATCCGTGTGGTGACGGATTAAGAATACAAATTGTCACCACCCCAATTCATCCCGTGGGTGTCGTAAGAGCCGACTAAGGGAGCAAACTAAGCAGGACAACAGCACTGCAAAGAGAAGGAAAACTTGAAACAAACCCTATACCAACCCGTCTGGCCAGCGTGGTATAGTAGGCCAAAACCTCCTTTCTAAGGAGAGGCCTATGTTCAGCAGATGATGATGATGAAACATTGCTGGCATATTATAACAACTTAAAAACAAGGAATGTCCAAGGCATCACAAACATAAACAAGGAATGTCCAATCTAGTCTTACACTACTATCAACACTGTTTTATATTGTCATCACATTCTTTTGTTTTAGAATCATATTTTAGTGTTTCATAAAAAGATCGTGTCTCTGGCACAAAATGGCGTCAGATGCATTAAATTGTTTTGTAATTGACTTCACTTATAGGCAAAAACTCTTTATATGCAAAGCCAGGAAGTTCATATTCGTTGCTCTCAGTTCTTTTTTTGTCGATCTATTAATTAAACTATTATTGTTTTCATCACTATCTGAGTCAGAAATAATAATTAAATATTCATAAAGCTTTAAAACGATCGCTAAAAACCCCGAATTAATTCTAACCTCAAAATTCTAATCTCAACTGACAATTTTGGACAATCCTTCTACTTTGCCGTATATCATGGACATTCCCTAATTTTTTCGTTTGAAGCACAAATCAAAACTTAGTTTTTGCGACATCTATTGAGATTATGAAAAACTAGTAAGTGTAATCAAATCTACCATAGACAAAGATGTGTTGCCCGCACAAAACAAAAAATACAAAAATTTGTGACATTCCCATTGTTTGCCTGTACCCTTCAAATGCACAATGTATCTAATGTATTTAATTGGATAAGGAATAATTATGTAGTAATAATATAATAATAATTTAAAATAGATTTTTAAGATTTTGGAATCCAATGGAAATAGTTTTTAGAATTCAACGACAATGAAATGCAATTCTCTTTTCTATCTCTTCTCCTGCGTCCCAATCCCGGCTATGATTTGTTTGCGGATAGATGGACGAATATAATGTAAGTATGCTTGCAATTCTCTGAACAGGGCCTCAATTCTGCTATTTTACTATTGTATCAATAGACTGTCGATGGAATGTCGTCGGAATGGTTTTGCACTTTTTCTATTTTACTAACTATGACGTCGATGACTTTGTAACAGTTTTGTAAACGGTATATTTTAAATCTGTATGACATATTTAATTTTCCAGGTATACCAATGTTATTGTTATCACCATTGATTACCTATATTAAGATATCGACAGTTCATTGACACTGTGAATTTATGTTTGTAGAATACTGATATTTTAAAGGCGTCTCAATGGCATCTCAGTAGCGTGGCAGTGGAATGACAGTGGCTTGGCGCTAACATAAAATAGCAGAATTGTCCTGGACAGATGATTTTTGTTTTCATTTACATTTTATATTTGTTTTACTTGTATTTTTTTGTATGTTGATATACATATATGTCTGTATATATGTCTTTAATTATTGTAATTGGTAAAAACGTTATAATTGAAGTAAATAAATGATAATGAAATCAGAAGATGGATATTGGAAGTCTTTGGTAGGTTTTAATAAACTCTTTGAGTGTGGTGTATCCTTTGTTTGGTATGATCCTTTAATAACGCTATGGAAAGTTATAGCTGTTGATTTTATTAATTCAGTTACTAATCAAATAGTGTTAAAAACTTATAAAAAACACGTATCTCTTTAACCAAATAGTTAAACGCTACAGGGCCATTCCCTCTTTTTTAAAAATGTCATTTTACTTCTCCTCAGTTTAGAATTTTATTATATTTTTTTTACTTCTGATGTCAAGTCAATATGACGTCACAGTATTTATTAGTCCGATGTTCATCTATTTCCAGTCGATGTACAGTTGCGGACGACAGTTTTATAGCTTTATATAAATCGAGTTAGATAGCCGCAGACTGGTGGCCGAGGGTTGACAAATCGATCAGGGATGTTTAAGTTTGGATTGCGTTGAAGTGTTGATTGACCCCAATACGATTTACTATCGTATATCCACTAGTACTGATAAGTTTTTTTTCAAGCTCAGTTAAGCTATTCGTGTAAAGAATAGGTTTAAACGTCTTTTTTAAGCATGTGCCAATTATTTTCTTAAATTAAAGAAAGACTTTTAAAGTTTGATTAATTTGTGTGGAATAATAATACCGTTAAAAAGCCATCTGAAGGAGGGGTTACAGTTTTAAACTATCTCTTATCACTAAACACAATTAACGTTTAGCATGAACATCAGATAATATCAATAATATCACTGAGTGAGTGAAATCCCCCCTCCCGCTGACTCGAGCGGGAGGGACTCCAAGGGCAGCAACGCACTTGTGACTTTTGGGTTGCAGGTGTCCATGGGCGGTGATAGTTACTTACCATCAGGTGACCCGTCTGCTTGTTTGCCTCCTTCTACCAGGAAAAAAAGAATAGATGATTAAGTAACTGCTAATCCTGAATCGCGCAATCATTTTTATTTTTAATACGCAAAATGGAAGAGGCCCATATCCAGCAGTGTGCTGTCAAAGGCTGTTGATGATGACGATGAGGATGATAATAGGTATGTAGTCATGCAGTGTTTTTCCTTCCTTCAGTAGCTTACTTGTATATGTTTCTTACTAGAGATTGCTTGCCGAAGACTGTCGAATTTCGATTGTTTTGAATGACTCCTTTTATTTCATTCACCAGTATAACTTGTCTCTCTCTCTCTATTCTCTGTCTATTCTAAACAATGGTATAGAATTTTATACCATGACCAGTCAAATACATAATGAACCATATAATGGTATTATGTAGCTGTTAAATATTTTTTTTTTTTTTATGTTAGAGGCAGCCGAGTAGACGGGTCACCTGATGGAAAGTGACTATCGCCGCCCATGAACGTCTGCAACAAATGTACAATATTTATTGTTTAAAGTTGTTTGCTGTGTACTGTGCTGCTGTGTAGCTGTGTACAAAAATTAAGTATTCCAAATTTGATAGACTACCTCCTTTCTAAAGAGAGGCCTATGTCCAGCAGTGGACTATCAAAGGCTGTTGATGATAATGGTAGCGTAGTAAAGGTAAAGGTTAATCTTCGCCTATAAATACTTACTTTTAATTCTTATTTCATCGTAAAAAGGCATTAGAAAATTTACAACATAATTTTAAAAAATGTTACCTCGAATATTAACTAAAAATTTCGCAACCATTTTCCACTCAACAGCTGCCTGGAGACTCGTAACAGACATACCTAACGAGTAGTCTATGACGGCTGACACAAAACAATTTACTAGAAGAGATATGCGATATATTACTGTCGCTCTCACGGGAAATATACGTCGACTAAAATATAAAAGATACTTTGCATTCAACGGTGTATTTAACTCACTGTGCTATGGAGTGGATCGGTCATGTTTCCTACGTATAAAATACCCATATACACCTACGGGACGAAATTCGGAACAGGTCCGCTAAAGTGACAGCAGAAGGATGTTTTGGAACGAAGTTCCTTATCGCGCGTTGTGAAAGGAGGCTAGACGGAAAAAAATCTCACGAAAAGTTGTAACGACACTTTTTATTTCGAATTGTCACTTGTCAGTCATTCAGCGCCATCTATAAATGTATAAATTGTTTTAATTAGAAACCAACTGAAAAATATGTAGGTAATAACCGCTTTCATAGATGGCGTTGTAATTAAAATCGCCTCGAATCAGTTTTACTCGATCGTCACAACTTCGTTCCTATCGGGTGTCCCACGACACCACACGGCTTTTTTTTTATAGACAGTTGTGTGTTTCTTATAAATTGTATAAAATTATCATTGTTTAAATAGATTCTTCAAACAAAGTTTAAACTTTCATCGGTGTGTAAGGTGTAAGTACTTGGAACACCAATCACGTTTATACTACGTTAAGGTGCACCCTTATGCCATGTTGCTCTAAGGAAAACGCACATCGGGGAAAATCTGACAACCCTATATATATTTCGATTATGCTATATCTTTTGTTATAAGTGAAATAGTCCTTTATAACAAGATATAGCAAAATCGTTGTCAGATTAACAATGAGTATTTTGTGAAAAGAGTTGAGCTTGAAAGATCAGTTAGCATTAGTACTAGCATTTGGTCCAATTTTCACGCTTTACAGTATTAAATAATTGTAGTTTCTCCTAATGACATTATTTTGACATGTTTTATATTGTAAAAAAAAACACTTGCCAATTTACTTATTTTCCGACTGTTTTTTTGTAACATTCAATGTTTATCGTTTTATACTTTTTATCGTCATTACTTAGAGCATTATTGAGTTCATGCTTGTACTTTTATTTTTAAAATTACTGAATAAAGTACAGTAAGTACAGAATACGATGTTTGATAGTGACACTGTGTAGTTTAGGTATTTGTGTGCTATTATATTTAAATATGTTATGCGTGAAAACGTATTCACAAGATTGTATTCTGTGCTCATCTTTTACATTAAAGATAGTGACATTTTATGTCAATGTTATTATTCCAGATAAAATATAACTCGATACGAAAAAATGTATATCAGTACACACTACAATATTCATACAAAAAATAATATCTGCACATGTTCCTTAACAGCTTACATTATTCACAAAAATAACGTCTCAATAAAAAAGTCCGCGTCCATAAAACGGTTCTGTATGTTTTCATAAAGTGCGCGGGTCGTGCGCCGACCACACGTTGCTTTAGGAATTCGGGACACCGTAAAAGTCCGGAAGTTGGCGGAATCCAAGCAATTTCGGCACTGAAGGAGGAATTTGTTGGAGTCGGCGTTGGGAGCTCGTTTTATTGCTTATACATCCCGTTTGTCACAGGCTCAAAGAAAAGTGAGTGGTTCGCTGGTATTTATATCTGATCTAAAACCAACTACGTAGAGTAATATCAGCGGTGTAGCGTGAATTTCAATCGTAGGCGGATATTGCCTATCGCCTAATAAAGAAATTATAATGTACCTATACATATATATTTTTTTCCATTTCTTTTTTTAATAACTGTTGATAGTTTGTTGTATATTTTATATATTAATTATACTGACTAAAAATAATAACTAATTTTCAAGAAAGTATTTTGCCCTTTACATTTACATTTTTATGTGCTTAATATTTCCTTCAAATGTAAGAGGTCTCAATCATGATTACGACAATTTTAATGAAAAACATAATTATTAAAATCGGTTAACGAATGGACTTGGTAATATACGGAAGTTAAAAAACAGTCGATTTATGAACCTGCTTTTATTAGTAGTTGGTTATAAAGAGACGTCGCTGTTTATCCCAACGCGGCAACGTTGGGATTGAGATTGACCTAACAACCAAAAGACATCAAAATTGCTATCAGCGACAAAAAAAAAACTAAGTGAATCTCAATAAATTATCATAAAATTTTCTATCCAGAACAACAATGAATATTCCTGCCATTGATACACTTACTAATTCATTATTAACACTCTTCAGCGTAAAAGGAATTTATCCAACTCTCCTTGTTTTCTGAATGAAACGTTCGCCATATCTTTTGCTGCACGAAGGCTCATGTGAAATATCAAAATGAACGTATACGGACGGTACGGTAGCTAAAAAAATGCGTATAATGATTTTTATAAATAAAAAAATAAGTGTGGACTAGGTAATAAAGTTCCTGTTTCATTAAATTATATATACAAAATTGACCGTCCCTATGTATGAGGTGATAAGTCAAAAAAATTGTTTGTTGTTACGTGTAACGTTAAAAAAAGAAAATAAACTAGCTTTCACCCGTGGCTCCGACCGTGTGTATGTCAGTTATCGCGTTAAAGTTACTGTCTGATGATACATCATCAGCATTAGTACTAGTATTTGTATTTTCGACAGGTCTATTTAAAGATACAGCTTTAAATTAGTAAAAGAATGTTTAAAATCGGTTTTGGTGGTTTAGGCGTGAACAAACAAACTAGCTTTCACATTTATAAAATATATGAGAATAGGGTGTGCTATAAATACTACATAATGTAGGTAGTAAAAAAAAAAACTACTAGCATACAGTTTTTTTTTACTGCCAGAAGACAGTTTTTACACCAACTCCAAATGAGAACATTTAACATTTAAAAGTTACCTATTTCAGAAAATACTAAACGATTTAATATGTAAGAAAATGAAGTAACAAAATTGAATAAATATATCGGAATATATGTATATGTGTTAAAAAAATATCCTCAAAATAATAGCCTTCATGGCGACTGTACATGGCGTTAGTATCAGAGGTCTAGTCACGTCTTGCGTCGCAATGTTACTAAAAATTGAAACTGCCGGTTTTGTACTGGACATTTAATTCAGAAGGAAAACTGTGCCAACCAAACAGTACGGAACATCACTTAATTATAGAGACGTACCTTTGACTGTTTCACTTTGAGACTTTCTAGAAAGATCAACGTCTATTTAAAGAGAAGGTTCTTGGTGACTCTTTATTTAAAAAAAATATGAAAATATTTTTTTCTATACCTCGGTGGCACAGTGGTAGTTTATGCGACTGTTGTGCTGAGGCTCGGGTTCGATTTCCGGTCGGTCGGACCAAATGTTTGTATGATCTGCAAATATTTGTTACGGAGTTTGGGTGTTTTTTATATATAATATGTATGTATTTAAAAAAAAGTATTAAAGTATCAGTCAATCTAGCTTTCATAGTACAAGCTCTGCTTAGTTTGAAACTAGATGGCGTTGTGTGTTAGATGTCGGAAAAATGTTAATATTAACTTTTTTAGTTGTAAAACAAGTAAACTGGTCATCTAATGTTAAGTAAAATAGGGAGACCGTGGGTTTTGGGATTCATTACCGTCAGTAACTAGGTGAAAAGTAATGGAAGAATTATTTTTTTAAAGAACATCTCCTGCACTAGGAATATGATTGTGTGTAGCGGTTGACTTGACAAATATACATGAACGGACACAAGAAAATATTCAGAAAGAA
The DNA here is from genome assembly GCA_902825455.1 of Arctia plantaginis. Lineage (NCBI taxonomy): Eukaryota > Metazoa > Arthropoda > Insecta > Lepidoptera > Erebidae > Arctia > Arctia plantaginis. The sequence continues at coordinate 1,542,494 of CADEBD010000302.1, forward strand.
TTTGTGGATCAAACAAAGTGTTGTCCCATGTGGGGATCGAACCCACAACACTAGGCGCAGTAGGAAGCGGCGAGGTAACCGCTTAAACCACTACGCCATTCATGCAGACTCTTTTTAATATTACAATTGCTTGATTCAAGTTTCCTGTGAGGCCGTGGTATCCGGTACTCCGCTCATAGGTGCCGAGATATGGCTGTCCCACGGTGTCAATCAAGTCTTTCTGCTTACTTGAGAAGAACCACTTTTACCATTGAATAAAAATTCTTATGACTGTAGTTATGAATACATTTTTTTACGTGTGCAAAGTTTTGATGTTTTATAATATTGATTTGATTAAATACTCAATTACCGCATTTGCGCACTCGCAATAGTCAGTTCAACCACAGAGTATTTAACTTTTATCATTTTCAATGTCAAGGTCATAAATAAAGATGCAATAATGTAAATTAATTGTAAGGTAATCCAGGCATATTTGATGATGCTATCACACCACACATATGAATTTACACTCGTATTTCTTAACACTAATAATATAATTTATTAGATACCAACAATACCATTGAAGAATAATAGTCTTCAAACAATCGTCGCAATGTTTTCTTTAAAAACTTTGTTACTTTGTTTTAAAAAGTAAAAGTTATAAATGTATAGACACCGAACCAAAAAAAGCAGACGTCCCACCTACCGTGTAAGTCAATGTACCTCCATTCATTATCTATCTCTGAAAGCTATGGCTTTTAATACTCTAAAAGTTTTACACAAGGCCACACTTAGACATTTTTGGGTTTATTCCATTAAATATAACCTTGAAATTAATTTAAACCATACACGCATATAAAAAGGTTATGTACAAATATTAGCTAACATTCATCATTCGTAGGAAATCAGGTGTTTAATTATCGTTTTATCTTCTCACGTTTGATAACAATGACCCAGTACACATTATCAGTACAATATAGTGATTACATGTTCACCGACAGCATTTACGCGTGGCCGCCATTTTGGAGTTTCGTTTTTAAAAACGTTACTTTTTGGTTTAAATTTTTTTAAATATGGAACGTAATAGACATTGATTTTATTGTTTGGAACTCTTTTGTAGATTTAATTAATTAGTGTTGCGCCGTTGATAATAGAACTAGTCTTCAGTGTTGACATAATAAAATTGTTTGAATTGTGAGTGGTTACACTTCGGGAACTGTAAGTAAATATTTTGAATGGTATCTATCATACCTATTTTATACTTAGCCTTCACAGGGTCTGATACCGAGGAAACATTGAACTTGAAACTTAGGTTATGTTGAAGAAAGTAATTTGTGTTTTAACTAAGCTGTGAGTTCGTCTCTTTCTTTCACCTGTTTCAACATATGATCTCATGCTGTCTCATATGAGACTAACTATTTCCTTTGGCTTCGCTCGTGTGATAATTTCTTATTTTGTGTTCCTTACTTTCAAAATGACGAATTTCCATACAACCGTTCATCCCTTATTTTACCCCCTTAGAGTTGGAAATTCCAAAAATCCTTTGTTAGTGAGTGATAACAACGTCAAAAGCATCAGCTGCTTAATTTTCAAAATGAATCAGTCAGGCAGTCGGAAAGTGCAAGTAACTTAAATATATATTAAATATGTATTAGACATTGAAAATATTGCTACTTTTAAATCATATTCATTTGATGCAATTATTGGATTTAGTAACAGTGATATCACATGTGATTGTGATTCCGTCATCATCTTCATCATAATCAACAGTCTTTACTAGTTCACTGCTAGACATAGGGCTGTCATTAGAGAGGAGGTTTCGTCTACTATACCACACACTGCAGTGCTGTTGTCCTGCGTAGTTAACTCCTTTAGTCGGCTCTTACGACACCCACGGGATAAACATTAGTGACACTCTGTATTCTTATTTCTTCACCACACGAATAATAGTCGTTGTAGTGGTTGTAGTCGATTTCGTCATAGACAAAGATAAATGGCATTAAAATCAATCAAAATCCTTTTTATCAAAGATTACGACCTTTTTTTAGATTTAGACCGTTCGCGAGTCTTGCGCCAGCGTAATAATAATAATTAAGTAGCAATGGTTTTGTAAATCAGTCACAGGTGTGATGATATCCCTAATATGTATAGATATCATTCTCTCTTCTGTATTTTTATCAGGTTTAAAACTAAGTAAACCAACTTATTTGTTTTTAGCAAATTGTGAATTTATGTAAATCAAGTAGCTAGCTACTGTTGTTATCAATGAAGTTTGAGCCTTGAAATTACATACTATTTGTTTTTATTACTATATCTTTTTCTAAATATTTTTTATTTTCTAAATAAAGACAACTCTTGCATTCATCATCATCATCATCATAATCAGCCTATCGCAGTCCACTGCTGGACATAGGCCTCTCCCATTGCACGCCACTTAGATCGATTTTGGGCTTCTCGCATCCAGCTCCTGCCAGCCATCTTGCGCAAATCGTCACTCTACCTGGCCTGTGGGCGTCCTACACTACGTTTGCCGAGACGCGGTCTCCACTCAAGAACTCGTTTTCCCCAACGGTTATCGGTTCTGCGGCTAATATGGCCAGCCCATTGCCACTTCAACTTGCTGATCCGGTACGCTATGTCGGTGACCTTAGTTCTCTGCCGGATCACCTCATTTCTGATGCGATCCCTTAGAGAAACTCTTGCATTAGGAATAAGTATATCCTGTGTCGCGGGGGACTTTACAAACATACATGAAACGGACACAAAGAATACCCAGACTCAGAACAACAATTTGTGGAACGCACAAAGTGTAGTCCCATGTGGGGATCGGACCCACAGCACTTAGCGTAGCAGTAAGCGGCGTGGCGACCGCTTAAACCACTACGCCATCCGTGCAGTCGCATATTTTTATATACATATATTATTATATACATACTAGCACACATACTAGTTATATTTTTATATACATACTAGTTTTTATCACAACTTCGCTCATGTTAAAGTAATTTTCTGATCTCATTCTTCAAGAGGAAAGGTATATCAGGACGACCGAATGGCGTAGTGGTTTGTGTAACGGACTGCTTTTCCAAAGGTCGGTAACATTTGTGTGCATGAACATTTAATGTCTGATGTGGTCTGAGTGTTTCTATGTATAATATGTATGTATTTACAAAAAAAGTATATACGTATTTATATCAGTTGTCTAGTACCCATATTACCAGCTCTGCTTAGTTTAGGACTAGATGGCGTTGTGTGAATGTGGTAGAATATTATTATTAAAATTATATTAGTATAAAAACTTTCGTGAGTAGTAATTATGCTAACCCAGCGTAGATATTGGTTATCGCTTTGAAAAGTAGTCTATAGCGAAAGAAATTTCCAAATCGGATTAGAGGCTCCAGTGTGAGTTTATTTCCCTTGAACCCATTGTTGACAGCGAGCGCGTTTGGCGTTGTGATTGATGAAGATGTCTGTGCAGACCAATCGCAACGGTGAACGCGGCTACCGTGACGATCGAGTTGACAAGAAATAAACTCGAACATACAAACTCACTTACTTTATCTCTTTATAATATTAGTATAGATAAATGTTTTTACTCATGTTTGTATTTCCGTGAAGCCCGACAGTGTAAGGCGTCAGACTAGACGACAGGAAGTTGTAATATTTTAAAAAAGGATTGCCCTTTGGGTTCGAAACGTCTCGAGTAATTTGGAAACACACAAGTGAGCAAATTCGTCTTCAAAAACTCAAAAAGTTTTTCACCGATTGAGCTCCAATTTTGACACAGTTCACACAGACACACATTTGGCTCAGCTTTAGGGGACTTCTTTCCTAGGCTATACCTAAGTCCTTTGTAATAACTCACATGTGACGGAACAAAGTGTGGTTTTAGTCGGTTTAATTCCGACATTCTACATGACCAGTGGGGAATTCCACATAAAAAAAAGGTATTTTCGACAGGTCAATTTTACGTATTATGAAGTATGAATTGCTTATTAGCAGTGTTATGTAAATGCGAGTACAGGTTCATAACCAGTTGTGGGAGGTTTAATAATAAGTGTGACGTCAACTTGTTGGTCTTAAAACTGATTAAGATAGTTTGTGAGCCGTACTCCTCTGAGTGTTTACTATTGCTCTCCTTGATGTCAATGTTTATAACGATTATTATATATCATCCTTGAGTAATAACCTATACTTAAGTAAGTCTAAGTTTCGTTATGTTACGTCTACGTTTCGGTACGTTACATGAATCAATTTGCTGCATCGCTTTGACGTTCGCTGCCTAGATGTTTAGTGGCACATCTAGCGTAAACTACTCCACCATTTAGAATGGCTGTTCAGAAAATATCTACTATACATACTCATATTATTATAAATGTGAAAGTTCATCAAAGGTTCAAAGGTTTCACGCCTTAACCAATAAACTTAATTTTTAAAATTCTTTCACCAATGGAAAGCTATTTTATCAGCGGGTAACATATCAGCCCTTAACAGTCTACTGCTGGACGTAGGCCTCTCCTTAAATTGGCCTACTATACAGTGCTGGCCAGATGGGTTAGTGTTTCAAGTTTTCCTTCTTTTTGCAGTGCTGTTGTTTTGCACAGTTTGCTTGGTTAGTCGGCTCTTACGACACCCGCGAGATGAATAGGGGTGGTGACACTCTGTATTCTTAATCCGTCACCACAGGAAGTAACATAGGCTACTTTTTACCGTGATAACGAAAATACAAAAGCTAGTAAAATAAAATAAAGCCAAAACTGTTGAAATTGGGATGAAATATCGTAAACTAATGTTTCAACGAATCTTCACCAGCAAAGGCATGTTCTAAACCTAAAAATATTCTAGACTTTATTTTCAAGCTACGTATAGTTTAGTCAACAAATAGTTAATACTACTTGTTGACTTTATAATTCATTATTCAGGGTTGTAGATGATGTAATGTTATATTGATTAATATGACACTTCACGTAGCGCTTCTAAAACTTGAATATCTTTTTTCTGTAGTTCCCGCGCTGGTAAGCCGTGCCGAGTGCTATGGGTTGGACTCCTACACGTACAAGAAGTTGTATGATCCACTATTAGTTGTTCCAATGATTTAAAGTAACCCGTGAAACAAAATTGATTTCTGGTGTGGCTCCTTAAAAAATAAAAATAAATTTAGTTTGTCTTGATTAGGTAGCCCTGGGTATATAGCCTCAATAAAAGCATGTTACGTCCTGTTAATGATTCATAGCAAATACTTTCTCGGATATAAAGATAAGATTATAACATTATCTATTTAATTTTAAGAAATGAATTTACGTAAATAGTATTTGTTTACGCACGTGTAGAGAACCATGTAGAGTGTATTATATTCTTCTTTTTAAGGAATAATTAGAGAGAGTGAGAGATCAGTGAGAGTGATGGTTTTATAAGTGTGTTAGAGATAAACTCACCTATTGGCCTTGTACTCGTAGTTACTGATCCTGAATACTGACTCGTAGAATACAGGGGTCATCACTCGGCCTGATTGCGGCTATCGTGCGGAGCGAAAGTGCGTGGAACTCTGCCGTCTCTTTCTGCGAGCAAGTTATGCTCGCGAAGGAGACGGCGGAGCGGGACCGGGAGAGGTTTAGAACTCTCCCGGCCCGCCAGGCCCGGGCACGGGCCAGGCAGCGCAGGCGACTCAGGCGCCGGAGGTCGCAGAACGACCTCCGCCCTCCATAAGCGCAGGCCTGGGGGTGACAGGTGAGGCCATCTGTCACCCTAGCAGAAGCAGGCCGGGGTGGCGGCGAGCGCGTTGCGAAGCGCGCTCGCTTCCAGGGAGCACAGGGAACATGGGGTTCCCACACGGGGCGGGGGTCGTCTACTCGTCTGTAGATGACCCGAGGTATGTCGGGGCACCAGGGCCTTCCTTTCTAGGGTATACCTGGTTCCCCGGCTATTAGTACCCGGCGAAGGCGTGCGGTTTTAGTCGGTTCGTGTCCGACATGCCACCGACAGGTGGTATCCGAGGGGATTTCCGCACGGGAAAAAAAAAAAAAAAGGGGTCATCACTCGATTCCTAGGAAAAATAATTGTGTGATAAACAAGATTACTTGCTGTGTCTAGGTGTTATTTATCTTGCCGCGATTGAAGGGGGAAGTGTTCTCCCCTGGGATAGAGCCTGATTAGGCATGGTGTCAATTCGGGGAGGACCTGAAATAACATGGTCCGGGTCCTCCCCAGAGTAAGACACCTAAGGCCGGCCGTCGGGGTGGTTTTTAGTGGAATCACCACATACTGCTGGCTCCTGAGTCCCCGAGGAGCCGGAGATCCGAAGGGATTTTCCACCCCGTCAACAAAAAAAAAGGTGTTATTTATCTGTAACTAGCTTTTGCTCGCGGTCCGGCCGCGCAATGTCGGTTATCGCGGTAAAAAGTAGCAATTGTCTTTTCTCGAGAATCAAAGTATCTCCATACCTAATTTCACCTAAATCGGTTCAGCGATTCTTTATTTTCCATACAAACTTCCACCCCCCTTTTCAAACTCCTAAAGGATAATTTCTGGAATAAAAACCACACTATATCTCAAGACTCAGTCAATATCTATACCAAATTTCATATAAATTGGTTCATCCGCTTAAACATGAAGAGGTAACAGATAGACAAACAGACAGACAGACAGACAGACAGGGGCCTTCAGAAATACATGAAACTGATACAAAGAACACTCAGACTCAGAACAACAATTTGTCGATCACACAAAGTGTTTTCCTATGTGGGGATCAGCAGTAGAAAGTAACGAGGTATCCGCTTAAACCACTACGCCATTCACGCAGTCAAAATTTAAAATATAATATTCAGTGTTTTTTAAAATTAAAATACATTATTGTTTAATTAATATAAAGGGTTTTCCAACAAGAGGTGTTATTTTGAATCACCCGGCATTTCGGTAGCTGTCACTTTTGAAGCTTTTATTTTTTGACATTTGACAAGTAGAAACTACGCCATTACTAAAAATGGAACGATACACACTTCAACAACGCATTGAAATTATTAAAATTCACTACAAAAATGGTGAAAATCTTGCAGTCACAGTTCGCAAAACTAAAGCATTTTTTGGTCGTCGTGAAGCACCTTGTCGGACCGCAATACAGAAATTGGTGGAAAAATTCGAGCTGTTGGGACAAGTTAGTGATGTGAAGAATAAAACCCGTGCACGTCGCTCAAGAACAACTGAGAATATTGCTGCTGTAGCCCAAAGTGTTGAAGAAAACGCAGGTTTGTCCATTCCTCGTCGTTCTTTGGAATTGGGCATTCCACAACCGTCATTACAACGTATTTTGCATAAAGACTTGGGTCTTAAGGTTTATAAAGTTCAGTTAACACAAGAACTCAAGCCGGCCGATCATCAACAACGTCGTGTCTTTGCTGATTGGGTACTTGAAATGCATGAAAATGATCCGGAATTCCATCGATAAATCATCTTGACTGATGAGGTCCATTTCCACCTAGGAGGTTACGTCAACAAGCAAAATGGTCGCATCTGGGGCTCGGAAAACCCAAGAGTTATTGTTGAGAAGCCTCTCCATCCTCAACGTGTGACTGTTTGGTGCGGTTTATGGTCCGGCGGAGTCATTGGACCTTAATTTATCGAAAATGAGGTTGGATCAACACTTACGGTGAATGGATTGCGCTATCGTGATATGATTAATGATTTTTTATGGCCGGAGTTCGATGGTAATGATCTGGACAACGTTTACTTTCAACAAGACGGTGCTCCGTGCCACACAAGCAAGGAAACCATTGCTCTTTTACGGGCAAAGTTTACTGACCGTGTTATCTCTCGAAGAGGTGATCACAATTGGCCACCGAGATCTTGTGATTTAACACCTTGCGACTTCTTCCTTTGGGGCCACGTGAAAGATAAGGTCTACGCCAACAGCCCAGCGTCGATTCAAGACCTCAAAGATGGAATTCGTGAGGCTATCGAGGACATAGGGCAGCCACTTTGCGATTTGGTTATGCAAAATTTCATTAAAAGGATATGGTCCTGTAAGCGTGGTCGTGGTAGCCATTTGGCTGATGTTATCTTCCATTATTAACGGCATACCTTCCTCTTTATTATAAAATAAACAGCCGATTATTTATCTTAAAAAATTGCATTTTTCTTTGAAGACTAAAATAACACCTCTTATTGGAAAACCCTGTAGTAGGCCATAACCTTTTTAAGGAGAGGCCTATATCCAGCAGTGGACTATTAAAGGCTGTTGATGTGATGTGAATTATTGTCTGAATGTAGTAAAATATGTTATATTATATATATATTTATATTAATTAAATACAAAAATGAAGTGCACATCTTAATTCTCTTAATCAAAGACTTCTGTAATAGTTGAATCCGATCATGGCGACGCATGCCGTCGCGACGTGTCGCCACGGTATCAACCGGTCTGATCCTCCGCATTAGATATTACACATTGTATCCTAAGATAAAATAAACGTTGAGAAGTAAAAATAAGTTATGTTACCTTATTAATTAATTTATCGCTCTGTAAACAAACAACTTACTTTTAAATTAAATATTATCAAACAGTTCATACATGGAATACCTTTGCAAATAGAAGCGTAGTTTTGTTTACGGAAATCAAACCTCGTCTTGTATCGCTTTCAATTACGATGTGAGCTAAGAGCCTGAACACACGATATGGTTCGAGGTTGGCATAACGCCACTTGATAAAAACGTGACGTCATAATATCATGGCCTTATTGACAGTGTCGCCGTGTTGAATAAGGAATAAATCGCATTTTGGACTTAGTGTGAGAAACAACTCTGTAAATTGCAATCTGTAGAAAAAACTCTACTAGATGATCTGACCTAGGTATTTAAGTTAAAATTTCTCATTTTCACAAGAGGTTGAATTTTTATCTTTTTCTTTCTAGGTTCGTTATTGCGAACGTTTACATTTAAAGAGTGAGCGAGTTAAATTGTATTTTGAAGATATGATGATCATTTCAAATTAGTATTAAACTTTAAAATGTTAATATTAAGCCGACTGTAACAAGACTAAAAAAGTTAGGCAACTAATTGGCTGTTGAAGCTGTATTATCTAAAACATAATACACTATTGAAATGAGTATTAAATAAAAAAAAAACATAAAAATCTTATATACAAATCGTTATAGTACTGTGATAATCTGTATCTTTTAATTTGATAATTCGTTTGTTTACGGTATACACCTCCAAACGGAACAGATTATTTATGATTTGATTTTTTTAGATAACAAGACAGTATTATAATTCCTTTATCACTTCGTTCAAAACATTTTCACAATATTTTTTATCTTTATTAACTTGCACACCGCACCCGTGAGGCCTAGCCTATAACAAGCCGAACCGAAACATTTCGTGTGTAGAGGCTCTTATAACATAACCTAATTCTTATTAACCTTGTGACAATTCAAAGGGTAGAATGGTGTTGCCATTAAACAAATTGATCATTACAGTGTTACGCTATTGACGAACTGTAATGAAATGGTAATCGATCGATTTTAGTGATGAAATACAATTTTAGTGACTAGTGATTAATTTTCAGACGGAAATGTTTATTGTTACGTCATTGAAAGGATTTATATTATTATTTTTGAAAACCAGTAGCTGTTCCTTTACTAATAGATTCTTCGATTTCAGAACAGCCATTTGGGTACTCGACCACTTCTTCAATCTACTGCGGTTTCAGTCCCACTTTTAGTCCGACACTTGGTGTACTCTATCCTTGTTTATTCGCCCTATCCATTACTTCAAGTTACTTTCTTCCTTCTGTCACATTCCCAAGAAGACCCCAGACAGGCGGCCGATCATAAAGTAACCGAAAAAACGCGCATCATCAAGCGAGTGCGTACTTGACATGGCAAGTCACATCAACACTTGAAAAAAGATCACTGTCAGGTTTAATCTGGTCGAGTAGTTCCGATGAATCGATTCATCACATCCTTAAAGTATTGTATATATTATTATTTGCATGCAAGTATATATGTACGTGTATTTCAGCATTGAATATCCTTCCCATTGTTTCTGTTCATCTTCTCAATTATTAGTATCTCTTTAAAAAAATACTTAATTTCTAGTGCACCTAGTCAGACATTTCCCCACCAACCAAAGTTAGACTGGGACAAAATGCCTCAGGTATTAAGTCCGCTATTGTACAATTTTAATTATTTAAATAAAAGTGATAAAAAAACCTCTAAATGTTTAAACATATTAAAATGAACTCTATAAATAAAGAATTTCGGTTACAAAGCTGTTTCTTAATATGACGTAGTTTCAGATCGATATGCACGTTTTACTGTTTTCATAAAACACCAATTTCGTTACTTCTGTTGAACATTACAAAATACAACACGAATATGAAAGGAACATGAAAGAAGTACACTTCCCCGGAATGGGTGTAATATAAATTTTTATAACGATAATTCGAACATTGATAGGGGACGTAAAGTATCCCAAACTAACACAGGGGGTAATGGGGCTGTCACGTACGCACCAATCACGTGCCGACTACAAAATACGGTTATCTAATATGCATTTTATTGTTGACGGTATAAGGCGCGCGACGAAAACTGAAGCGCCAACCTATGAAATTTCGGTGTAGAGTCAGCAAAAATATATGTTGGATGGTTTGAAAAAATATGTATATTCCACACCGTATCGCCTAGATATAATAATCTCGTCGTTTTGCGAAAATAATTTTGATTTATATAAAATGTAATATACATTAAAGTAGCAATGGATTTAAAAACTGACTTGGGATAAATATTTATTTTTGGCTGGAAATCTATAATGTCCACTTCATAAATTTCTAATTAATTTAGTCCGGCCGCATATGGAATACTGTTCTCATCTCTATGCAGGGGCACCTCAGTACCAGCTTCTCCCTCTGGACTGTATCCAAAGAAGAGCAACTCGAATCGTCTGATCTCCGACTGGCTCGATCCCTTGCCTTTACGAAGAGATGTAGCTTCGCTATGCATTCTCTATTGTATATATTATAGAAAGTACTCCAAGGAATTGTTCGGACTAATACCAGCCGCAACCTTCCGCCATCGTTCCACACGGCAAAATTTTCATCCCCACCACTTGGACAATTAGCGCCCCACCATTGTGCGCTTTTCAAAACACTTTTTGCCTTGCACTACCAACCTGTGGAACAAGTTATCGCCTGCGATATTTCCGGCCCGTTACGACCTTTAAACCTTTAAGAAAAGAGCTTACTCCTTCCTGAAAGGCTGGCAACGCACTTCTGACTCCTGATTTGCAGGCGTTCATGGGCGGCGGTAGTCGCCTTCCATCGGGTGACCCGTCTGCTCGCTTGCCCTCTATATTTCATTTAAAAAAAAACGAAGTTTGTTGCAAAGTCACCCTTTTTGACTAGTTTCTGGACAAGGGTGTGGAAATCAAGGTTCTGGAAATACGTAATGATGAGAGAAGTCTTCCGTGCATGTTTTCCTTCTTCTACTACTTCTACTTCTTATACTAGATGAAGACATGTCAAAATTAACATTCACATTTTATTGTGGAAATCGCGTTTTACTTGTAATTTTTTTTACAAAAAACAGAATTTCTCTTGGTTACTCGACGTTATTGACAAATTGTAGTGATCAATTGTGTCGGCTAAGTGCACATTTTAGCAACTACCTACCATCACTTAGGCTTTATATTTTTATTGCCTATCATACTGTCTTGTAATACACACCACCCTTATGACATCTATTTACTGTTTCCAAGTATCGTGCCTGTTGACGAATGCACTTGCTGATCAGAGGATTCTGGGAGGTAGGTCTTATCGGGTGGTTATTTCTCTCATCAAACTATCTCTCTAAAATAAACTTATAACGCTAACTTTTTATATTTTTTTATACACAAAGTAGCACAAGATATTTTAATAAACTCCGAAGTCTTATGTTGTTCCCTTTAATAAAATATTTCACGGTCCAACAAAACTTGTCATGCGAACGATACACAACAAGTGGCGTAGCGTTTGTAGACCACAACCGCGTAGTCGTGTAGAGGCCTACGAGCGTGCAACTTTGATGAGAGTCGTAGAGGCCATATGCCACCGCCCGGGCTTATTTGTTCTTTCAACTTGGCCGCCTCGGCCGTACTTAGCGCAGTTTTGTTCTTGTGTCAAGAATATTTCGTTAGACAAAGACGGTCAGATGTGATACATGTGTGCTACGTGGAGTGTGCCTTATATGAGCTGATCTTAATTTAGATTTTTGTTCTTTGATGCTGTATAGTTTCTGTACTATTCAAGTTATATGTAAATGTAATTTTTGGTGAAGTGACTAGAATATTTAGTAGATATGGGTAGAAAACGTTTAAAACGTTAGAGAAATAGTTAGACAGCAGCAATCTTAAAGTACTTCCTGCTTTTTATTCTTCTGGACACCATGGCCAGTGACTGACATGGTTTCCAAGGTTAAATGGCAATAAAAGTGGAAAGAGGCTACTGATGATAAGGAGACTAAACTGTTCGAGAAGGTAATGATCGTTAGCCTTCATATTTCCTTTTATTAAAATCATAATGGTGCTTAGGTCATAATGGTTCTAGAATAAGGACTACATATCTAAATACAATTATATCTAATATTTTATTGAGCAGGGATCAAACCTGTAACCTGCTGAAGACGAATGTTGGTAAGCGACAAATGTCATCAATTAACATCGAGTTTACTACTATTCGTATTTGAAATTGGAACGCCAAAGAGTCAGTTCCACAGAAAACTCTTTACAAAGCTGGAATGTCATTGTACCAATAAGAAGGGCACAATATCTATTATTTGTTTTAAATTTGGATATTTTTATTACTTCTGCTTCTGTTACTGAGTTTTTATCTTTTAAGAGTTTGAAGTATTAGATAAGTGCGACCAAGGGCAATGATTTAAAATGGCCTTTAGTAGTGGTAATAAATGATCCTGAGGGCTTAGTTAATGGTCGTGGCTTCGATTTTCATTCACTACAAATATTTGTGATGAGTACAATCATTCATTTGTTTTGTTTTTAAAAAGACAACTCCCGCACTAGGAATATATCCTGTGTCGCGGGGGACTTTACAAACATACATGAAACGGACACAAAGAACACCCAGATTCAGAACAACAATTTGTGGACCACAAAAAGTGTTGTCCCATGTGGGGTTTGAACCCACAACACTCGGCGTAATAGGAAGCGGCGTGGCAATCGCTTAAACCACTACGCCATCCGTGCAGTCGAAATCGATGCACGGATGGCGTAGTGGTGGCGATCGATGGTCGTGCAATCGAAATCATTCGTTCTGTGTCTGAGTGTAATATATAATATGTATGTATTTAAAATTATATAAGTATGATTTTTTAGCAGTTTCATTACCATAGAACCTGTAGGCTCTGCCTACGTATAAAGGTTATTAATATTTTCTAAACATTTATAAATTGTATTAAACTTTTATGCCAAACACGTGGAATTCATTTTTGTTAACTTCCCTTTCTAAGTTAACCCTTTCACTAATATGTGACAAAAGGAAATTAATGACTTTTTATCAAATTGGAGTTACAATGGTCAGTCTTTATATTGTATTTTTATTTTTGTCACCAATCGTTACTTGTACATTTAGGTTACGTATGTGTATTAAAATTATTCCATCTACAGACCTATTTTTTGTTTTTTTAGACTATATGGTCAGTCAATGTAAATAAAATATACGAATTAGTTTAGACCGGATATCATCGTGTTCATCAGACAGTTACTTTTCCGGGATCAGAATCAAACTCTCATTAGCACCAACAGCAACAGTCTTATTACGTGCCTATATTTATTTGTATACGGGTTTATTAGTCGGGAAGTATGGGAGGTGAAGTTAAAAGTGCTTGAAGTCTATTTATATTGACTAAGATAAAAGAGTTCAGTGCCTTCTCTCCGCTGTGTGTTAACCGACTCTTTTAGCTTTTTATTAAGTGGATATTTTCGTTACGATTAAAAATAAAAACTGAAACCTTTTTTCAAAGATTAATGACATTTTCAAAGATGTCTATAGTTAGATAGTTTAGTAAGGATCATAAATGTCTTTAAATTACGGTTTTTATACGAACACCAGCATTTTCAAACATTGTAATTTTTTAATTTCACACCAAAGGTTTCAAACAAAAAATAAATGTTTTCTTAGTATTAGAACAACCCTGACGTATTGTTCCTCTTATCGTTATCACACAAAGAAACCTTAGCAGTTCTCCTTTGAGTTATAGATTAGCGAGACGGATGGGGCGTGTGACGTGACAAGCGTGCAAAAGACAAAGACAAGGCAAGCACGGCCACATTCTCGTAATTCTTTCTACAGATAACGCTTACAGTTATTTGATTTTTGGCTTACATTTTGGGTATATGTACATCTTAACTACTAATAATATTTTCTTTTATCTAATATAGTGTTACGAAACAAATGGCTTATTTAAAAAAGGCTTGTCATACAGACCAGCTGTTTTTTTATCGTTCTCCTTAACAGTTAGGTGTTTTTATGCAAAAAGAATATGACAGAGGTTAGATATTAGTCGAATAAATCAGTTCATTGTGATTCACTACTTAACATAGACCTTTCCCTAGGTGGGCCACAGTAATGTTATCATAGACATTCTTACAAGCGCAACTTTGTCTACATTTCTTAAAACGAATAGAAATTTCCCCGTTTTCGCAACATTTTTCATTGATACTCGACTCCTATTGGTAGTAGCGTGATGTTATGTAGCTTATAGCCTTCCTCGATAAATGGGTCATCCAACGTCAAAAGAATTTTTCAATTGGAGCTAGTAGTTCCTAAGATTAGGGCGTTCGACTAAACAAATAAACTTCAGCTTTATAATGAGTATAAATCATTAGTTTAAATCAGTATAGTCCATCTAAAGGTTGCCTGTAAGAGATCGCAGACTGCGATAAGGCCGCCTATTGCACCACTGTTTTTTTTATTTTGGAACGAAAAACGACGGAAAAAATTGTAACGACACTTTTTATTTTAAATTGTCATTTGTCAGTCATTCAGCGCCATCTATTAAATAGATAGGAAATCATTACTTTTCATCTCAGTAAAATTAAAATTTGTGTTCTTAGGTTGAGCAAAAAATATTGTATTCGACATCATTTCTCAAGGAGATTTTACCAATGTATAAATTGTTTTAATTAGAAACCGACTGAAAAATCAGTAGGTAATAGCCGTTTTCATAGATGGCGTTGTAATTAACATCGTATCGAATCAGTTTTACTCGATCGTCACAACTTCGTTCCTATCGGGTGTCCCACAACACCACACGGCGTTTTATGTTTATATTGCATTGTAGGTTTCTATCCATGGAGTGCAATAAAGAGTACCTATCTATCTATCTATAAACTAGAAATATGCGAACGTAAAGCTTTTAATCCATATGACATCTTGAACTTAAATATTTGCCGTGATTTTTTAGTTATATATCTACTTTTATGTTTCATGTCTTATAACAATCCTCTGACAATCCGATCCGCTCAACAATCTCACATAACACAACCCATTTCGTCTCTCTTTGACGTTCCCTTAACACACAAGGCAGTTATTGACATTCGCGTCCCCAAGTCGCGACGTTGCGAAGTTTTTCCCTCTCACATTCCGACTGAGGCAATCGATCAAGAAGACATTTAGCATATACATCCCTTGTCATTGACACCGATACTTGATATTTTTATACAACGTGTAATGTAATAAACGTATACAAATTCACAAACATGAAAGTGCTGGCTTGTTCAGGATAGCGTGCTCGGTAAATTTTGGTTTCACTGTAGTTTTTCTTTTTATTTGACATGTCGGCCCTGTTGGTCTAGTAGTTAGTGATACCAAGTGCTAAGCCGGAGATCGTGGGTACAATTCAACAAATAATTGTGTTATAAGCACGATCATTTGTACTGTATCTGGGTGTAATTTATCTATATTATGTATGTATTTAAAAATATATAAGTATGTTTAATATCAGTCTGGTTACTATACTACAGGCTCTGCATAGTTTGAGATCAGACTACAGACGGCTGTGTAAGATGTGTAAAGTTATTATTATTATTCTCTTTATTTACTTTATATACACTTTATTTACATTTTTAAACATACACTTTTTAAAAAGTTATTAAAAAATACATATTTAAAAATATAAAAAATAGTAGACCACCGACATCGGGTACAGGGATCAAGACACCGGTGGTTACGACTCCAAAGATAGGAACCTCCTCACGATACGAGCAGTGTCAAGGAGGACTGCCTTCTGCATCAGACCCTTGATCCAGCCGTCCAACGAGAGCCTCTTAAGGTTCTGGTCGAGGCTCTTGGCTATTATTATTATTTTTAGCTTTTATTAATCATTAATAGTTCATTTATACTACTTAGACGAGTAAGTTGTATTTTTGTTGTACCAATCAAAGGCTATGTCATGCTTATTTCTTCTCCAAACAAAACCAACGACATTACGCCTGTTGTTGACAGCTTACCTTTGAAAAGTATTTCCAGCCACATAAACCTACTGAAGTTGGGCTTAGGTGGAAATAATAATAATCAGATTTATTATCAGTCGTTCTATGTTAATTGATAGATTCTTTCATTCTGAAAAAAGTGGTTTTACAACTTTTATTTTACCGTGAATCCACCTTTCACTGCCCTATGCTAACATGCAGTATTTCTCAAGAAGGCCACTATGCATAGCTCTGTGCTATTCACACATCACATCACATCAACAGCCTTTAATAGTCCACTGCAGGACATAGGCCTCTCCTTAGAAAGGAGGTTTTGGCCTTACTATACCACGCTGGCCAGACGGGTTGCCATAGGGTTTCCCCGTCAGGCTCCGCGTTCTCCAACGCGGAGTCCTACAGAAGTGTACGGGTGGACGGCGAGGCCGTAGCGGAGGAGGAGATCGCGGATCTCCTGCTCAAGGTTCGGGAGCCGGTGGGCGGAAATGCCCCCCAGGCTCCCGTGTCCGTGCAGGAGAGGGCGAAAGCGGCGGTGGCCGTCATTCACAAGGTGGCCACCAAGTCCGTGAACCTTAAGGGCTCGTTTGTGAGGGCCCTTAAGGACTCCTCCTCCGCTTTGTCGGAGGTCGTGGAGGGCCTAGTGGGCGACGTTTCGCGCCTACAGGTGGCCAACGAGAGGCTGACGGAGCGGGTGAATGAGCTGAGTGCTCAGTTCGCCCGCTTCCAGGCGAACCTCCCCGAGCGGGAAGCCCCGTCCGCGTCCCAGCCTGCCCCTACCACCAACCCAGGGGCATTTGACTCCCAACTGCGAGAAATCCTCATCGCAGTTGGGAATATGCTGGACGGACGCCTGGCTGGCCTGGAGGCAAGACTGCCTCCTGCGCCGATTATGCGCCCCCCGCTCGCGTCGGCACAGCGGCCTAAGGCCGCCGCTCCGACCGCGCTCCCCGTAGTGGGAGGCCGCGTCTCCTACGCGGCGGCGGCGTCTGCCCCGACTCCATCGGCTCCCCAAAAGCCGAGGAGGGGGGCCAAGGCACCGGCCCAGGCGCCGGCCAAGGCACCGGCTAAGGCGCCGGCCAAGGCACATCCCCAGGCGCCGGCCAAGACGGGGCCTAAAACGGCGCCGAGGAGCGGAGTGGCATTCCCTCCGCTCCCCACTCCGACACCCCTGCCGGGCCCCTCCGCACCTGCCCCCTCCAACGAGGGTTGGCAGGAGGCGAGGGGCTCCAAGAAGTCCCGAAGGCGGGCCAGAAAGGCTGCCCAAAAAGCAGCCCAAGCCCAGCCTTCGCCACCGGTGGCAACGGCCTCTGCAAAGAGGCCGCGGAAGCTGCAGCCGCCCAAAACCGCGGCTGTAGTTGTGACCGTGTCCCCGGAGGCGGCTGACGGCGGGCTGTCCTATGCGGCCGTCTTCAAGAAGGCCCGGGACAGCCTCGCCAACGAGTTTGGGACGGTGGGGGTCAGGATGCGCCTCGCCCAGACGGCAGCTCGAGTTCTCGAGTTCCCTGGGGCTGAAGGTGCAAAGACGGCGGACTCCTTCGCTGAGAAGCTGCGGGGAATATTTGCAGCCACAGATGGTGTCAGGGTCGCCAGGCCTACCAAGTGCGCGGAACTGCGCATCTCGGGCCTGGACGACTCAGTGACGGCCGAAGATGTCCGCGCTGTAATCCGGGAGAAGACGGGGTGCAGCGCGGACAACGTCAGGGTCGGCACCATCCGCCCCGGTCCAGGAGGGCTTGGCGCCGTGTGGGTCAGCTGTCCCGTAGCGTCGGCCAAAGTATTGGCCGACGCCGGCAGGCTGCTCGTCGGTTTCGTGAGCGCCAGGATCACAGTCCTGGCGGCGAGACCGATGAGATGCTACAAATGCCTAGCATCGGGACACACGCGCGTCAAGTGCGACAGTTGTTTTGACTGCGGCGGACTGTGTTTCCGCTGCGGTCAACCGGGGCATAAGGCGGCAGAATGCTCTGCCGCCCCTCACTGCCCAGTGTGTGCGGCGGGCAATAAGCCCGCCAATCACCAGATGGGGCAGAGAGGCTGCAAGCCTCCCCGCAGTTCTCGGCAGACGTCGGGGGTTAGCCAGTCGACCCAGGCTGCCTCCGATGTAGTTCGTGCGTCGACGTCGTCGCCCATGGAGGAGGTTGTAGAGACGATCCAGTAATGGATCAAGTCTCCAACCTCCTGGTCCAGACGAACCTGAACCACTGTGCCGCGGCGCAGGATCTCTTCCTGCAAACCATGGCACAGTGGTCGATAGGTGTTGCCGTAGTCGCGGAGCCCTATTCTGTCCCTCCCCGTCCAAACTGGATGGGTGACTGGGACGGCTCCGTGGCAGTCGTCGGTTCCACGACGGCTCATTCCCCGCCCTTGTCGCTAAGAGACAAGGGCACTGGATATGTTGCCGTCGAGTGGGGGGGGATCACCATATATGGTGTCTATTTCTCCCCCAACCGGAGTTTGAACGACTTCGAGGTTTTCCTAACCAGCTTGGAGACCTCGATACGGCGACTAGCGTCTGGGCACGTCCTTGTGCTGGGGGACTTCAACGCAAAGTCCACTGCGTGGGGTTCCCCCAGGACGGACGCCAGGGGCGAGGCCGTAGAGGAGTGGGCGGCCTCGGTGGGCCTCTGTCTTCTAAACAGAGGCTCCACCAACACGTGCGTGCGACAGCAGGGGGGGTCGATAGTGGACCTTTCGTTCGCTACCCCTGCCCTCGCCGCACGAGTAAGGAACTGGTGTGTCCTGGAAGAGGTTGAGACGCTCTCGGATCACCTGTATATCCGATTTGAGCTCTCCCGGACCCAGGACTCCAGTAGGGGTCACGTGGCGCGGCGTTTATCCCGCTTTCCGCGGTGGGCTGTTGCCAGGCTGAACCGGGACCTACTAGAGGAGGCAGCCATAATTCACTCGTGGCTGTCTCCTCAGGCTCCGACCGAGGAGGTCGACGTGGGGGCTGGCCGCTTTCGCGATGCGATTACGCATGTATGCGATGCGGCCATGCCCCGCGTTCGAGGTCGTCGGCCTCCAAGGAAGGAGGTCTACTGGTGGTCCCAGGAGCTGGCGGACCTCCGTGCGGCCTGTACACGTGCCCGGAGGTCCTACACGCGCAGTCGGCGGCGTCACCGTGGAGACGGTGAGGAGGACCGGCTTCATGAGGAGTACCGACGGGCGCGGAAAACTCTGAAGCTGGCCATTAGCCGCGCCAAAGAGGAAAAAAAGACAGGAGATGCTGGAGGGTCTTAATCGTGACCCCTGGGGTCGCCCTTACCGCGCGGTGCGACAAAAGCTCCGCGCGTCGGGCCCCCCCCTTACGGAGACTCTCCAGCCCAGCTTCCTGCGAGAAGTGGTTGAGGGCCTTTTCCCACAACGGGCGGAACACACTCCCCCGTCGATGGCCTCCCTGGCCGGAGACGACGGGGAGCACGGGGAGGACAATGTTCCGCCCGTCCGGGAATCGGAGGTAGGGGCGGCTGTTCTACGGATCCGTTCCAAGAACACCGCCCCTGGGCCAGACGGGGTACCGGCCCGAGTGCTGGCCCTGGCCCTCAACCACATGGCAGACCGCCTCGGGGAGGTGTTCGACGCTAGCTTGGCGTCGGGACGCTTCCCTGAGTGCTGGAAGAGCGGGAAGCTGGTCCTACTGACGAAGCCGGGACGGCCTGCCGATTCGGTCGCGGCCTATAGGCCCATCGTGCTGCTGGACGAGGCGGGCAAATTGTTTGAGAGGGTTCTTTCTGCCCGCATCGTCCGGCACCTCTGCGAGGTGGGCCCCGATCTGTCGGACGCCCAATTTGGTTTTCGGGCGGGGCGTTCGACAGTCGACGCCGTGTTGCGCCTGAGGGCCGTGACCGAAGAGGCCGTGAGCTGTGGCGGCGTGCTGTTGGCGGTGTCATTAGACATCGCCAACGCATTCAATAGTCTGCCATTCAGCTGCATCAGGGAAGCACTCCACTATCATGGGGTGCCAAAGTACCTGAGGCGGCTGGTGGCAGACTATTTAGAGGAGCGTACCGTCGTGTACGAGGACCGAGAAGGTAATCTGAGGTGTCGGCCCATGTCGTGCGGTGTTCCACAGGGGTCTGTTCTTGGACCCCTCTTGTGGAACATAGGGTACGACTGGGCCCTTCGCGCCGATTTCCCCCCCGGGCTGGGTGTAATCTGTTACGCAGACGATACCCTTGTGACAGCCCGGGGGGCAAACTTCCAAGAGGCGGCGCGCCTGGCCACAGGGGGAGTCTCCCTGGTGGTCGGGCGCATTGAGGCGCTGGGCTTACGGGTGGCCCTAGATAAGACGGAGGCCCTGTTATTTCATGGGCCCCGTCGTGGTCCACCCCCTGGCGCCTCAATCGTGGTCAACTCGGTCCTCGTACCGGTTCGGGCCCAGATGAAATATCTGGGCCTGATCCTCGACGGGAGGTGGCTCTTCGACGAGCACTTCCGACAGCTTGCTCCAAAGCTGGTCGGCGCTGCGTCTGCCCTAGGGCGACTTTTGCCCAATATGGGTGGACCCAGCGTCGCGACAAGACGGCTGTACACGGGGGTTGTCCGGTCAATGGCGCTGTACGGTGCACCGGTGTGGGCGGCGGCTCTGACCGCCCAGAATAGGGTACGCCTCTGGCGCCCTCAGAGGGTAATGGCGGTCAGAGCCATACGCGGTTACCGCACCGTTTCTACCGTGGCATGCGCGTTGGCCGGAACTCCCCCGTGGGATTTGGAGGCGGAAGTGCTCGCCGAAGTTTATCGGCGAGTGGCTGACTCCCGGGCGGAGAGCGGATTTCGCCCTCCGCCCGAGGATGTGCGCGAGTGGCGCGAAGCCGCTCGCCGAGCCACGATGGCTCGTTGGTCGTTCCGGCTGGAGACTCCACGCGCTGGCTTCGCCGCCGTGGAGGCTCTCCAGCCGGTCATCGCCGAGTGGGCAGGGCGGCAGCACGGGACCCTTTCCTTCCGACTGACGCAGGTGCTTTCCGGGCACGGTTGCTTCGGAAAGTACCTGCACACGGTCGCTAGGAGGGAACTGAGTCCCGCCTGCCACCACTGCGACTGCAGTGAGGACTCGGCCCAGCACACGCTGGCGGTCTGCCCCGCATGGGCGGCGCAGCGCCGGGCCCTCACTGCAGTCATCGGAGTGGATCTCTCGCTACCGGCCGTAGTACGCTCCATGGCCGGTAGCGACAGTTGTTTTACCGCGGTCGCAACCTTCTGCGAGGTAGTAATCTCGCGGAAGGAGGCGGCGGAGAGGGCCCGGGAGGACGACCTCCACTCGGACCCGATCCGCCGCCGGCGAACCGGGCGGCGGAGGCCCGCCTACCACAGCCTCATGCCGCCCTGAGTGTGGCCGCGGGTGGACGGGGTGGGTTTCCCCTCCACCCGCATTAGTTGGCCAGCCGCGAGGGGGCGGCGTCCGCGTGTGCCGGACGTCGCCTAAAGAGAGGAACATCCACATTGAGACGGAGCCCGCACCAGGAGCGGGCTGGCGCTAGGAGGGGTCCGGATGTCTTAACAACAGCTGTTCCCGGATCCCTCCTGTTACAGGCGCAGAGTGGCACACCGTGTGGTTTTAGTCGGTCCGAGTCCGACACACCACCCCGCCGCAAACCCCGGAGGGGTGACGGTCCGAGGGGATTTCCACACGTTAAAAAAAAAAAAAAAAAAAAAAAAAAAAAAAAAAAAAAAAAAAAGGGTTTGTGTCAAGTTTTCTTTCTCTGTGCAGTGTTGTTGTTCATATTATTATTATTATTGTGCTATTTATATTAATTAATTCATCTATTCCTTACCATCATCTTCTCGAGCTCTTCTCGCATAAATTTACATTAACGCTATGTGTGACATTGCAACAGATTTTGATTGGTCGTCTTTATTGCTCTCAGTCTGTCTAATATCAGCCCTTCTTGGGAAGTTTTTTCAAGCAGGACATAGGAAAAATATAAATTGGTGTAAGAAAAACGGAAAAGGTATAAGAAATACCGCAAGTTTTGAATAAAAAACGAGACCCTTTTCAGGTGGGCTCACGTACCCATAATGTCGGCGTTGTGGAATGGAAATTTACTGGCATTTAAATTGTCCATTCCTATTTCTGTAACTTGTTTATATATCAACTTATGGGTAATAAAGTGTTCCTATTTTGATTTCAGTTAACGCCACAGACTGCGGGGTGCGCGGGCGCGTGATCAGAACGGCAATGCACGCGCGCAGCGGGTAGCCGGCAGCGTGGCGGGGTACGGGCGGCACGCGGCGTACGCGGGCGGCGCGGGAGCGTATCATACGCGTGCGCCCGCCGTGCCTCTCAATGCCAGTGAGTCTACTAATATTTACGATAAATATTTTTATTATTTTTTAAGTGATTCTATTTTCAAAATTGAATGTTCACTTCACAGCAGCGTCAGATGTTTTTAATTTTGAAAATTGTTTTTTTTTATTACGACACACAACGTACAACGAAGATCTTCAATCGTCTAATATTTAGATGTATGATAACATATAAATATTAGACGTGCGAAGATCTTCTTTTAATAAAGTGCGATATTTCTCCTCCAATGGTTGCATAGGTAACCCATATTTTTCTATAAGTTATACCCCATGTAGGTATATTCGCAAAGAGATTTTTTGCGAATCTTTAAGGAAATTTCGCGAACGCAGGAATATGAACTTTGGAACACTATGAATTTATAAATATTATAGAGAAGCGTGCAAAGTTAAAACTTTATTAAGATTGTACTTGTCTAGTAGATATGTAGATCTGTCATGGTAAGTAACTACGCAAATAAATTCAATCAGAGTGCAAGTTATACTGCTCATGAAAATAAACCAAAATGAGTTTAGCTGGAAATTTTTACACTAAGCGAGCTCTACAATGTAAATACATAACAGCTTCTTATTATCACCATATATTATTTATATAAATAGAAGTTGGTGCATACAAAATACAATGATATTTCATTTCAACCTAGCATCATACGGTCAGTGATTTACCAACTAAAGTTCTTCTACTGAACTAAAATGTCAGTTTCTAGACAATGAAATGAAATACACATACATAGGTACACAGACATATATGTAGGTCATGTGGTCTATAGGTCTTGACACTGTTTACTGGCATTGGTCATCCCAGTAAGTTTTTATCCTAAGAAAGACGCCATACATTGAAAATGCTGAAGAAAATATTGTGCCAGACATAAATTGCAGGTGGATAGGAATACGACTAAATAGCTGAAAACATTTTAAATAAAGGGAATAATTCGCTAATTAAAATTTCTCCCTCTCGCGTTATACATACGAGACAAGCCCTAGGGTTGTATCTTCCCACCAATCGACCACTTTGAGAATTGAATAAAAAAAAAAAAAACTCAAATAAAATAATTAAAGGGAACGGCAGGCAAGAAGGGAAGGCAATAGAAGAACAACGTAAAAATAAGATTTTTGACTCTAAGTAATGGCTCGATACGGGCAGAATCGAATACTAGGTTGTTGCTGTGAAGT
This sequence comes from Arctia plantaginis, assembly GCA_902825455.1. Classification (NCBI taxonomy): domain Eukaryota; kingdom Metazoa; phylum Arthropoda; class Insecta; order Lepidoptera; family Erebidae; genus Arctia; species Arctia plantaginis. The sequence goes on from CADEBD010000302.1 coordinate 1,566,416, forward strand.
CCGAGCATCTCAACTTAAATCTCCAAAACCGTTCTCTAAAATCTTTGTCACTTTTAGGTAAAAAATTAGATGACTAGATTTCAACCGAATGATAGGTAAACTGTAGAATAGACCTGCTCAAAAAAAAGTGACGGATGAGGCTGAGTAATTAAAGCTACTAATTAACTAACTAATTACTAATTAGCCTGGTAATTGGATGATTATTGTGGAGTTCGGAAATTGCCAAAAAGTTGGAAATGTTTTTTTTTGTAGGCAAATGGTATTTTCTTAAATATCCATTTATTAAAAGACAGAAAAGAAGGATACAGGAGAGATATCCAATCCTTTAATATGATATTTTGGATTATAAAGTTTGTAGTGTCTACGATTTCTGTCGTTGTTTCAAGTCGTGTACCTTTACAGAAACAATATTTTCCTGATTTAAAATGAACCTCATCTATTTAGATATATAAAATCTTATTTTTAAAACACACCCACCCACATACACACACACACACACAAAGTACACATGTACAAACTACAAAGGGCAAACTTATTGCTGAATGATAAGGTGTAATCTTTGTATTATACCGTGTGGAAACTCCCTACCGGGATTTTCGGTGTGTCAGAATCCAACCAACTACAACCACAGGGAATGCTATCATCATCATCAACCGCCCTTAATAGCCCAATGCTGGACATAGGCCTCCCTAGAAAAGAGGTTTTAGTCTAATATACAACGCTGGCCAGACGGCTTGGTATATGGTTTTCAGTGGTGTTGTTCTGCGTAGTTTGCTCCCACCCACGGGATAAATAGAGGTGGTGAGACACAGATCACCATACGGATCTGTAAATGCAAATAACGTAGCTTTATTCATTTGTTAGCAGTCCTTGGCTTTTTTTACTATATTTTTATAAAAACATCTTTATATTCATAAAACTAAAGACCAGTTTTATACAAAATGATACTCTTGTAAAACATATCCTAAATATCAATTTGTTGTTACCTTATGCTTTTAAGGTTCAAAAAAGAAGTCATTGCGGGATGTATAAATAGATATATAGATAGGGAAAAATAAAACGCAAAATACAAACAAAAAAACAAAAAAAAACAAACAGTAGCACTACGGGAGTGCCGACAGAAGTGAAAACTTGAAAATTAAAAAAAAATGATTATAACAGGTTTTTTTTGTTTTTTTATTCGTTTCGAAAAGTTCTGACATGAATATATATCTATGTTACGTACGTATCTACACAATATATGTGTATATTGTAAATAGTTATATTATCAATGTATTTCAACCCAAACTCAAATCTCGTGTAAACAGAGACGACTCTGTTATCGTTACCGACACCTGTGTATATAAGTATCTACTTATATTGGCTCCGTTTACACGAGAGTTCAATGATTTTTTTTCCATCTCAAAAAATACATTGTTTTGTTTGTTGTTTAAAAATGCCCGACGCGCCTATAGAAGTTTTCACTTCAAACACAGTGATACAATGGGTGGCCTTATTAATGCTATGGGTCAAGTTAAATCTATTCCTTTGCTTGCTTTTGTATGTTTAGTCCAATATATACAATGCCAAAAATAATCTGTGGAATACCTATGTTATGATACCGAAGCTAACACTACAAACAAAAAGTACTTACAGGTTTTTTTTATTTTAATGTTTTCTTAATAAAGTGTTTTAGAATAAACTCTTGTAATATCGGTTTTAAGAAAAGGGTTTTTGTTTTTTTTTACTTTATTATTATTTACTGAGAAAAAATAAAAATACTTTTATAGGTCAATGACACCGTTTTCACACCAAAATGAAATGAACGAAATTAAATATTTATAACTTTAAACATATCATGCAGAGGAGGCTATGCCTTTACGGCCATTATTAAATAAAAAGTATCCAGATTATAGTTGATACACATTAAGTTCATACGAAAGGATATTTAAAACAGTCAATTGTTTTATGGAAGCTACGGGGAATGTCTATTATCCCTATTTTTTAATTTACTATTAGCAAGTAATCTTAGTCTACGTGGTGACGGAAACATTAAGAATACAGAGTGTCACCACCCCTATTCATCCCGTGAGTGTCGTAAAAGCCCTAAGGGAGCAAACCCCGCAGGACAACAGCACTGCAAAGAGAAGGAAAACTTGAAACAAACACTATGCCAATTCTGTATTCTTAATCTGGCCGGGTAAAGTGGTATAGTAAGCCACCTCCTTTCTAAGAAGAGGCCTATGTCTAGCAGTGGAATTTTAAAGGCTGTTGATGATGATGAATTCTGTAATATTCTGTAGTTGTTCGTGGTGACGGATTAAGAATACAGAGTGTCGCTACCCCTGTGCATCCCGTGGGTGTCGTAAGCACAACACCCTGACAACGGAGACGAAGGAGAGAAGGAAAACTTGACACAAACCCTATAAAAACCCGACTTGCCAGCGTGGTATAGTAGGCCAAAACCTCCTTTATAAGAGAAGGCCTATGAGAAAAAAAATTAAATCGTATCAGATGTTAATAAGGGTACATAAGTACTAATTATAACGATAGAAAATATTGCTACATTTAAATCGTAATCATATGATTAAACTTATGGTTTACACAACAACAACAAAATATTACGCAGTAAACAAAACACCTATTAATAATAGAAAATTAACACACTAGGCTTATTTTAACTGAAATATTGAGTCGAGTAGAAAGTGACCGATTGATTCATTTAAGAGGGAGTTTAGAACTGCCTTGTAAGACTGTCTCGGTGGCGCAGTGGTTGCGTATGCGACTGCTGTGTTGAGGTCCCCGAGACCTTAACACATCTGTCGCATACGATCAATCCCTAGGTCTCCCTACATCTCTCTACTTCGATCCCCGGGTCGGACCAAATGTTTGTATGATCTGCAAATATTTGTTTCGGAAAAGTATTCTATTAGTCAATCTAGCTTTCATAGTACAAGCTCTACTTAGTTTGAAACTAGATGGCGTTGTGTGTCAGATGTTTACAATACGTTGCGTATTTAGTTCCCATGAGGACTCGCATTGTAGTATTGTGAGAGGAATGTACGTTATTGTGCTGGCTTTTGTGGCATTTCAAATAATCGCCATGATGTATAGAAGCTATTCGTTTGCTTATTAATTATAATGGCTGGCTAGATATTGCGATGTTAGGATGTGTTTGTGCAGGGAACTGGGACAAGCGTTGATTAATGTTGGTGTTGTTTTCAAAACAAAAAGCACTAAGGAATATATAGAAATCTAGCTGATCGTGAATTTAAATTAAATAGCGTGCCTGTAGCAAATTTCTGCGGGAGAGACTTAGCACATACCGGCCGGCTCCATCGAAAAGATTTTTAGTATAAAATATTATGATTTATAAGTTAAGAAAATTTGCAATAATATAACAAACTTTAAATGAATAACATACCGTTTAGCGTTTTCAACAATATTATTGAAAATGCTAATTTATGATTGATTTTTATGTCTGAGTTGATTGATGATTTTTATTCTAAGTAAACACTTAAACATAAAAATGTAGTACTTTTTTTTATTGTTTGCTGCTTCTTCCGATTAGTTGAAAATACTTTTCGAAAAATCAATAGAGTGTTACACACACCCTATTGGTTTTTTTATGTATGGTGATTCATTTAAAGTTGGAAACGTTTTAATTATTTAGATATTAAAGTCACCAACGCATATTAAATACATGTCTTTATGCACTCTTGTACATCGTCGGACTTAATGCCTTGTACATTCTCTTCTACATTTTCTGCACGCACGCACATAGCTTGCATTACTAATCAAATAAACTATATACAACACTTCATACATAAATTAATATACAAATAGAAACACACCATATATATTTCATCATCAACAGCCTTTAATAGTCCACTGCTGGCCATTAGGCCTCTCCTTAGAAAGGTTTATAAAATGGGTTTAATGGTTTAATGTTTCATGGGTGTAATTTATCTATAATATGTATGTATTTAGAAATATATAAGTATGTTTATCAGCGGTCTGGTTACCATAGTACAGGCTCTGCCTAGTTTGGGATCAGACCGCCGTGTGTGAGATGTGTGAGATATATTATTATTATTATGTCTAATGGTGTACGTCACAACATTCCTCTAATAAAACTATAGACAGAGAGAATTAAATATTTTAACCCAAAAGTAGATATATATATAGCAGCATATGCTGCTTCTAGTTTTATATAGGTATATAGTGTATATGTGTATATTTATAAACCTTTCTAAGGAGAGGCCTAATGTCCAGCAGTGGACTATTAAAGGCTGTTGATGATGAAATATATATGGTGTGTTTCTATTTGTATATTAATTTATGTATGAAGTGTTGTATATAGTTTATTTGATTAGTAATGCAAGCTATGTGCGTGCGTGCAGAAAATGTAGAAGAGAATGTACAAGGCATTAAGTCCGACGATGTACAAGAGTGCATAAAGTTATGAAAAGTAAATAAACAAATATACGTTGCGTAAATTAAATTTTTGATCCAGATGCATAATGTTAGTTAACGTTAATTAAAACCTCGCTAACAAACTACTGACTGATCTTTTCCCATCGCTTATTCATCATACTGTCCTAGGAGTCGTTTAGCTGTGACGTTTTAGCATAAATTTGCATGAGCTCGGATCTCAGTGTAAATGTTTTGTGATTAAACTCTTGCAAGCCAACTGGTGGCTTGAGCAACTCAGGTGAATTAATATGCAACACCTGTTCGTTCTGATAGCCTGGTGCTGGGCAGTGAACGGTCGATCTCGGCGTCCTTCAGCTTGAATTTATCTTAAACCGTGTTATTATGTAGTTATTCCATTATAATAAAGTAAGTACTCACATGTCACTAACATGTTAGTACTTACTTCATTGAAGGTGTAGAAATTTATGAACTACAGGAAATATACCACGTCTTCGTTTAGGAATTACTTCTACTGATTTAATAATGCATTCATGTTTTACTCTTAAAGGCCAGAGATTATAACCTAATTCTGATATCACCAAGTGTCTAGATCATTTTTATGTAAAGTGTAGAAATGAAGTAGTCTTTAAAATTTGGCTTAGTTCTTATATAAACAAAAAGTGATAAATAAAGATATCAATCAGGTTATGAATTGGTTTCATGGCCAGCAAATAATCAATATTATTGGAGAGAAAACATCTACCGATCAGCCGGTAGATACTCTAGGCTTTGGCTATAATGTTTTAGTGTTTGTATCTTTACATAGTATAAAATAAAATAGCTTTTTTTTTCTTGTATACTTAGATCTTTCAAGATATATATATACGCCAGTATACATTATAATCTGACATGATACAAAAGCCTATACAACAAGAGTTCAAGTTATAGTGGCCAGGGTATAAAACCCAACATTCAAAATCGTCGAAATTCGACCGCCGACCGATCTCTACTCCACAAAAATACCCAACGATCATTTCTAGAATACTTTTATAAGCTACTTCTCATTTCAACGACCGTAAGAGGCTGAGGACACGAATTTACTCACTAACAACCCGATACTTCACCGCGTTTATAGAATTCGACATTTAAACGACATCAAAGTGAAATTCAAAATTCACCTAAGGCAAACTTACTAATATATCTATGTATACTAACTTTTAAACTTTCGCGTTCCATGATAATTAATATTATTTAACGGGAATTAACGCGATCTCTTATTTAGGGTATTACATACCTCTGGTTTGCCTGACGTTTCGACCAGGTTGCACCGGCCGTGGTCACAGGCTGACTGGCTCATCGGCGCACGCCCTCCGTCGTCGAATCCGTGAAGTAGAAGGCTCTTCATCTACCCGCACATTTTCGATATTATTTTTGTGTCGCCATGTACCGTCACATACCACACTAACAGTGTCCCTATTCTGTAAGCAAACCGATGAGTCCCTATTCTGGTGTTTAACCGATTGCGCAGAAAAGCGAGGTGGTATGTTTTTTAACACTGGATTCCACGCTGTAGATAATTTAAAACCATCTTCCCGATTGAAAGTTTTATGCTTTTTAATCTCAATCGCTTCACGTACAACTCTTGAGTAAAAGTGACGTTCGGTGGAGAGGACTTGCGTGCGGTGAAATTCAATCCAGTGGTTGATGCCTGCATCGAGTGCATGTTCTGCAATCGCTGATTTGCTCGTCTGTCGGTTCTTCACAGCAGCGATATGCTCTTTGACCCTTTCTGCAATAGTCCGCTTAGTTTGGCCTATGTATGAGCTTCCGCAGCTGCAGTCTATTTTATAAACACCCGGAGTTTGTAGTGGCAATGTATCCTTCGGTGTGCCGACGATGTTGTGAACCTTTATGCCTGGTGTGTATACTGTCGGAATGGAATATTTCTTTAGTACAGACCCGATCTTGTCCGTAACTCCCTTGACATAAGGCATATAGGCCGGTTGCCTGTTCACTTCTGGATACTTGCGTCTTATTTTCGGTTGCTTCCGTCCTCCTTTCACTTGATATCCGTTACCTTTGAGTACCTCCTGAACATGTTTTAGCTCCTGTTCTAAATGTTCAGGGTCACAGAGATCGTAAGCTCTGTTTTTGAGTGAAGTCATAACAGATTGCAAGTGCCGGGGGTGATGACGAGACGTGGCGTGTAGGTATCTGTCCGTATGAGTAGGTTTACGGTACACACAGTGTGACAAGGACCCATCCGATCTCACGGCTACTTTAACATCTAAGAAGGACAACGACCTGTCCGTCTCCATTTCATATGTAAACCTCATTTTGGGGTGAATAGAGTTCAGATGTTGTATATATTGATCCACTTCTTGTTTGTTTCCTTTGACGATACTGAAAATGTCATCCACGTATCGCTTCCATAGCTTAACGGTATTCGGGCCGAGATTTAAAGCCTTCTCTTCAAAATGTTCCATCCAGATGTTGGCCAGTACTGGGGCTACAGGACTTCCCATCGCGACACCATCAATCTGGAGGTAATGTTGACCTTGGAAAAGGAAATAGTTGCCTTCTAAACAGTGTTCAAGTAGATCCATATAGTTTAAGGGCAGCTCGTTGTCTCTCAGTAGGTCTTTTACGACGTTTAGGCACTCCTTTATTGGAACATTGGTGAAAAGCGACTCCACGTCAAAGCTCACCATGACGTCATCCGGTTCCAACGTCAGATCTTTTATGATTTGTATGAAGTGCCGTGAGTCTTTCACAAAAGACGGTGTTTTGCCTATAAGTGGTTGCAATACTGAAACAACGTGCTTTGCTAGATCGTAAGTAGGAGAAGCAATTTGACTTACAATCGGCCGCAGCGGTACGTCAGGCTTGTGTATCTTAGGCAGACCATATAATTTCGGTGGCTGGTGTGACTTTGGTTTGTACAGTCTGTTGTACTCGTCTTCTGAAAATAGGTCCTCATTGTCCCGGATTAGAGATCGTATTTTTCGCGTTACTCTGGCCGTGGGGTTGTATGTTACCGGTTTATAAACCTTATTATCACTCAACAGTTCAAGTATTTTGCTTTTGTAATCAGTTGTATTCATCACTACGGTAGCGTTTCCCTTGTCGGCCTTAAGCACTAAAATATCCTGGTTATCCCTAATGTTTTTTAGTGCTTGACGCTCTTCGATAGTGATATTACTAGCCGGAAGCTTTGACCGACGTAATATTACCGCAACGTCCTGTCTTAGGATATCGGCATCGCCGGGCGGTACTTTGTTCCGTGTTATCGATTCCTCGACGCTACTGATTACATTCTCGAACGGTATTCGTTTAGGTGTCGGAGCGAAGTTCATACCTTTAGCCAAGATGTTCATTGTTGTGTCATCTAAACCTGTGACCACGGCCGGTGCAACCTGGTCGAAACGTCAGGCAAACCAGAGGTATGTAATACCCTAAATAAGAGATCGCGTTAATTCCCGTTAAATAATATTAAATATCTATGTATGTTTGGTTCGTTAAAGTTGGGAGAAAGTGAACTTGAGACGGGAGATGACGGGCAAAAAGGGAAGTGCTTTCAATTTAGACAAAATTACAAGCATAGAAGCTCTGCTTAGTTTGAAACTAGATGGCGTTGTGTCAAATGACCGAAATATTATTATTATTATTACTACGGGACTAAACCAATGGATCAATTAACAAGCGTTTTTGTCTTTAATGAAAATAATATAACAATAAACTTCACACTAGTTTTACTAAAACACCTTGCCGTGGGAGAGCTTTTTAAAGTATTATTTTTAAATCACCAACATCATAAACACTATTTTTTTATAAAAATGCTAAGAAAACTTTACTCTGCCAAGTTTCGATGATAATAAATGATAAATGATATTTTTTTTTCTGTAAGTAAAGTCTGTAAAAAGTCGTTTCAGATATTTTTATCAAGTCGGACTTTACAGCTAGAAGGAGCCGGATGTGGTACATTATGGTTGTATTGATGTGAAATGAGTAATTAAACTGACGACAAATATATAAATACAACCTTTGAAACGGTTTGTACTCCGTGTAAACAGTTTGAGCTCAATCGGTGTAGAACTTTTTAAGTTTTTGAAGCGTACACAAAGAAATTGAATATTTTTATATATTAAGGACAGGGTCAAACTATAAAAAGGTCATACAACAGTTCACTATTTCATGAAAAAATATAAAGTGCTGGTTGTGCGACGTCATTAATGCGACTAAAAATGGCGGTCAAAATGGGATGATAAAATGGGCTTGGTGTCAATTATAATTTAAATAACGTACATTTAAACGCTGATTGAGGTACGAAAAACATCACAGTTACTGTTATTCAGTGAATATAATAGTTTAAAGCAATAATTTTGTGTTTGTTGTTACCAGAACATTATTGGAGGTCATCAATAATAATTCTCTAATAGTCACAACGCACCTACGCGAGTCCAGACTTCTAGTCTTCGAAGTGTAAAACATATAGAACTTGTAAAGAAAACTACACCTTACTCACACAAAATAAAAACAATTTATCTTGTCAATAAAGGAAACATTTATATATATTGTGCTCATGTTCTTGTAAGTGACCAAATATTTTTCCTTCAGCGCTTTATTCGCAAAAGAAATGGGACGTGTTCATTGCACGTCGCTCCAGCTTTATTTAGTGGAAACTGCTAACGTTTTTTTTTATTTCTAATAATTCGGAACGCAATGGTGGGTAAAATTAGACGTTTTTAAAAATTGACGTGATTATGTGAACTTCAATTTATTTCACTCGGTGGAGTAAACATTTGTAATTTTTATTAAGAAAAGAAGGATATAAATTATGGATTTTTTTTCTTACGACGAACGAAAACGATAAAGAGTGACTAGTGAATAGTTTGAATCCCCCCCCCCCCAAAGAATCAGATAGGGGGATTTGTCATCGGCTCATTGTCGGTTATCGTTCGCATCGTTTGTAGCTTAGCTGTGTAGATCGGGTGTGAACTGAAGTATGAAAAGAGATGTTACGAAGCTCGCACCGCTCGCTCGCTTCAGTCCGACTCGTCGACGGAGCCATATACTTGTAGCTTTACAGCCGTAGTGCAGAGTGCGTCTGTTACCAATGTAGTTTCAACTTGCCTCTCAATAAGTGCACGTACTTTCTTGGTAATATGAATGGGTACGGGTATTTGTGGCACGGCTCAGGAACTGTACATGGTTTAACGATAGAAGTAAGTTTTAGTATCGCCTGTGGTAAGCTGACCTGAGGCAGATCTCTCACATGTAGCTAGAATTGTTTAGAGTTTTTGGGCTTCAATACAACCGTATTGAAGCCCTAAAACTTACTATAAAATCAAATCATATAGTATTTAACACTTGATTCTGAATTTTTATAAATGTTAATATAAACATATTCGAATATATTTTAAATGATTGTTTATTACTAAACCTTAAATAATAACAGCAGATCACTGTCCGTATAGTGACGGATTAAGAATACGGAATATCACTACCCCAATTCGTGGGTGTCGTAAGAACCGACTAATGCGCAAAACAACGCAATACACCAGCACTGCAAAAAGAAGGCAAACTTGACACAAACCCTGTACCAACCCGTCTGGCCAGCGTGGTATAGTAGGCCAAAGCTTCCTTTCTAAGGAGAGGCCTGTGTCCAGCGGTGGACTATTAAAGGCTGTTGATGTGATGAATAACATCAGATATTAATAGATGATAATCTGACGCAGATATCATTGTCAGAAAAATGAAAGTGTTCGAGAATTTAATAGTGTTTATCAGATTTTATTTAAAGTCTATATTTTGTTTCTATGTTTATTTTGTAATCTCTTCCTGAGCATTTTTAGTTAATGACATGGGGGCAACTGGATTCTCTAGATATAATAAAAATAATGTCCAGTCACTGGCGCTATTAATAATTGAGTACGTAAGTCTTTTTTGTTGAGCGTTCCTTTACAAACGCGATGTTAGTACTTATGTTTGTTGTAATTCCTTTTTTCGCTCTCGCCAGTGATGAACTTATTGCTTCGCGTATGATTTTTAATACCCTATCATGGCGATGTAAATAATGAGCCCGGTCTAATAGACCCTTCCACCTGTCAGTAAGTGCCTGGCTGTACCTATTTCCGCACTGCACATCTTACAAGCCTTTTCTGTAGCTTTCCCCCACCCTACTACGTTGCTTTGATCGGGGAGAGTTAATTGAAAGGCGTTGAGGTAAAATTTTAACAGGGCAGGTAACCGATCGTTTAAAAGTGAGCGCCATTTTAAAGCTGATGGGACACAAAATCTTCTTAGAGTTAACCATTCATCTCTAGGAGAATTTTGTATCCCACCATTTTGTACTTTATCATTATTATCTGTAAAAACAAAAAAAAAGTATGTGTAAAAGAGAAGCAAAACTTGAAACAAACCCTATATCAACCCGTCTGGCCAGCGTGCTATAGTAGGCCAGAGCCTCTTTTCTAAGGAGAGGCCTATGTCCAGCAGTGGACTATTAAAGGCTGTTGATGATGACGATGTGATGTGATGTATAAAACAATTTAACCAAAGCAAAAAGAGGGAATATTCAAACACACATATTTTTTGAATAGAATAGCAATCGAAATCGTGACAACGTCGTATCGTAAATAAAAAAAAAACAAACAAAACCTAAACAATAAAAAACCATTATTATTTCATCCACATAAAATGTAGAGCAAAATTTGTTCTTCACAAATTGAACTCTAATACCACGATTATAAAACAAAATTTCACGTATCATTGGATGTTACCACTTTAGATTCAAAAGGTCGTTAGTTGGGGGCGTCGAGCCGTAATAATTGAATTACTGTACGGTTATGCAACTAAGGCTGTTTCATGCAAATGTAGACTCTAACCACTTTGCAAAATAGATTATTTCGCGTGTCATCTAGAAGATACGCGAGGCTCCGGTGCCAATTGACGTGGTGTACTTCCTTTATTTTTATAAATAGAATAGTGTTTCTATTTGACATATCAGTGGCTTTGTTAAGATCGATGTCTTATTTCCTTAATAAATACGAAACAAAAGCGGTTGTTTATGGTCATCAAGAATTTTTGTAAGGTTGTTTAAAATTTTAACTCGAGTAAATTAGATTTAGGTTTGTAATCTATACAAATAAATAAAATTGAAGTATCTGTTTGTAATGTAAAAATTATACGTTTTTTTCATTCTTACACGGTTATTTGCACGATACCTACGCCTAAAAACCAGTTTAATTTTCTTTTGTCTGTCTGTGCGTCTGTTTGTTTGTTTGGGTAATCTTCTAAACGGCTGGACCGATTTAGATAATATTTTGCTACCAATTAGCTGTCTTTATAAGGAATAACTTAGGCTATTTTTCCTCTCAGAAAAACCCTTAAAAATTTTGCCTGGTCCCTGTATCGAACCCACTAAGGCTGCGCTTTTCAAAACGAAGTCGCGGGTACCAGCTAGTTTTTGATATAAAACATGTTACTTCTCGCTTTGCTGCAATATCTCTATTAATTATTACGTGAAGAGCGACGCGAGTGACAGAAAAATATTTAATTAAATCAATACATGTGCGTGTTTCATGATAGGTAGGTATAAAGCTATGTGTTCATACACGTAATAGGTGTTACAGCTGGGCACTCTCCCCTTGGCAAAGCACCTGTGTCTCTTGAGTGCAGGCAGTCCATGGGCTGCGGTAGTCATTTACAATTAGGTAGCTCCTCTGCCCGTTTGCTTTTAACACCATAAAGAATTGAAAACTTCCTTCGGATCTACTGCTACTTGGGGACTTAGGAGCCAGTAATATGTGGTGATTCCACTAAAAACGACCTCGACGGCCGGCCTTAGGCGCCCTACACTGGGAAGACCCGGACCATGTTATTTCAGGTCCTTCCTGAATCGACACCATGCCTAATCAGACCCTATCAAAGAGGAAAACACTTCCCCCCATCAATAGCATCATCATCATCATCCTATCCCCGACCGCAGCAATAACATGCATAGCTAAGAATTCCAAAAATAATTCTCTAAAAGAATCACCAATGATTTATCTAGGAGTAGAAGTTGGCTTGTTTACAATAGACAGACGAATGGAGACTGTTTTTTAAACCTGTCAGGCGCTATTTCCTTCGAAGAAGATCACCCAAACGGTGTCTATTTATTCATTCTTTCGATACAAAGACTTGCTTCAAAACGAATAATTTAAAAAGTCTAGAGTTCGAATTTAGAGGTTCATTTTAAAACGAGGCGGAGCAATAATATTATAGAACCTTTTCCATTATGCTATCTAAATTTAAACTTAGCTGACGTACTTTTAAAGAACATGAATAAACAAAAATCAAATCTAATATATAAAATTCTCATGTCTCGTGTGATAGAAGTTGAACCCCTCAGAAACAGCTCGACCGATTTTCGTGAATCTTAGCGTGCATATCGGGTAGGTCTGAGAATCGGCCAACATCTATTTTTTAAACCCCTAATTATTATTATTTTTTACAAAAAAAAATTTAAAATAATGTAGGTACATGGCAAAACAAAGTTTGCCGGGTCAGCTGGTACATGTATATTTTTATAAACATATACTTACATATCATGCATAGGAATAACCACACTAATGCAAACATACTCGCATATGTTACTGCAATCAATTTTTTAATTAAGCTGCTATCGAATCTGATGTGAATAAAGAAAGAATACTTACGTATCAGGGGGCAAAATGATGTCTGTAGATGGCCCGAGGTATGTCGGGGCACCAGGGACTTCCTTTCTAGGGTATACCTGGTTCCCCGGCTATTAGTACCCGAGACGGCGTGCGGTTTTAGTCGGTTCGAGTCCGACATGCCACCGATAGGTGGTATCCGAGGGGATTTCCGCACGGGAAAAAAAAATCTTTCCCTATATATTAGATTTACGTACCTACATACCCTTTAGTATTATATTTTATCCTAGCGGTAGTAGCTTTGGCATATTGTGGTTGCATTTATGAGAAACACAGATAAAAAATAATTAAGCGACTTGTAGTGCAAAACTTTTTGAGTTTTTGAAGTGTACACACACCAACTTTACAATTTACACCATTGATCTATTATATTGTTTAATTCGATGTTTTATACATACTTATATGTATTATATGGATTAGTAGTTACACTTTTTTTTTAATTTAGTCAATACCTACTCATTTCTAAACAATTTCCGCTCTTGTAATTATTTCGGTTCTTGTTGAATCACTTGAGTTAAAGATATATTTGTTTACTTTCGTATGAAAGCCGGTTGGATGCTTTGTTTTCTTTTTTAAATTTTACTGATCCTTTTGACTTTGTAACAATTTGGAAGAAAATACTATTACAGGTAGGAATGATAATACTTTTGCATAATAGATTAAAATAATCTAAGATAAGATACCTACATAACATTTTTTAAGATAAGATTTTTAAAATTAGTTTTGATAGGACTTCAATTATCAGATTAAAAAAATGCTTTTAGATAAAATCACATTTTGTAACTAAATCTTTTAAGAATTCTATTTTTAAAAAATAACGAAATACATAACGCAGTTTATTACGAAGAAATAACGACCGTATCTCATGTAATAGAATTTAATACAATCTTTAAACTTAAACCTTATCTCATACAATACAATTTGTACAATCCTTCCACTTTTAAAAATTATAAATAGCGCCATCTAACGTTTGTCATTGTACTGTCATGGTCGTCTACTGTTTTACCAACTGCGCCTTCCCGCGCATGCGCACACGTATTCGAGGCCACGGTCACAACTACAATCATTGGAGATTACACACACATTGCTGAGACAGCTGTCTCCCTTGTCAAACGTGTCTGACGAATAACATTGGTTTAGTGTATACTTTATGTGATAATTTTGTGTTGATGATAGTAAGAAGTGTCAAATGTAAGTATCAATCAATATTATTATTTATTTCGGTTACTGGTTGATGTTTTAGTAACATAAAACAATAAAGTTTAAAGGTTGTATTATAACCTTAGCTGCGGACCGCAGTGCGCATGCGTACATTAAAAAATTATTTGTCTTTCATATCTATTATTAAAGTGTAGCCTTATTATCTTTCTTATCTGTTGCACATGCTTGTTGTAAATGTATATTTTTTGGTAAAAGTGTTACGGCTACAGAAGCTTACTTTAGAACTAATTCGTAGTATCCGATATGGTCTAGTGGCTAGGATACCTGGCTCTCACCCAGGAGGCTCGGGTTCGATTCCCGGTATCGGAAAACTTTTTTGTACATTTTTTTAAAATTTTGTTTTCTTTTTCAGATTCAAAATGAACGTAAAGGCAGCGATGGCCATTACAATGGTCTTTGTTGGATGTTGTTCCAATGTAGTATTTTTAGAAATGGTTGTGAAAGAAGACCCTGGCGCTGGTAATCTAGCGACGTTCCTGCAGTTCTTACTCATAGCTGTGGTTGGATTTTGTACAGTTGGGAAATTTGGAACGGCAAAGAGAAACATTCCATTTAAACAATACCTTTTGTTAGTAGGATTTTTCTGGACCAGTAGTGTGGCAAACAATTATGCTTTCGATTTCAATATTTCCATGCCCTTACATATGATATTTAGAGCCGGTTCTTTAATGGCAAATATGGCAATGGGAGTGTGGATATTGAAAAAGCGATACCCGCCATTGAAGTATCTAGCAGTATTCATGATTTCAGCTGGTATCGCTATATGTACAATTGTATCAAGTGGAGATGTTAAGGCTCCTAGAGAGACCCACGAAGATGCTGCTGAAGAGGAGAGATTAAAATTCATTGACTGGCTGTGGTGGTGTCTTGGCATAGCTATTTTAACATTCGCACTCTTTGTTTCTGCACGAATGGGTATCTTCCAAGAATCCCTATATTCCAAACATGGAAA
This sequence comes from Arctia plantaginis, assembly GCA_902825455.1. Classification (NCBI taxonomy): domain Eukaryota; kingdom Metazoa; phylum Arthropoda; class Insecta; order Lepidoptera; family Erebidae; genus Arctia; species Arctia plantaginis. The sequence goes on from CADEBD010000302.1 coordinate 1,581,704, forward strand.
ACACCCTTGGGAAGCCTTATATTACACACATCTTCTGCCTCTAATATTCTGGTTACCAACAACATCGAATATAATCGGACACGTTAAGCTCGCTACAGAAACACCTCTAATCGATTTCCTGGGTTTCACACTACCAAGACAAGTGCTGTGGCTGATACTGTACGTTATGACTCAAGGAATATGTATTAGTTCTGTTTACGTCTTGACCACAGAATGTGCTTCATTGACAGTAACTCTGACAGTCACTTTGAGGAAGTTCGTGTCACTTCTATTCTCCATAATGTACTTCAGGAACCCGTTCACGCTGGGACATTGGTTTGGCACGCTTCTAGTATTCATAGGAACATTGATATTTACGGAAATATTACAGAAGACAGTGGCAATCTTCTTGCCAGCGAAGAAGGACGCTAAGAAGAAAGAATAATCTTGCCGTTGAATCGGTTGGCTCACATTTGTGAAATGCTCGTCAGAGGATTAACTGTTTGAACGAAGTACAAAAAGGAGGAATTTGATGTGGTATGTTTGAACGCTTTTAAATAATTGGTTGTTGTGTTGAATATAGTTTGTGTAATAATTAGCTTTCATTTAACATTGAAGGAGTTAAGGGTATATTTATAAATGGATATTGTAGATTTGATTATAAATGAATATTTATTTGCACAAAAAAGACTTAAATTACCAGCATATAAAAGCATACCTACCTGTTAAATATATTCTAATTTATTGTGTATTTACGGATGTGTTCTAAAATCATCAGAATATTGTAAAAGTATAGGTTTTATTTATGTAAATTCGTAAAACTAAGGTATATGAAAATTATACGTTAGAATAGTCAATTTTTTCTCTAAATGGATTAATTTACAATTCAACTTGGGTAAATCTGTAGGTGTAGGTACACCTACAAACGAATCCGTGAATGGTGTGACGAAATGTTCAAGTTATGTAAATAAACATTCCCATTTTTATTTGACATAATTTGTGACGAAATGAAAAATACTATTAATCAAAAACTTAATCTTCAGTTATTTGCCTTTAGGTTTGACACTATATTTGACAAAGTATTGTATTATATTACTTGTGATAGTGGCTAGTTCCTTGTCAATAAAAATGACCTCTTAATACTTGACCTTAGTAATCAAAAACATTATCAAATAAAATATTAAATAGACCGTGTTGTGTAGAAACTATTTATTCCAAAATGTCAACAAATTATAATGACATTAACTGTATATAATTATCTGATTTCACATTGCGAAGATTATTTAATTTTTTACATAGATGATATCCAATCTGAAAATTGTAAAAAAAACCTAGACACATTATAAATACAGATAATTTTTGTTAGTTTCATTCCTTCACAACACTCACAAAATTGCACAGTAACAAATAATAAGTATACTGTTTTCTATTATTAATTTATGTGAATTAATCTACCTAACATAAACATTCTTTTTTTTTTATTTATTCAGCGACTAGTCATAATACAACATATTATTTATATTGTTCATGTATAGATAAATTATTGAAAAAAGGAATCCTATAAAAAGGATCCTTCTTAATATCGGACTCGTTTTTTAGATATAAATCTTTTTTTGTGAAACGTTTCATTGTTTTGAATTAATTGCAGCCGCTCGATCGTGCCTATAATTCAAAGTTATACCTATTGTGATAAATAAATAGTGCAGATTTCAGATATTGCATTGAGTAGGTCAGTTATTATGACACACACAAGGTAAAGTAACGTTGATACAAAATACACGTGCACAAATTTGACACACAACCACACTATAACTTTTGCCGTTTATATTGCCGTGTATTTTTATATATTAAGTAATTTAATTATGTATACAGAATGTATTTAAATTTATTTTATTTTAGTAATCATTTGCTCACACACTAATGTTAGTATAAAATGTAATGTATGTGACCTAGTATATAATTAGACATCGTGGTGTAAAAGTTAATGATAGCTCAAGTCATACTGGTCGATTAAATAAAACGATATATTCAAAAGTAATAATAGTCAGTTACAATACAACTTAACTTGGGTTTTAAGTTAATAAAAAAGTTACAAAAACCAACGTGTGAGTATCAGTTTTACTGCCTTCGGTAAAGAAAGTATGCTGTTACCCTGTTTTTAATTAAACCCTTCTAAATTATTTGTGTTCATATTGCGGCAAAAACATTTATGTAAATACATAGATATTGTAAATGAATAATCTAATTATTGTACTGAACGGGGCAAAATCTAGTAAAAAATTATAAATACATATGATTTAAAATACATTTTTGTTCGGTTGCGTATTGAATCTTGCAAATGAATTTTGCTTTTTATTTGGTAAGTGTTCAAACTGATTTAAATTATTAATTAGTTACATTTGAGAGGTTCTGTCTATTTTTACATTAAAGCGTATAAAACGAACTCTTCTCTCAATTATAAAATATATTATATACATTATTTAGGATAATTTAAAATTAATAAACATGGAATGAATATGGGAGGGTCTTATCCCCAGGTAGGAGGGTGGTAAATACTTTACGACCTATCTAATACCTATCAAATATACAAATTAAAATCCAACGAGTCATTTCGGAGGGGTGCGGTCACAAACACCGCAAAACAACATATTTACTTATATATTAGATAAAATTCTGCTTTGTAACGATGATTTAAATAAATCTTGTTAAAATGACACTTTTAATAGATGCTAATTAAGTAATCTTAAAAAAAAAACACATATCATCGTTATCAATAAGCCTATTATTGTATCCATTGTATATTGATAAGCCTCTGAATGTATCCATGATTGGTTTTTGTTGTAGATACAAAATTAAACAACTAGAATCGTATTTATTGTGTATACTTAAATTCAATTATAAATTGGTATTGGCTTCGATTGTTTTTAAATATATTTATTCGTATTATTACTAAAGAACTAAAGATACTAAGTGTATCTTACTAACGTTAAAAACCATAATATATATTATGTTAATGGGAATTAATGCGCTCACGATGGCTGACCAGGTTTCGACCAGGTTGCCCCAGAAGCAGCCTGTGACCAGGCCAGTGTAACCTGATCGAAACGTCAGGCGATTCAAAGGCATGGACTTAATAGGTACCTATCATGAGCGCGTTAATTACCGTAAACATACTTATAAAAGTATATAATTAATAACACAAACGAAGCATATCTCTTACTTTTAATGTACTTGTTACTTAGATATACCTACTTGTTGTCTACGTATTTTGAATAAAAAAGTACACGTGTTATATTCATATATATATATATATATATATATATATATATATATATATATATATATATATATATATATATATATATATATATATATAGAAGAAAACGGTTTTTCTAACGTGTGTGGGGGTTGTATCAAAGGGTAAAGGTCACTTCAGCCATTCATGAAGGTCACCCATCGGGTCGGATACTTTTCGGGCATTTGTTAAGCACACACGTATATATATATGTATATATATATGTATATATATATATATACAATTTCTAAGTTGGTTTGTGTACGCTTCAAAAACTCAAATGACTCTTCAGCGATTGATCTCAAGTCTTGAAACGGTATACAACCCACTTCAAAGATGATTTTTATGTATATTTCATGTCAGCTTTGTTTCACATTTCTCATCAATGAAAAAATCAACATGACAGGTAGTACATGTACGTTATAAGTACAAATATATACCTACATATCTTTCACATAGAACACACAGATACCTACAAAAATAAATTCAAACTTATAGATATTTATGGTAATCGAACCGACAGCAAGTATGGACGTGGCTTCCGAATGCTCGTAACTCTTTATTTAAAGACAATTTATGTAATCTTATTATTGAGTAACGTTAAATTATTGCTGTTTCAATAATGGACGTAGTAACATATCACACATTCAGCTAACTCATTATTACATAACATCTTTACGTAGCGTCTGACTCATGATAATTGTCGAGTTGTAAAAAATGATAGCGTATGCGCAGTTTGGTGACCTTCGATCTTATTCGGTTTAGAAAACTCTTTGATTTTGTAAGTAATCTAAAAATTGTATGATCTTATATTACTGGTGTGTCCAATTACAGGACGGATATATGGCTATTCAATTTTGGCTTCTTTGAAGTACTACAGTCGCTGTACCGTCAATTCTATCCGATATTACATCCCAGCTGTTTAGTTTTCTTTTCTTTACTCTAATTTCCTCTTCATTTATTCCGTTTTAAACGATTGTATTCCCAAAGAGCGTTGGCGTATCGCCGGTTATAAAAGAAACCAGAAAAATACTTTTACAATGCTAGACATTGCGCAGACTTTAAATACAATTTCAATAACGGCGGGAAAATGGTGACGACTGTCTCTACTCTGTCTCAATCGTGACTCTTACCGTGTGTCCAACTTTCATTAGCATTATAACTCACAAAGTCTGTAATCTGACCTACCTAATGTAAAGTAATCATTGAAATCTGCTCACAATCCGTGTAACAAAAATACAATAATGCAAATATTTTAAGAGTTTACTGTGGTTTTTGTGTTGCTTGCATTTCTGCTTAGTAACAACTAGTTAATTAATGAATACAAGGAGCGTTCAAAATAGATTACTGACTTTTAGAATATATTTTTATTGTTCTTAAAGCGCAATGAGTAATGGAAACGAAATCCATCTATTTTGAACGGGTAAATTAGAAATGTAATAAAATAAGAAAGAGTTACAAATGATAAATGTGGGGAGTTAAATGATTATCTGCATATTATATAGATGTAATTACTTTCACTAGGAATATTTGTTTATTAATTGTACGAATATCATATTAAAATCAATGTAATACTTCTTTGGTCATAAACTCTCTTTAAAAAAAAAAAAAAAACACTCGGACCGCCTGACAGAAGTGATAATTTAAACTAACCAAAACTATTAAATATTGAAATTGTTTAACTTGAGAAAAGCTTAGGTTATTACTTCAATTTTATGTAAAGCGTCTGTCCGAAATACGCCTAGCGCTGTGGGTGAGGAGAGGAGAGTAGAGTAGAGTGAGAGAGGAGGAGACTGCCTACCGCTGCCGTATGCGTAAGAGAAAGGGAAGCCAGACAGACGTTACGTAACGAAGCGGCTTACCCTCCCACAAGAAGTTATCACTTCAACTAGGCCGAGTTTAACTTAATTAAATACTCAATTTATTATATTACAACAACATTCCTAAAGGTAGTAATAATAGAACGATAGTGAAACAAAAATAAAAATAAAATAAATATAGTTTAAAAAACAAAAAAACACGGTTTCTATAGAAAACCAAACTAAAAAATAGAAAACAAATTTGAAAAAAACTTTGGGTGCCTGTTGTCCATAGTAAAAAGCACCCCACGCTTTTTTTTAAACTATATTTTTTTGTGAAAGCGTGTATTTTGGTTTTTAAAACTATTTTTTTTTTTTTCAATTAGTGTATTGTCATCGGTCCTCGATATATCTACAAAGTTTGAACGAATTCTGACCGTTTAAAGTCAGTCAAAATCACGCCCAAAGGAGTCGGTTACAAACATACTAACAAACATACAAGTGAAGCAAATATAAAGCGTGTAATTAGGCCATGACCTTTTAAGAAAATCTTAGAAAAGCATAGTCACATAGAGAACCTCCTTTTTTTGATGTCGGTTGATAAAAAAACTTTCTGTTTCAGTTTCAGTTTCTGTTTAAAAAAAATGTATTGCACTAACATGGCTTTCTGCCTGCTTGAGCATTTTGTTTGACATAGTGGGTTAATGTAACCCCACTAATAATATTTATTAATTATTTATTAACGAGGAATGTAATAATGTTTATTGTAATTAGATATAAGTATCAATGTTGTAAAAATTAAACTTTTTTTTTAAATAGCGATTGTATTATTTTATTTCCAAAAAGATCTATATTCTAAAGACATATATTTTTCTTTAGACACTTTTAGTGAGACCTGATTTAGAATAACCTGAATAACCTACTCACTTTAAGCGTTAGTTCTGTCATTACAGAGTGTTATATAAAACAATATCACATCACATGATCAGCCTTTAATAGTGCACTGTTGGACATAGGCCTTAGGCCTTATATAAATAATTCAATTAACTTTTTAAGTCTATTGCGAGAAATATCGGTTATTTATGTCGACTCTAGGAAGTAGGTGTTTTTTGAATGTTTGAAGAATCACTTTCAAAAACTTTTCTTGCTTTAAAATCAGTTTTTTTTTAATTGTTAATACTTTACGCCGTTCTGTTGACATAAGCTAAGGGCCTTATCCTTAGAAAGGAGGTTTTGGCCTACTTTACACCGCTGGCCAGGCGGGTTAGTAGTGTTTCATGATTTCCTTCTCTTTGCAGTTCTGTTGTAATGCGTAGTGTGCTCCCTTAGTCGGCTCTTCCGACACTCACGGGATGACGAGGGGTGGTCGCACTCTGTAATTATAATCCGACACAACGGGGTCTACTATTTGATCCTAAATGATTGTAACCTTTAACCTTTTTACCTGTACCTTACCTTCTTAACCTTTAGTGTTTTTGTGATGTCTTTATATTGTCTTTCATTAAGACTCTCGCTTTAGGAATATAATACTCTGTGTTTTAGGAGATTTTACAAACATACATGAAACGGACACAAAAAACACCTTGCCTCAGACCAACAATTTGTGGATCACACAAAGTGTCGTCCCATGTGGGTCATACACAGTTTAGACAATAAGATGCCGCATAAACTCATTCGAGTTTTTCCGTGCATCAGTGTCATCACCAATACATTTTTATATATACTTAAATTATTAATTATTATTGCCAAATTAAAACATACACAACATCATCAACACATCACCGGTATACTTACATGTATCGACAAAAATGTTTACCCTTTTATTGAAAACATAATAATAATATTATACCACATTCACACAACGCCATCTAGTTCCAAACTAATCAGAGCTTGTGATATATCTACTAGACAACTGATATAAATACATATATACTTTTTTTTGTAAATACATACTTATTATACATAAAAACATCCAGACCAAATCAAACATTATATGTTCATGCACACAAATGTTTGACTTGAGCGGGAATCGAACCCGCGATCTTTGGAATAGCAGTCCGTTACACAAACCACTACGCCATCCCGTCGTCAATATTGAAAACATGTAAACACCTAAAAAACAAAAGCGGTGGCACGTTTAAGATATACTGAACCGGTCTCTCAAACATCATATAATTAACATACAACTGATTAAATGGTATTTATCACTTACAACATATATATGCCCACGCATGTGCAATGTAGGTCACAACAGTGAATTTTAAATGTAAGGCAATAAAGTACTACATTAATACGTTTTATTTTATGGCGCTTAGGACTTTCTAAAAATTGGTTTCACTAATTTTTTAATGGTACCGGGCAAACGGTTGAGTCAAGAGTCACAAATGCTTCAGACATTCGGTAACTTTACTCACTCAGTAAAATGCAACGAAAGCATGGCTTAACCACTTTTCTGCGATATTCACTCAGGTTGAGATGCCCGAGATTGGGCCGAATTATAGTCACAAGTTTGTGTCTTAGCTTTGATAATAATCATGCTGACTGTACTTTTTTAATAACTAAGTCGTAAACCGTACCATTTTTTTCGTGATTTAGACAATTTTCAACGTGATAAAAAAATCTTTTTTGCTTTCACACAGTTTATCGAATCTAGATCCCCAGAGTTATATCGTAAAGGCACAAATGAACTTCTGTTTAGATGGCAGCAATGTATAGATAATGAGGGTAAATATTTTGATTAAATAAATGTTACATTTTAGAAAAAAACGAGTCTCAATTTTTCAGTACAAATCGGCAATTTCATACTTTAACCCCTAATACTACTAGCGAACCCGACAGACGTTGTCCAGTACACACCTCTTAAACTAAAAAAAACCTTATGTAGTGGACTGAATTATGAATCTAAACCATTTTCGAATCCACTTGAACACACATAAAAAAAACATCAAAATCGGTCCTGCCGTTTAGAAGGAGTTCAGTCACATACACACGCACAAAAGTATTATATAATTATATTTAATAAAGATATGTTATATTTTTACATCGATGCAGTGGAAAATAAGTTCACTTCCTTTATCAAGGTAAATGGTCAATTAACAAATAAAAAATAATGTTTCTACATGCACATTCGTACAAAAATGTTTGTCCTGAAGGACCCAAAAAAACATTATTTTAGGCCCGGCGCCCACTATCAGCATGGCAGGTCAGGACTTTTAAGGTACACCTCGGCATACCTCGGAAGTCTTCGGCAGCGTAAGGCGTGCCTAAGGACACTTCGGTATACTTCGGAGGTCTCGCGTCTGGTCGTAGGAATGCCGAAGGATCCCTTGCCGTGCCGATAGGGGGCGCCGGGCCTTATCGTTTATGAGAGCAATGTCCTTTGAAATAGGTTGTTTGTAATTCTACTAGTTGTTAAGTGAGGGGATAAATCCTTATTTTTCTTCAGAAGACGCGATTGTATAAAGTAGTCGTGGGAATTATCTTAAACAATTTCTAAAACAACCATTTTCTCAATAACTTTTTGTGGTTTTATTTGATCATTAATAATCGCCTAAATCTGAGTCTTACAACCTGACCCTGGACCCTGTTCCCACCACAATGACGTGTATAACATGACTTATGGTTTTATTAATATTTCTGTTAGATCATTTATATATCTACATGGAATGTTACATTGATGAAATGATTAAAACAAACTAGCCAAATTTATTAAGCTGGCGTGCGTGCAAATCAATCTATATATATACTAGCTGACCCGGCAGACTTCGTACTGCCTCAATTGAAAAATAAAAGACCTAAACTTTTGTATAAAATAAACAAACAAAAGGAATCCTTTTTTTATGAAAACAATTAAAAAATGCTCGGAATTAAAAAAAAAACGAGCATTTTCATATTTATTCACCTTTTAAACTTTCTCTGGACTTCCACAAATAATTCAAGACTAAAATTAGCCAAATCGGTCCAGCCGTACTCGAGTTTTAGCGAGACTAACGAACAACAATTCATTTTTATAAATATAGAGATAAAAGATTTCCACGTATATAGTCACTCATCACGATATCTCTGGAACTATTAGAGCTAAAGACTTGAAATTTGGTAGGCATATTCTTTTCACCGAGTAGAGGTCAGCTAAGAACGGATTTTACGAAATTTGAAAAAAAAAAAATATTTAAATATTGTAAATAGCAAAACAACGTTTGCAGGGTCAGCTAGTCGTTAATAAAGATAGTGTCAACACATCTGACACACACACAGTGATATCAGAAAAAAATATTGGACACTATTTAATTCTACGCTTTCAAAGCTTTGGTAGTCTATCTATAAACATCAATGATCTAAAATATTTACATTAAACTGTAATACAAATCTTATTAACCCTTTGCTGGATGTCTATTTTTGTTGAAGGCTATCTGTGCTCCTTTTTACCTTTGAACTCAAGACGTAGGCCTCACCAAAATTATGTGTACGTAAACAGCATCACAAATAGGTTCGTCTGACCCTTCTAACAAAAAACCAAGAATTCTTCGAAAATAAAAGCAAGGAATGTCATCCACGTTATCCGTTAGCCTCGATTGGGTGCGAAATTAGCGAGCACTAGACCAAAAGCTTGGCTAGCGAATTTCCTACATCCTATACGCTCTACCAATTTACAACAATAATACTTATCGTCTAAATTAAGCAAAAATGAATCTTATATATTCCGTACAAGGATCAAATAGAATACAGCAACGTTAAAGTTAAATTTGCCGTCGCTAAAGCGGACGGCGGCGGAATTTCAACAAGTTGGACGATTGCTTCAAAATACATGATTATGAATGCGCTTATCCTAGTCTTTTTTACCCGGAGGATAAGGTTGGATTTAGTATGAGCTATAGTTAGTATAAAGCGGTCGTTTGGAAGGCAGTGCCCCGCTGCCAGTGCAGACATTCTTGACGAATGCTGCCAAAAACCGGGCAGTTTTCACCTCGTTCACGGAGGAGTTTATTGTTTTATTTGCGCTTTAGTTTGGACTGGATTTTTAGGCAGTTTAGCTTTGTGGGGACATCGTGCAAAATGAATAGAATGTGTATTTCGAATTGCTTGCTTGTTACTGCCGGGATCGTTTGCTTGCTTCGTAATTGTTTGCTTAATTCCAGTTTTCATAACCTAAAAGTCCCGCAATAATTTTTAATATCACAATAGTTGCCATAGTGATACTTTGAATTGACTCTATGTAAAATCGGGAAGTGGAAGAAGCATGGTAATGATATTGGAAGTCCAATAGGTATTGTAGGGTAAATTAATAGGTAGGTGAATTAAAGGCAATGTCTATAATGGAAATACACGCTTTCATATAAATAGGTATAAGTTTATTATTTGGAAATGTATCCCGGAAGGGAACAAGCTAATAGTTTAATTAGTTCAAACTGCCTTTCTGCCTTTCTGTGGAAAGACTGTTGTTGAACTTTTTAGGGTTCCAACTACCCATAACAATTGCCACAGATGTTAGTATGGCAACCGGGACCGACTAACTTAACGTTCTCTGCGAGGCACGGAGGTGTATCTATGTGTTTAGAATGGTAACCCATCCATAGACTGAACTGATTAGGACTGCGTAACTTCGCAATGTGTTAACTTACTCGATTACGAGTGGTACAAGTGGTAAATTTAACTGTCTTGAAACCCGCAACGAAATTAATCAGAAGAAAATTGAAGGAGTTGGAAATATAATAAATCTACTTACCAATGGAAAGGGAGGGAGGGAAACAAAATGTTCAAAATAAAAGAAATATTATTATTTAATCTTATTATTTATATTATAATTTAATATTATACAATATTCATCGCTATCCTGATGGCGTTTCTACGTTATCCACTTTATCTACTTTACCAAAGAGGAAGGTTTATTTTCAATTTATTTGAAGCTTTGAATTAAATAGATCCCGGCATCAGCTCTGTAGCATATATTCCCCTAATTCCACAAATAACATTTCCACAAACCCGTGGTAAGTCGAAACATTGCGTGGGCGGAACGCAGGAATCCATTCGCGCCGCGGAATAAGAATAAAGGCTTTCTAACTCAGGATGAACATAAACATTGGTAGTACAAGTTGGGGTATTGTTATATCAAGAAAACTATTTATAATAAAGAATACAACCTACAATAGATTGTTTAAATATGTCAATAACAACAACAGCAAACAGGCAATAATCATATTTTGTCAAGCCAGATATTGAGACCAAACACCAAGGACGAGAAAGAACCAGAATCATATGGATGCCCGTAGTAAATAGGAACCTCAAAGAAGCCCAAGTCAACAAAGAGATGTACCATGTACCGAGCTGCCTGGACACACATGATACGGAGGGCCGACCCCAAATGAAATGGGAAAGGGCCAGGCAGAAAAGAAGACAACAAAGTATACAACTTGATTAATTTCATTGACTTGAAGTTTTGTCGTAGCGCATTGAAGTACCAGCCGCGTTTCGCATGTTTATAGAAAAGATAAAAAAAACAATTGAATTATCAAATTTATTAATTATGTTTGAATTAAAAAACAAACATTGCCCTATTGCCTATTCTGTAAAGTTTTTTGTTATTACGTCTTACTAATCAGAGTGAAATAACAAACTATATTAATACGAAATTGGGACATTTGAATAACAGTAGTGAAGGTGTGCATAAACCAAAGAGTACATGAGTACATTTCACCATTAAATGGCATGTAATTATTAAGTTAATAATGTTAAATAAAACATAAGGAAAGAAGTCCTATGAGTTGATAGTTATTAATTAACACATTGCATTTCAATAACATTAACATATGCGCAAGATGGCTGGCAGGAGCCGGATGAGAGAAGCCGAAAATCGATCCAAGGGGCGTACAATAGGAGAAGCCTATGTCCAGCAGTGGACTGCGATAGGCTGATGATGATTCTGAAAATGAAAAACTCGTTAACACAATAAAAGCTCTATTCAATTAGCCATCACTTTAGTTTAACACAAAATTTATGGTATGGTATTTTCCCAAATTTTTCGGGTGAGGCGTTGTAGATCAATGGTGCCATGTAACACATAATAATCGAAATTCCAAGAGCTTTGTAATATAATCCGTTAAATTCAATCTCTTTGAGTTGCGCCTCACTTTGACGCAGAAGTTCCAAGAAGGATATCAGTACCAAAACCAATTAACTGAAGTCTTACTTTACAATTTGTCCAGCAGTTAACAAACGGGCGACTATATTACGGAACGGGATGCGACTGATTGTACCACAGCAAGATTTAGACGTCAATAAATTTAGTCCACCGCTGGGCAAGATTTATGTGTGTCTACGGAGAATTTCACACCTCCGCTTAGTGTTAGCATTGTTTGAATATTTGCACGGTATTGTAATTTGGAACGTTTTGTATACGGGAGTGTGTTGTTACAATGGTGCTTGCGTTATTGGAGGGTTTAGAATAGAGAATTGCAGTTCGTGAATCTAATGATAGGTCGAATATACCTTATTTTTCATTCTTAATCTTTTTGGCGTCATTTCTCCGGCAGCGATATTATTCATGTGATTTTCAGTAATAGGTTTTTTAAATCTTGTATGTCACGGAATAATACAGATTTGGTTATTATTAATGCACCAGAAATAAAAAGAAGAAATTACCACTCGGCTTTTGGTATATTTGTAGCCTTTTTAAAAAAAATTGAGCGGTTTTCTTTCTTTCTTTCAAAGGATCACCTGATGTTAAGTGATATGGCCGCCCATGCATACTTGTAACTTAAGAGTCAGAAATATTATTTATTGTTGTCCGGAAATACCGATACCGACGATTTGAGCACACAGCTTGGTTGTGAGAGGCAAATAGTTTCGAAAAAAACACATAAAGCCGAATGTCCAAGAGATGCGGCTACGATGTTATTAGTTATTAACATTTTTATAAGGTTTTCCCCTATTAGTGTTTTTTTGTTAATCCCATTAACATATCAACAGTCTTTAATAGTCCACTGCTGGACATAAGCCTCTCCTTAGAAAGGAGGTTTTGGCCTACTATACCACACTGGCCAGACGGGTTGGTATAGGGTTTGTGTTGAGTTTTCCTTCTGTCTGCAGTGCTGTTGTTCTGCGTAGCTTTCACCCTTAGTCGACTATTAGGACACCCACGGGATGGTGGTGGTGACACACTGTATTCTTAATCCGTCACCACACGGACCATAGAAACACGGAACATAGAAAAAATCCTTAACACATTAGCCGCTAATCACGCTATTTGAATTAATTACACTTTTTACTACTAATACACATTGACCAATATAAAATATAAGTAGAAAATAAAGATTTTGTGTTTCTCTCATCAGATGGCGAGCCAATCAAATTGCCGGAGAACTTGGAGAGCCTCCCGAGAGCTGAACACTTCGCCGCGCAGCGACACAGGTGGAACACCAATGAGGTAAGTCTTTGCCTATTGTTTTAGAATTCAGATATTCGCGTTTTTATTTAGTTTATTGACAGTAAGCTCCTTATATTATTTGACCTCAAAAATTGCGTTTAAATTACACGTTCTTTTCTTGTAGGACTAGACACTGAGATAACTTAAATTAATCTTCTTTTAATTCCTTACAAACATCCAGACTTGCTACAATATATGTCGCTGTTTTGCGAAATATTCCATTTTTTGTTTCGTCTTCTTCCGAGCTGGTTTCCCAAACTAGGTTGCTTTAAGTCTACTTCTACACATCTAAACTTAATTTTTTTACTCGGTTATGTACTAGGCGATATCGAAGTTCTGTAGAAAGACTGTTGTTGAACTTTTTAGGGATCAAATACCCTTAAAAATTGCCACAGATGTTAGTATGGCAACCGGGACCGACAAACTTAACGTGCTCTCCGAGGCACGGAGGTGTATCTATGTGTTTAGAATGGTAACCCATCCATAGACTGAACTGGCTAGGACGGCTTAACATCGCAATGTGTTAACTTACTCGATTAAAAGTGGTAATTGAGTAAGTCACGAGCCCCTCATTTTTTTGTTCTGTATAGGATTTAAATCCCAACTTCTGGCGCGGCGTAGGGGCGAAGTGAATCATTGTACCATTCTATCATCTATTTTCGTTATTTAAATATATAACACATAAAACTGTGAAGATCTGAAGCACTTCTTGGTTTTCTTCAATAGAGGGCAAGCATTTTTTTACTTAGATGAGATAATGGATAGCGTTTTTGGAAGGAATGGTATTTTTTTCTCCGGGACTAATCCCTCCCACACGCGCTCCTCTGTACCTCACGAATACACCGAGTTATAACACTCGGGAAGTCCCAGAAAAAAATTAACCTGTCTTGGAACCCGCAACGAAATTAATCAGTAGAAAATTGGAGGAGTTGGAAATATAATAAATCTACTTACCTCCTCATCAAAGAGGGAAATAAAATGATGTAAAAAATGGTAAACATCCTTTTAAACAGGGAAGCACCACGGCCACAAAAGAGTATAGGTTATATATTTATTTATTTTTACACTTCCTGCATTACAACTTGCAAGAGGCGTATATACAAGTAGGTGAAGAAATGGTGTGTAAGAAAGGAATGCAATGATAGGAAAAGGGAGATTGCTTATACAGATGAATGATGGGGCGTGTAAACAATAACTCGAGCTAGCCATATCCAGATAATTCGAGCCTTTTAGCCAATAATCTCCAAACGAAATACTCAACGTATCAGGTAATGAATAGGTTTTCTAAGGAACTTTAAATAGGATAAATGCTTGGCAGTTTAAGGATTATTTGATCAGTCATTGTCACTAACTTTTAATTTCCATTTTTTCATATATAAATAATCGTGGGTTTACAAGTTTAATCAAAATTAGTTAGTCTAGATAGTAACATTATAAAAAGTTTAGTTGTAATTAACTTACAATCTGAATATATAAAAATGTTAAGTTGATTTGTGTACGCTTCAGAAACTTAAAAAGTTCTGCATCGATTGAATATGTTTTAACACATTAACCCTTAATATTTTTGTTTAAAATTAAGAGTGCCAATGACTTATGGGGTGCCAAAAGTAGTACAGCCTACCCGATTTTAATTTAATTTTCCAAATTCAAATACATCTTCAACTGCGACTGTGTCTCCGCGACATTTTGATCCATCCTAAGATTGCTTGGAAGACATTGTAATTAACATTATAAAGCCGCCCTTTGTACATTATAATTACTGGTATGATACTACTTTTGTAAAAATGGAGTGCAAAAACAGAGTTTTCTATCTCTTACCTTTTTATCTATCTATGGGGTCAAAAACGTCCCTTAGGAAGACCACAGATCGTTGGGATAATGACATCGAAAGGACAGCAGTTCAGTGGCTCCAAGTCACACAAAATCGCGATGAGTGGCTTGTATTGAAGGAACCCTAGACCTGAAGAGCTGAAGAAAGAGAGAGATAGATATATCTTTCTATCCATTTAACTTTTGTCCTTATTCATGAGGATATTGGCCGCTTGCGTTACTCAATGTTCTCATATTACAGTACTATAACTAATTCTGAACCGCGTATTCGCAACTACAATAAGATTGGTTGTAATAATGTGTTCTGATAACTTTCCTTATCAATCGATAAAGGTAATCAAATATGATTTAACCTCGTAATGTGATGTGTCAGAAATATTGCTGTTATCAGTAACATTATATAGTTTGTACTTAGAGCTATATTACTTATTAATATTAGGTCATTGTATGACTATTTAAATGTTACATTAATACTCCATTTTTTTAATTATTTTGACATTTGAATGTTTGTTAGCACAATCGCACTTATCGTTTGTCTACTTAACGATAAATAGGTCTAATCTTAGTATCCTAACCAATAATATGTGCGAAAATTTATTTTTAATTTACTGGCCTGTTGGTTCAGTACTAAGCGATCCTGACTGCTAAGCCGGAGGTAGTGGGTTCGATTAGTCCCAGGGCAAATTTTAATAATTGTGTGATGAGCACGATCATTTGTTCTGTGTCTGGATGTTATGTATCTATGATCTAAATAGAAATATATAAGTATGTTTAGCAGCAGTCTGGTTATATGGCACAGGCTCTAGTTTGGGAGCCGTGTGAGATGTGTATTATTATTTAATACTTTATCCACAAATGTAAATTGCACAATGGCGGACTAAATGCCAACTTAGGGCCACATACATTTTCCTCCAGTTTACATTAGGGGTATCCAGAAATGAGTTACTAGTTACACTGGACATGCAGGACTCTACTTAGAGGCCTGCAGAGGTTAATGGCCATACGGATCCTACGGGGCTACCGCGCGATCTCGTATGGATATAGGAAAACTTTTGGGGTTTGACTTGTCAAATGTTTGTGTATCCAAGCCAATCCAAATCAAATTTAATCTTAATGTGCCCTGAAGAATGGATACATTCACAAGGAGGTTTAGCGCCAGGCAGGCCATAAAAGAAAAAGCTAAAACCATTTCGCAATGAAATGAAGCGTGGAATAGAATGTCGAGTGATCAAGAAAAGTTGAAGAAGGAAACACATTGCACCAACCTCAAATTTAGGAAAGGGTAGGGAGATGATGATGCTATAGCATAGCTTATGTAATACATACTTCCATACTTATACCCATACTAATATTATAAATGCGGCAGTGTGTCGGTCTGTCTGTTATCTCTTCACGCTTAAACCGCTCAACCAATTTAGATGAAATTTGGTATAGAGATAGTCCAAGTCCCGGGAAAGGACATAGGATAGTTTTTATCCCAGAAATCATCCTTTAAGGAGGTTAAAAGACGGATGGAAGTTTATATGGGCAATCAATTACCGCTGAACCGATTTATATGAAATTTGGTATGTAGATACTTGAGAAAAGACGGGCAAAGCTGCGGGCAAAAGCTAGTTATATTATAATTGTAAAATTGAGTTTGTTTGTTACTCTTTCACGCCTAAACCACTAAACCGATTTTAAAAATTCTTTCACCAATGCAAAGGTATATCATCAGCGAGTTACATAGGCTTCTACAATATTTCTTTGTTTCTTAATCTTTCTTATTTATAATGCTTATAAGATTTATAACAGTCAATGTACTCAAAATCTTTTCATATATTAGTAGCTATCACCTCAATTACTAGAACTAAAACCATTAAACTTAACCTTGTTATACATTTGTTTATAACCTATAAACGCGAAAGCATATTAACATGAATTATACGTAACATCAGTATAACGCTGACGCACTATCGCGCGGTATAAATCGCGCGGTTTCATGTATTATTCAAATAAATGCGACGTCTCATATCTGCGCGAAGCAATGTTTTAGTCCACTTAGCCTCGCGTAGATTAGCTTTTCAACCCCTACTAATGTTAGTTTGTCACATAATATAATAAATACGTTGTCCTAGTTATGGTATGCACTTTAATTTGACAATTATATGCATACAATACATAGTAAGTAAATGCTTTCAAGTCGCGTTGTATTATCTTTTAGAGTTGAATTTTTTTCACGATTTGAAAGGTATACCTCTTAAATATTTAATCATTTATAAGACGAGAAACACGAAGTTTAGGAAATAGATTAATAGAGTTTATTTTTATTGCATACCAAAAAAGTATTGTACAATCTATCAAGATGTCAAGAAACAGTACAATGGGTCTTAACGCCGTTTGTGATCTATATATATATATCCTAATTTGGGATATTCTATGATCTTCTTTATTATCAACCGTTTGAATCTTAATAACTTTCTGTAGTACAGGGTAGCGCTAAGTTATCAAGGTCAGAGTAACCCATAATTTTCCTACGGCGACGTTTTCATGGGGTCTCCTTTACAAAACTGAAGTTGGAATCTAATATGCAATTGGAATTTGAATTTAATATGCAATTTGAATTTAATATGTATATTTTTACCACTAACGTCACTCAAAATACTCTGTACCAAACCCCAATTTACTAAATCAAAAAGTATGTACATTAAATTTAAGAGAGTTCATGGTACAGGGCCAATGAAATACGTTAGGTGTAAATTTAACACCGGTTTGTTACTGTTGTTAAGTTACTGCTCTGAATGAGCAATATTAGGACTATACTATCGTCTTTTCCTGCCCTGAGGTCGGCGCAATGTGTAATATTGCAAAGGGGGCTATGACTGGTTTTATTTATTGCCAGCCACCTGCCAGGTTCCAACCCTTCTTTTGAAAATAATTATTTGCAGATGGGACAAAATAACAAGGTAAATTAGATATAAAGGAAAAGGACATCTCGGATGAGAAACAGGACTGACAGAGTAGTAGCTTGAAGAGTCCAGAGCCGCGTACTCATATATCTGTCCTTTTAATAGAAAGGCAACAGAACAGGGTCATCTAATGGCTAAATTCACTTCTCCATCGTATATATCAAGGAGAGTGCTCCAAGGAATTGTTCAGACTAATGCCTGCCGAATCTTTTCGCCATCGTTCCACACGGCAAAATGTTCATCCCCATTACTGTGATAACTGGCACTCCGCCGCTGTGCGCTTTTCAAAACATTTTAAAAAAAAGTTATCGTCTACGGTATTTCCAGACTGATACGACCTTCAAACCTTCAAGAGAAGAGCGTACTCCTTCTTAAAAAGCCGGGAACGCGCTTGTGACTCCTGAGTTTCAGTCAGTTCATGGACGGCGGTAGATACTTTCCATCAAGTGTCTGCCGCCACTTCAATAAGTAATAAATAATAATACCATCAACAAAACATTTTTTTTTTGTGTTACTCTCATATATTTACTGTTGACTTTGTAGTTATTGAAGGAGCATTTAGAAGAGAAATACGTGCAGATTTTAATAGTAATATACTAAAATTAGCACTGCATTACTATTTTGTTAAAATACTTAATAATTTTTATTCTTTCGCTATTATCAAAGCACCTATAATTTCAGACTGGATATAGTTGATGTGTGTTATTGACTGGTCTGTTGTTGTTGTTCGTGATTCTGACTGATGAGCCAGAATTTATGCATGTGTGTGTGATAATTACGATCTTTGGTATTTTGTTAGGGTATCTTCAATCTGCTTTTGTTTATTGATAAAAATCCGGTTTATCAGTAATCCGGTTATTATAGTATAGTCTTTGCTTAGTTTTGGTTCTCTAGGTATCTCAAGTTATTAAATTTATTATTAAAAATAATAATTATGTAGCGTGTAATGTAGAAGAACATATCATCATCATCATCGACAGCCTTCAATAGTCCACTGCTGGACAAAAGCCTCTCCTTAGAAAGGAGGTTTTGGCCTGCTATACCACGCTTGCCAGACGGGTTGATATAGGGTTTCCCTCAGAGGGTAATGGCGGTCAGAGCCATACGCGGTTACCGCACCGTTTCGACGGAGGTGGCATGCGCGTTGGCCGGAACTCCCCCGTGGGATTTGGAGGCGGAAGTGCTCGCCGAAGTTTATCGGCGAGTGGCTGACTCCCGGGCGGAGAGCGGATTTCGCCCTCCGCCCGAGGATGTGCGCGAGTGGCGCGAAGCCGCTCGCCGAGCCACGATGGCTCGTTGGTCGTTCCGGCTGGAGACTCCACGCGCTGGCTTCGCCGCCGTGGAGGCTCTCCAGCCGGTCATCGCCGAGTGGGCAGGGCGGCAGCACGGGACCCTTTCCTTCCGGCTGACGCAGGTGCTTTCCGGGCACGGTTGCTTCGGAAAGTACCTGCACACGGTCGCTAGGAGGGAACTGAGTCCCGCCTGCCACCACTGCGACTGCAGTGAGGACTCGGCCCAGCACACGCTGGCGGTCTGCCCCGCATGGGCGGCGCAGCGCCGGGCCCTCACTGCAGTCATCGGAGTGGATCTCTCGCTACCGGCCGTAGTACGCTCCATGGCCGGTAGCGACAGTTGTTTTACCGCGGTCGCAACCTTCTGCGAGGTAGTAATCTTGCGGAAGGAGGCGGCGGAGAGGGCCCGGGAAGACGACCTCCACTCGGACCCGATCCGCCGCCGGCGAACCGGGCGGCGGAGGCCCGCCTATCACAGCCTCATGCCGCCCTGAGTGTGGCCGCGGGTGGACGGGGTGGGTTTCCCCTCCACCCGCATTAGTTTGGCCAGCCGCGAGGGGGCGGAAAGAGAGGAAAAACATTGAGACGGAGCCCGCACCAGGAGCGGGCTGGCGCTAGGAGGGGTCCGGATGTCTTAACAACAGCTGTTCCCGGATCCCTCCTGTTACAGGCGCAGAGTGGCACACCGTGTGGTTTTAGTCGGTCCGAGTCCGACACACCACCCCGCTGCAAACCCCGGAGGGGTGACGGTCCGAGGGGATTTCCACACGTTAAAAAAAAAAAAAAAAAAAAAAAGGGTTTGTGTCAAGTTTTCCTTCTCTCTGCAGTGTTGTTGTTCTGCTTAGTTTTTCCCCTTAGTCGGTCACCACACGGACTGAAGAACATATAAGTAACGATAAATAAATGTACAAGTATTATTTGTGACTGCCTCAGCGGTGGTGCGGTGGTAGCGTATGTGACTGCTGTGCAGAGGTCTCAGGTTCGATACCCGGGTCGGACCAAATGTTTGTATAATCTGCAAATATTTGTTTCGGACTTGGGTGTTTTATATGTATAATATTTATGTATTTACAAAAAATAAGAATAAAAGTATTCTATCAGTTAATCTAGCTTTCATAGTATAAGCTCTGCTTAGTTTGAATCCGATGGCGTTGTGTGTCAGATGTCCGAAATATTATATTATTAGACTGACAAACACAGACAAAACTTGACAAACTTTATGAAAAAATATCGTAAAACATGATGTGTTATAATTACTTCCACGTAAGTATGGTATCAATAAGACGGAGCAGATGTTGAATAATTTCTACCCCTAATTAGGACTAAGAGAGATCCATAAAAAAAATTGCGGGAGGTTCTTTGTTCAAACGTATAACCAAGTTATGTGTAAATGTTTATCGAAATAACCTCCCTCATGTTTCCAAGTAATTAAATTGCCTTCCCAAACAAAAACATATTGTCCGTAAGTAGCAAAGGTTTAATTAATCTTTAGTATCCAACTAGTTGGTGACGTTACAAAAACTAAAAGGACCTGTATTATGGTAAAATGAGCATTTTCTTTATGGGTTGTAATCTAATACATTCAGCTACGTATGTGATGTGTAATATACAGTAAACAAGGCAATGGAGTATTCCACAATGCGTAAGTTTATTATTTACTAAGTTTTGCATTAAATTATCGTTCAATCTTTGCATGTGTGTGTGCTGTTCTGGCGTGATGAGTAACAAATATTCATCCAAACTTTCATATTTATGGTAGAAGTAAGACAAGATAATGAATCATAGACAGAGTAAACAAATGTTATTATAATAGAGAGCATAATACACATATAGTGCCTCACTATTTAAGCCCTGCCCTGTTAATGTTCGTTAGGATATTTAGGATGAAACCCATACGACAACAACAGAGTGATGGTTATCGAATTAATAATAATAACCTGAGATACAGACGTCTGATCCTCAACTACACATAGCATGCTGTAATAATCAGATAATTGATAAACATTCTTATATATTTCTAAACACATACTGAATTACACCCAGATACAGACGAATTTATTAATTAACTTATTATACCGTCATGAAATATTCACAGGAACGTTTAACATCAGCCTAAAATATGTCAGTGACAAGGAGTTCAGCCATATTAGGACAATCCATATTCATAAGGGAGATTTTAACTTGATAATGGACAGAATATTTACGATGACGTAAAGTAAAACTTGGTAAAATTAAAGGCCCGGTCCAGGCCAGGTTAAGGGCTTTTCATCTTTATAAATCTTGGTAAGCTTCAAGCTATACTTTCGGATATTATGTTAAGAGTATTTATTTACTTTCGTACTTTAAGGGTCCATCCGCACAACGATATTTCACTGCTCGGTTTTTCTCCAAATTCTGTGATACATTGGATCTATGTAAGACTATCTGGTCCGGCTGAAAAAAATCTGTGATTTGATGCAAATTGAACGCAATGCAGTGGTGATTGATTTCCGCGCAAATAAAAACCTAACGGTGAAATCCCACTGTGCGGACGGGCCTTAAGACTACTAGTTCTTATTGTGGATAGTCATGAGTGGTATAACGGCCTCACAGAGATGCCGGTGTGTAGAAATTATTTCCTTACTTCTCACCGAGTGAGTAAATTACCGAAGCCCAATCCAAAATCCTTACAGGGATATTTAAAAGGCGGCAATGCACCTGTGCCTCTTGAGTTGCATGCTTGGATGTGTGCATGGCCGACGGTAGATAATAAAACCAGGCGACCAGTCTACTTATTTGCCTCCTTTTGCATCGGGTCCGTGTGGAAAAAGGCAAATCCTTAATTATATGAATATTCCTCACGATAGTTGTTATTCTAAAACGAATTATTTTATACTCCAATCCTTGAACGTAACTTTTACCATCGATAGAACAAGAAATCCCAACATCAATATGTGCCTTCAAAGTTCCAACTAACCCTCACAACTAAATTGGTACTTTAGCACAAGTTTGTAACGACCGTCATTTGCTCAGGTCACTTATATCTAGCGTTCCTATTCAATATAACACTTTGCTGGACGTTAGAGGGTTTGTTTCCACTAATTAGTGGTGATAGAGATAGCAATATAATGAATCAGTGTGAATAGTTTAGTGTTTAATTCTATGAAACTGACCTTGCATAACAGCTAAGTATTTGATTGCTACGTCAGGAGTTGAGTTTTTGAGATGAAATTTAATTCGAGTTTTTTTTTAAGTATTTCGAGAACATTTGTGCTATCAGACGAAAATGAAATTTGAAATAATTAATGAACGATTGAAGAACCTTAATCTATGTAGTGACGGTTTAAGAATCTTAATCCGGTGACGGATTAAAAATACAGAGTGTCACCACCCCTATTCATTCCGTGGGTGTCGTAAGAGCCTACTAAGATAACAAACTACGCAGGGTAACAGGACTACAAAAAGAAGGAAAACTTGAAAGAAACCTTATACGAACACGTCTGGCCAGCGTGGTACTATACCACGCTGGCCAGACGTGTTCGTATAGACCAAATCCTCCTTTCTAAGGAGCGATCTATGTCCAGCCCGTAGACTACTAAGGTCTGTTGATGATGAAGAATAAATTTTAAGGCATGCTAAATCGCGGACAAAACCTAGTAGTGTATATTTTAAATGTTGCGAAGAATTCAAAATCCTTATTTCTTATACATTCCGCTGGCGTGATAACTTATTATCATTAAACGGTCCAGCAGGCGATTACGGTTATGGGATATGTGCAAAAACCGGTTTATATTGTAAAATTGTTACCTTTTTGTTTTTAATGCAAAATTTTAATGGGAATTGTTGCTTTAGGACCTGCTGTAGCATGCTGATTTATAAAGCGATAGTTATATATATTTACCAAGCAATAAATATATTAAACTAAT
Organism: Arctia plantaginis; assembly: GCA_902825455.1. Taxonomy (NCBI): domain Eukaryota; kingdom Metazoa; phylum Arthropoda; class Insecta; order Lepidoptera; family Erebidae; genus Arctia; species Arctia plantaginis. Next base: position 1,605,171 of record CADEBD010000302.1, read on the forward strand.
GGTGTTTTTGCAGTTTTTTAAAAGCGTATATTGTATGTCTCACTAAGAAAGGTTCAGTAAATACTGGCCGAGTTAGCCGGAGATCACCTTTGGACAAGATCCTGAACATATCTCCAAATTTATAATGCCGTTTTTTATACAACGAGACTTCTATATAATAAACTAATCTTGTCAAAGAATATTGCATAAGTTAACTACCTGTTTACTTATTCAATATTCTTTGTGTGTGTCATTACTGTGTGCAATCCTGTGGTACGTGTTGTGCTATAAAAAGACAGTGATCGATTTAAGAGAATATTTCTCTATTAAATTTATTTATATTTAATTAATATTTTTCTGCAAATGTTGAAAGGTCCTGGAAACTCTCAAAGTTATTTACATGTATATAATATGTAACCTCTCTGTTTCTTAGACTACAAACATCGTAAATCTTAGAGCAGTAATGGTTTGGTTGTCTTAACACTACAAAAACAATCTTGGTGTTACAGAAAGAACTCTCGCCTTAGAAACTAATTATGACCTAAACAGTAGCGTGGTCACACAACAGCTTGTTCACAGTCTAGACGATTTTACATCACCCAATTTATTTATAATCAAACTTAACCTCAATATATTACCGGCTTCAGTTCGTTAAAACGATAAACTGTAGAAAAGAGTCGATAGCATATTGCGTGACATTGCGTACATAAAACCTTGCGAAGGCTATACTTAGGTTCTGATTGTCTGTTAAGTATTTTACTACGATATTGAATCGCTTCTAATAATATAGTTGAAGATTCTAATATCTTGAAAAGCAGGGATATGATTCTTAGCTTAATTTTGATAATGGATTTATGAGTTTTTGTTTAGGATGTTTTTGTTAATCTGTTGGGCGTCTCAGGTTATGTTTAGTGATTATCCTGTAGGATCCATGCGAAACTTCACGACAAAGATTTACGACAGCATAAAACTTTCCGTATAAAATTACGTGTAAATTTGTGTTCCGGAGAGCTAAACAAACAGTTTTTTTTAATTACTGTTAGTATTTGATTTACGTTGGAGTATCTGGTTCAGATTTTTTGGGAACAAAAACTTATTAACTTTACGTGAACCAGTATTTACAGATTTTTTTGATTAAAAAAATAAAAATTAAACATGACATGTAAACTTAACCAGGTATTTCGTTTATTAACAACCGGAATAACTCACATATTATGTGTGTTATTGCAGCAAGTATGCATGTTATTATATTTTTACAAGTGGTTGAGTTGTAAATAACTCATCTCTTTCATAGATTTGCAAATTATTAGTGATTCAAAACCATTCTGCGTTATTAATGTCAATTTATGTAATGGTTCATTAAAATCACAGTTACTTCTTACTACTGGCAAGGTATTTAGTTTGCCGTATGTATATAAGAAAATAACAAAAGATCTGTACACATTACAACCATAAATAAGGATTCTAATGTATTTTTTTTGTAGCATCCTTTGCCAATTGTGTAGATAACCTTGAGACATGAAATAAATAGTTTAAGAAACATAATATCTCAGCTTTAGCCTATCTACTTCTTATTTTATAGAATAGTATATTCGGTGCCTACAATTGATTGTACTAGAAAGACGTGTGACGATAATTAGTTGATAGGTACACTTAAACTAAAGTGCCGCGTGAATAGTTTTTCCTTGCTCCAAACGACTTATTTTCAAAGTCTGCTTAGAGGCTTTGCATACGATACACTTACCAAAATTGTTTCGCTTGCTTCTGTGCTCAGTATACAGTTTCTCTAAAAACTTGAGCCTGCAGAAACATCTTCTTTGTTGCGGAGTTCGGTTTAATCATGAAGTAGCTGTGTTTTTCACTGTAGAAAAGAGTATTTATAAATAATGTTCATTTGATATTCCATGTTTTTCTAAATAAAGTAATGAATAGGCTTTTGAGTTCCAAGTTACTTGATAGAAAGTGACGACAATGAAGATAGTACTAGCTTATTCTAAGCAGAAATGCTTGAAATTAAATTATAGTCGCCAATTATTTTTTCTTTTAAACTTCATAACATTGTTCCGTGTGGTGACGGATTAAGAATACAGAGTGTCACCACCCCTATTCATCCCGTGGGTGTCGTAAGAGACGACTAAGGGAGAAAACTACGCAGAACAACAGCACTGCAGAGAGAAGGAAAACTTGACACAAACCCTATACCAACCCGTCTGGCCAGCGTGGTATAGTAGGCCAAAACCTCCTTTCTAAGGAGAGGCTTATGTCCAGCAGTGGACTATTAAAGGCTGTTGATGATGATGATGATCATAACATTTAGTTGATGAGTACGTCATAATAACTAGTCATTGATGCGGAAGGACAGGTAGATTGCGCGATCTTCGACTTCTAGAAGGCTTTTGATGTCGTCAATAATGACGTGCTATCGAAGCTGGTGGCGCTGGGTTTTACGTCGCAACTATTCGAATTCTTGGCAAACGCAGACAGTACGTGGAGTACGCAAGTTATAAAACACAACAGTAATTTACGTTTACGGACATAAGTCAGGAGTCCAATTTTGGGACCGCTGGAATTCCTTTTTATGATTAACGACCTACCAGAATTCCAGCATGCCGAGTGTCTACTGTTTGCTAATTACCTTAAGTTGTTTCAGCCTATAACGGGCGTCGGACGTAGGGTAGTGCAGTGGGGCAGTACTAACACGCTTTTTTTTTGTGCGGAGTAATGAGTAATACACGGATGAGGATTCCGCTGCACTATACAGATACTCGTAGTATGAATGATGCATTGATACCGCGCTTACGTTGTAACGGTGACTCAGGGGTTGAAACACATTGTTGACATCTGCGGCAAGATGTTTAGAAATTTATGGTTCATTTTAAGAAATTGTAAATATTTTAAGAATAGAATAGTCGTGAGAATATTATACAACTGGCTTGTTCGGAGTCATCTGGAGTCGACGTAAAGAATACGGAGTGTGCCCTTGGTACCCACTGATGTACACGCGTTTGCTTGTACTCGGCATGGTAGAGGGTCCATGCTGTTGAGCGTGCAGCGCGACGTCGCGCTAGCGTGCTATGCGGCACCACGCGGCCTTGCTGGCGTGCCGACGGCTATGCGTCGCCGCCCAGGCGCGCTCAGCGTGCCGGTGGCGATTACCAACATGCTCAAAGCCCCCTAGTCGCTCGCCTTTATATAATATAGACATTTTTAACTGTAGCCGAAATCCACAGAAGTAGCACGAAGGTGTGTTACTTCTGACATATAAATATTTTATATTTACTATTTCTATTAATATTATTTCTTTATTATTAATTCATTATAATCATTAATATAATAATGTAATTTCGATTTTAAGACATGTTAGTTATAAGCTTGCAATATTACCGTCACAGTATTCCTGTAAGAATATTGTAAATGTAAATAAATAAATTTATCAACATTTATTAACAACCTTTAATAGTCCACCTCTTTACATAAGCCCCTCTTTAGAAAGGAGGTTTTGGCGTACGTGGTATACGTTGGCCAGACGGGTTGATATAGGGTTTCTTTCAAGTTTTCCTTCTTTTTGCAGTGCTATTTGTCTTGCGTGGTTTTGTCCCTTAATCGGTTCTTACGACACTCACGGGATGAATAGAAGTGGTGACATTCTTTACTGAGTTTTTGTTATAAGAACTATCCACTGATTTAAAAGAGCGGCCTTGAGTTTGTTTTACTAGATTTCTATTCGTAAGCTTCAGTCATTTGGAAAATGGCGGTAATGTATAGATTTAGGCAGATAAATGGTTATGGTCAATAAATATGGGTCTGTAAAATATAAGTAAGAAAAACACAATATGTTTTTAAATAATTTGAGATTTGACAACGCAACCTATTTTTGGTAAAACTTTTTGCGTTTTAACCAATAATTTTGGAAGATATACGAGTATATCTAAAAAAGATGGACAATTTCAAATCATCGTTTATCAATAGAATATTATAAAAATATTGAATTTTAATTTGAAACATTTACATCATCATCATCAGCCTATCGCAGTCCACTGCTGGACATAGGCCTCTCCCATTACACGCCACTTGGATCGGTTTTGGGCTTCTCGCATCCAGCTCCTACCAGCCATCTTGCGCAAATCGTCACTCCACCTGGCCTCTGGGCGTCCTACACTACGTTTGCCGAGACCCGGCCTCCACTCAAGACTCCTTTTCCCCAACGGTTGTCGGTTCTGCGGCTAATATGGTCAGCCCACTGCCACTTCAGCTTGCTGATCCGGTAGGCTATGTCGGTAATCTTGGTTCTCTGCCGGATCACCTCATCCCTGATATAAACATATAGAAAAAGTTTAGTTTATTTATTTCATAATCAAACCCACTGTATCCTCACAGTCAAGTCATAAGTCGAATAAGAACTTAAGCTGAATCCCGGAGGCGCTAAGTTATGAAATACTCCGAACACCTTAAACTTTCTGATATAGTTTGCGGCTATGATCATAAGTCTTGTAGTTTCTTATAAATGAATATATTACATACAATAGTTACATGTTTGTGTAATATAATAATAATACAGTCTATCAATTTACAAGGATTATAGCGAGCTTAGTGAACTTAAACAATCTTCTTGTTCTAAATACTGGTTTCAATATGATATTCTCGAAAAATCTATGAGAGCTCGTGAAACGTAATAGTTTCTAAATATTAGACTTAGGTTTGAGATAGACTTTTTCGACTCGAAAATTCTACTGCACGGATGGCGTAGTGGTTTAAGCGGTCACCTCGCCGCTTCCTACTGCGATGAGTGTTGGGAGTTCGATCCCCACATGGGACGACATTATGTGTGATCAATAAATTGTTGTTTTGAGTTTGGGTGTCTTTTGTGTCCGTTTCATGTATGTTTGTAAAGTCCCTCACGATACAGGATTTATTCCTAGTGTGGGAGTTGTCTTTTTAATAAAATAATAGTTATTAGACAAACTATAGGCTTAATACAGATCTTAACTTAGCTTTAACATTACATTAAAAATACAAAAATATATCTATGTAACATAAAAAAAGCTTTTTATGTATAGTGATTTAGAAACTCGAAGTTGAAAGACAAAACTTACCATGTATAAAGCCTATTTATGTCATGAGTAACAATAAGTCGAATAAGAAGTAAACAGAAAGAAGAAGAATATTAAACGGAACAAATATAATTATTACACAGTGTTATATAAACTCAAATCAAGTTATGTAATTCATAACGTTTTATTATGTGTGATGTAGAATTTCAATTATTGTTTTTAATTATTTTAACAAACACGCTCTTGATTGTTATTTATATGCGAAAACATATAATTGGTTATTAATTAACTTTATAATTTGTTCCTATCCATAAGGTGTTAATATTGATATAATATATTGATAAAATGAATAAATAAATGCTCTAATTGGCTCTTGATTAGGAAACAGCCATCATATTTAGTTATTTTATTTTTGTAAATAACTAACTATGAAATAGATTTGAAAAAATAGTTATTTAAATATTTTTTTCATTTATTTTTTTTTATCATAAAATTATATTTAAACTAAGCGAGTATTGAAACCACGATCCGGAGATCGTGGTTTCATTTCAAGTGCCTCTGACGTAACATTCAAATGCACTGCTACTACGTCGTTAATCGTCAAAAACATTGTGGCCCATAGTTATTATTACCTCCAGATATTGGTGTGGGTATGCTTGTCCGCTCCCTTAATAGTGAATAACACAAAGAAAATGCACGCTTTTCAATATAAAACTATACGACTAATTACACAGTCACACTTAGATTTTTTTTTCGTTCAACATTCAATTTCCATTCAGACCTTAAGTTACGACGACTACTGACCGCTCAGAAATATTGTTACACATAGTCTTAAAAGATCATAAACTGACATAAAATGTCAAACAGAATTTCTCGTTTTAATCTCTACTTAATGATATACTATTCACCGAAATTTTACTGGACAATGTTTTCTTGAAAAAAATCAAGACAATGACATACTATATATATTTTGATCTATAGTAATAAGAACAATCCCGTACTGGACTACAATAATACGGTAACAAATATCTCAATAAGCATTTTCCTCGTGACCGTTAGAAATACTCCAGCGGGCTTGCGAAATTGTTAATTATATCTACGAAAAAACATCGAAAGAAATCCTTCGTGAGGATCTCCTACAAAAAATGTATTATTAAGGGAAAACGAGAAAATATAAATCTTTATACACATTACGCGTTCTTCATTAGATAACGTCTGCTTTCTAAAAATGGGTTTGCCGACGACAGGTGACGCACACAAGCGGAGCGGGAAGCGAAACGGAAAGCGAGCTTTTAAGATTCAAAAGACATGAACAAGTTATGAGATTCCAATTAGGTAGTTTAGTACCGAGTAACACTTTGAGTATAGAGTTAAGTGCCTTTTGTCTTCAAAAAAGGTGGTGGTGGTGGTGGATGGTGACGTATTTGGTCTCAAGGAATGTCATAAAGTAGTAAGGAATGTAAAAAAATAACCTTTTACATCAAGATATAATTTAATAATAATCTTTATTTACTAAATGTGTGTAAGTACATATAAAAGTCGAAAACTAAGTATAGTATCCACCTGATACGCAATATTTTCAGCATTTATATCAAGTGCTGTATTTATTCGACTGTTTATTTTTTTGAGTAATTTAGATTTCAGAAACAATAATCTGAACTAATCTTATAAATGTGAAAGTAACTCTGTCTTTCTGTACTCAAATTTTAAATAGGGTTATTAATACGTTTTTTTAGAACTAATCATTGGCGAAAAAATATTTTCTCCTTAATATTTTAATAAAAAAATCTTGATTACAAAACAAGATTACCATTCTACATTTCTGGGGCTTATCTAAGCTTCTTTAATAAAATAATGCAACAGTTGACCGATAAATATATTTCGAGAAACTAACTTTGCTTATTTCAATTTTAAATATTTCTCCACATAAACCCATTTTAAATTTATTGTAAAAAAACGCTTCACAACCCGCTCCGCTACCCACAGATCTGCATCGTAGCCTTATGCTTGCAATTTAGTTTCGGATATCCCCCACAATAAGAAATATTTGTACGAGTATTTGTAAACATAATATATACAAAGAACAGGATATTTCTGTAATGCTCGTGTATGAATGGAGAATATGGTCTTAGCTTGCCAATCTACGTCCAATGCCTACCGTCTTTTATGTCATGAAAATACAAGATGGCTTTTAGTATACAGTTTCATAATCTTTATCGTCAGTAAAGTTCTAACAGTGGGTGAATCAAAATTGTCTGCCTTACAGGAGAAAAAAAAAATTCCTTGAAGATGGAGCGAAATGTTATGTAAATTTATCACATGGAGATGGAACGTTGTTGTAACATTTTTTTATTATAATTTTTTCTTTCTTTCTTTTTTTTTCTTTTGAAAAAGACAACTCCCGCACTAGGAATAAATCCTGTGTCGCGGGGGACTTTACAAACATACATGAAACGGACACAAAGTACACCCAGACTCAGAACAACAATTTGTGGATCACACAAAGTGTTGTCCCATGTGGGGTTTGAACCCACAACACTTGGCGTAATAGGAAGCGGCGTGGCGACCGCTTAAACCACTACGCCATCCGTGCAGTCAGTGCATAATGATGAGTATAAGTTACGTATTCAGTCAGAGTTCAAAGAGTCCAAGGTCTACTCGTAACCGAAATTACTAGTATTCCCGTTAACCCCTCTCGCTAAGCTAATTTATTTGTGTTAGGAGTGGGTTCACGTCGGTAGTGTACTGGTCAGGATTTGAACCCACGACCTCTTGATCGCAAGTCCAACGCCTTAAGCTGTATTGACCATATAGGTTGACTTACAGTGTCAATTCTGTTGAAAAATACAGCAGTCTTGGTTAGTTTCCTTCTTATACCTGGTTTAAAGAAAACTCTACCACTTTCTTCATCCAATGATATCGAAATGTTAAAACCGCAGAAATTAACTTAAACACCGTTAGAACTGCTCTGACGATATATATAATATATCTATATATAGATTTCCACGTATATAGTCACTCATCACGATATCTCTGGAACCATTAGAGCTAAAGACTTGAAATTTGGTAGGAATATTATTTTCACCGAGTAGAGGTCAGCTAAGAACGGATTTTAAGAAATTCAAAAAATTTTTTTTTTTTTAAATAATGTAAATAGCAAAACAACGATTGCAGGGTCAGCTAGTAACATATGTATATGTATACGAGAACATAGGTACTCTTAATTGCACATCGTGATTAGGAAACATACAATGTAGAATACAAACAAAAATTCCGTGATACAATGAGCGGCCTTATCCCAGTCTGCTATCTCTTCCAGGCAATCTTAAGATGGACTATACTATTTAGTAATATGTAGTTTTTGGTGTGTATTTAACACTTATTAAAATGAGTTGGAACTATTAACTGTGTGAGTCTAATTTTTAATAGTATTTGGAATATAAACAAAAGATGAAACGTAAATTATATCAAACGTAGATACATACCTACATCACGGCATTGTGTTTATGGTCGTAATGTTACTGTTGTGTTCGTGGGATAATTTATCTAATAATAAGTATGTGTTTGCAAATATGTAAGAATGTTAGTATCAGCAGTCTGCCTAGTTAGGGGATAGGGTCTAGTTGTGGGATGTGCTACCAACATCTTCATTATCGTTAACAGCCTTTATTAATCCACTGCTGGATATAGGCCTATCATTAGTAAGGAAGTTTATGGGATGTGTCAAGTTATTTGCAAATAATTATTATATTAACTAATAATTTCACACATCTCACACAAGGCCGTCTGATCCCAAAATAGGCACAGGGTGTATTATGGTAATCAGACTGCTAAATACATACATAATATAGATAATTTACACCCAGACACAGAACAAATAATCGTGCTCATCACACAATTATTTGGGTGGGTGGGAATTGAACCCACGACCTCCGGCTTAGCAGTCAGGATTACTAACCACTAGACCAACAGGCTCGTCAACTAACTAATAAACTAATTATCTTAATTAATACCCTAAGTAAATACGTTAGAAATGTACCTACGAGAACAAGTGTTCTAACAAACATAAATTACTCCGTAATAACTACGTTTCGAGGTTGACTTGTAATATGTATACGAGCTCTGAGGTTTTCTTTGAACGTTAATTATAAAGGTATTGTACAATGTAACAGTAAAACATATACGATATATACATACAATTACGCTTTTATGTTTGGAGAGGTACACAGAAGTGTTTTCAAATCTTAACGACTATTAACTTTAGTTCCAATTACGTAATAGGGGCCAACCTATTGGCATCAACCGGGAGCATATAGTTTTCAGTATGCATTGTTTATGATACTAATATTATAAATGCGAAAGTGTGTCTGTCTGTTTGTCTGTCTGTCTGTTACCGCAACACGCTTAAACCACTGAACCGATTTAAAAAATCCTTTCACCAATGAAAAGCTACATTTTCAGCGAGTAACATGGGATACTTTTTACCGCAATAACCGAAATACACGCGGGCGGAGCTTTGTTCAAAAGCTGGTACTTTGAATACGTGACATTAGTACGTCATTTTTACTGTAATAGCCAAAAGTGACATAATTACCCCAAAAGCACTTTTTATAAAAGCTAAAACTGCTGTATGTTTGACCAAAATATTTCTTTACTCACAAAACTATTTACATCTTAAAACAACTTAGCACTACATTCAGTCCCTGTCACTTTAACTAAGTCAACGTGACCCTTCCCCCTAACTTATGGCAGGTGCAAGGGTTCATGGGGAGCGGTAGTCACTTACCATGAGGTGACACGTCTGCTTGTTTCGTTCATCATTAAATCGCAAAACTATCTAACACATATAAGAAAAGGAACGTTATGCGTGTTTGTTGAATTTAAAAACTTCTTACTGCATTCGATACCAAAATTCTGGAGGAAGTTTGACCACAAACACGAATTAAACTACTCCAAACGCCTATTAATATCATCATTTTTTTGTTTCTTTTTAATTTCATATTGAGGTCAATGGGATAGGTAATATTTCAAAGAGTTTTGACTGCTTTCTTTTATGACTAGACACGTGTTTGACGTCTACAGTCATTTGGGATATAAGCAATGGGGACCTCTGGCGGCAGATTAGCTTGCTCGAATCAAGATGCGATCGGGTCCCATTGTTGTAATTAGACCGATTGGCGGAGCATTTTCCTCCGGGATAGAGTCTGGTTAGGCCCATAGTCGATTCGGGAAAAACCGGAAATCTCAGAATCCTTGTCTTTTCTAGAGTAGCACGCCTGTTTCTGTCTACTCTTGGTTTGTGCACCCCTAAGGAGCCGGAGATAGCAAGGAATTTTGTAGCAGGTTAACAAAAAAGGGGAGACAAAATATGGCGAGGGTACATCGTCAAATCCGTTTTTATGCCGATTTACCTTTTTCCATTAAGGGATATGGCTCAAGGGGTAGTCTCAAATAAGAAATGGGATTGAGACCACCGTAAACCGGAGATATCGGTTGTGTAGCCGTTATGCCTATCCCACGAAGCAAATATAAAGGTCTTTCCTATGACTGGAGTCGCTACTAGAATTGAGACATTAGATGTTCAATCACATCACATAATCACATGAACAGCCTTTAAGAGTCACTGCTGGACATTGGCTTCTCCTTAGAACAGAGTTTATGGACTACTATACCACGCTGGCGAGACTGGTTGGTATAGGGTTTATGTCAAGATTTCGTTCTCTTTGCAGTACAATTTCCTTCAATTTCAAATTTTTAGTTGGCTCCCTTAGTCGGCTCTTACAACATCCACGGGATGAACAGGGGTGTTGACACTGCGTATTCTAAATCTGTCACCACACGGATATTAAATGTTGAAGCGTCTAGTCAACTCAAATTGTTACTACTCTTATTTTTTATTAGATAAATATCAAAAGCTGTTGAAAGCACGAATAACCTTAAACAAACTAATACAAAGAACTACGCGACCTTGGCAAATATTTCCGTATTTATAACATTCTTAAATGAATGCCTCAATAGGTGTCATTCAGTTCAAAGTTGGTCACGCAAACAAATTTGAGGTACTTTTTATTATAGTTTTTCACAACACAATAGGTTCAACAAAAATGTTGAAGACTATTTTGTTTCGCGTCTATGAAACATCAAAAATAACACCTTAGCTGTCAATAATTTCTTATAACTATCGTCAGAATAAACTAGAATATCTTTTATAGTTCTAATTTTGTCAGCCTCGACTCATTACAAAAAAGAGCCTTGAGAATCCTTGACGATAGATCTTTCTTAGACCTCTGAGAGATAATAAAAGTTTTTATATTCCATTGTATGTTTATAAATAACTAGCTGACCGTACTTCGTAGCGCCATGATTTTGTTTTCGTGAATATTTTCGTAATTCCTGAAAGACTTGTTCTACTATTTAGGACCACTGCGGTGTACATTCGCGGACTAAGGTAATATCACACTATCGGTAAATTAAAAAAGGTGGTTTTTAATAATTCCATATATTGACATTAGATTATCTATGAAACATATGTCTATTATTTAAAGTCTTAAAACATGTTTGATACGCAAAAATACGGCTTTTAAATCCAACTATATAATATTTTAAGGTTCATCATGGCCATGAAAAAAAAAGAAACCGTCAATTTATTCTTTGTCAAAACAACGCAACTGATACGACCGTTAACAAATTCGCATATCGAAATCGGGATAGCACACGTTAGCGTGTCCCGTATCAATTAATCGTATTTTGTAGCGCGCCAAAACAAATCCGCCATGTTTGCTCGTCCCCCCTTACCTCAGGGTGTACCCCTCGCGGCACTATATTAATGGCCGCTGTCACGCCAACCGGTTAGAACCGGATTGATGAGCGATGTCATTGTTTGGTTACGGTCATAGTTAGGCAGACAGAATAGGTCGAGTTTGCACTGTCAATCAAATTTGTTTGGCTATGGTCTGGCGAAAAGTGAATATTTGGCTACCGTTGGCAGTGCAAGGCTTTTCGCCCGATTTATGACAATAGAAACCTCCTGATTCTGGAAGTCATTCGACGCTACAGAGGACAGCGTTCATAAACCAATGTACTTTGAACTTTCATAGCGGACGATTTGAAATAGGACAGATATACGATCATTTTGTTAAATATACTTGTAATTTATTGACTGTCACCAGATTTTGACATTAAATTAAAATTATAATATCTAAAACTGTATCTGTATTTGTATGTGTCTATACTATTAGTACTTAATCACTGTGATAAAAATAATGTTATTTGGGCTAGGCTCTATGGAGTGTTTGCAACTTCATAATCAGATGACTAAGTCTCCTAAGATTTTCAGGCTTAAAGAGAATTCTCAGGCCCCGGCAGAGAGAGCTGGAAACTAAATGAAAGGACAAACCTGACATGATACGTAGATAAAAACAATCTTGTATATCGTGTCAAGATTTGAGCAATCGGTGCAGAATTTTTTGAGTTTTTGAAGTGTTAACAAACCAACATAACATTTTATATATAGAGATGGTTAGTTCATGCCATCCATTCCTGTCCAATTTAAGTATGACCTCCTTGCTGTTCTTAACGACACGGTAATTGAAAATCAATTACTACTATTAAAACTTATAGTACCAGTTCTCACGGTTTGAAAAAGTTTCAAGTTGTGACTCTGGAACTTAGATATTCTTTAATGGGCCAAGTTTAACTCCGAATAACTTAACGAAAGCCCTGTGTTTACCTTGTTTTCAATGCAAACTTTTACAATTTGGTTAGGATACAGCCACTGTTAATTTCTGTTTTGTTTTCATAACGGTGTGTTAAATGTTCTTTTTTATAAATAATTTCTTTGAGTACTACTAACGTATTTTTTTTATTAAGTTTACACACTTTAAAATGTACGATTTCAAACTGTATAAGCATTAATGTTTATCTATCTGTAGTGAATTTAATTATTAAATTTAATGAGTTTAAAATTATTATTATTATTTATTTTACAGATCTAAATTTTTAAACTGTACTAGAATAGCTTTGCCCTGTAGTCCGCCCGCGTGTATGTCTGCGTGTATGTGTATGGATATCGCGGTAAAAATTAGCCATTGTCCTCAAGAATCAAAGTCTATCCATGCTAAATGTCATTAAAATTGTGTCAGTGGTTTAGCCGTGAAAGGGTAACAGATAGAGTTACTTTTGCATTTCTAATATTAGTAGGGTTTTATGTATATCTGTAAAAGAAGAAACTGACAGTATGATTCACTGACTGATCGATCAAGAGACAGCTGAAACAGCTAGGTCTACAAGCATGAAATTTTGCACAAATATTCCTTAGGTGACGCGGGACTAAGGAGTAAGAATTTTTTTTTTAATTCCACTTCTAAGGGTGCAAAATGGGCGTTGGAAATTTATATGAAATTTCGTTTTTTTGGTAGTAGCGTTTTCAAACTCACAATAATTGCTCTTTAATCTAATTGCTCTATAATCTCGATCCGTTGTGTCCTTTACGATGTTTGGTGTCGACTACCACGCGGACGGATGGACGGACTTTCTTAAAGGGATAAACAGTCATAGGAAGCTCGTCATTTTCAAAGTTAGAAACATGAAATAAGAATTAATTACGAGAGTGAAGTCGCGGTAAATTGCTTGTAATATACAGGGTGTAAGGGACATCGTAACGAATAAGAATAAGAAACAGAACATTTTAATGATTTTCGACTTAGAATGATGGTCTGAACATACTATTTCAGTATTCGTTACGACGTCCCTTACAGGGTGGATATCAAAAAACTAAAAACTACAATTTAGTGTTACTGTTATTTGTAGTATACAAAAAAAATATGTATGTTATGTATTGTTTTACTAACTCTGAAAATAAATAATTTCGACATTTAATGTATCGTAGGGTAGCTTAAAAAACCTGTGTTGTCATTGTCGTGAAGATTTACTGTTTCATTTTTATTGTGGCACAGTTTTCGCAAAGAAAACGCCTTGTCGCTTCGTTTGGTTGCATTGTTCTACATCCGTTATAGATCAACGCTCTATTGTCCCACATCCATAGGTTTAGGGTTCCACGTTGTAGGTAAATAAGGGGATTTTTTTATAACTGTTTTAGGAAATGCCAGTAAGTTATCGGTGTCGTAACATTAAAAAGAAGCGTAAATGAATTTTATGCTTGCTTTTACTTGCGTATAATTTACTACGCATCATGAGAAGTGAGCAAATTGGTGATGAATTTAAAATACGGAGTATTACTACGCCTATTCATCCTGTGGGTATCGTAAGAGCTAACTAAGGGAGCAAACTACGCAGGACAACAGCACTGCAAAGAGAAGGAAAACTTGAAACAAACCCTGTACCAACCCGTCTGGCCAGCGTGGTATAGTAGGTCAAAACCTCTTTTCATACGAGTAGGAGAGGCCCATGTCCATAGTGCACTATTCGATTCGATGATGATCATAAAATTAATTGAGTTTTGGTTTCGATTCTCACTACATGAAAGAATGAGTACTTCTTATTGCACATACGTTTTACTTAAAACTGACAACTTCGGAAACTGGGCATAAATTAATGTAATCGTACATTAATTTATTTGTTAAATTAATTATTTCGTTGTTTTTCATCGAGTGATTGAAATCATCGGAGCCTTCTTTGATTCTGAGGAGGACTCAAAAGGCGGTAATGCAACTGTGAATCTTAAGTTGTATGTCATTGAGTCATTGTCCATCGGCAGCCCTTATGCGGCGGTGATGGTTTACCCTCCTATACCATAAAAAACGCACTTTTACAATCTATCGGATCAATAGCGCTGACCAACTACTACGCTGAGTGTTGTGAGCCCGATCCCCACATGGGACGACACTTTGTGTGATCCACAAATTGTTGTTCTGACTCTTTGTGTTCTTTGCGTCCGTTTCATGTATGTTTGTAAAGTCCCCCGCGACACAGGCTATATTCCTAATGCGGCAGTTGTCTCAACTCAAAAAACTCTCAAAAAGTTTAAAAAAAACTCGATAAAAGTACCTCAGAAACCGGGCATCAGCCGTTGTTAGAAGCTTTACAAGCCAACATTTACAAATACTAATAAAGTCTATTGGAATAATTCTTGGATTGTTTGTTTAAAGTGGTTTAACAGATTGTTGAGAGTTGCTGATTATCGGCAAACGAAGACAGGGATTTCTCATGTCTTTGGTACTGTGCCAAAACATTCGCGAATCCAAATTTGTGTATTGTGCATTTATTGGCATCATGTCAATGAGTTTCTTCTCATCTTTCTTCCATGTTTGTATTTGGTAAATACTATGAGACTAACAATTGAAGATTTTTGAAGAATTCATTTTATAAAAGTCTATTCTATATACATGTTTCCTCAAATACCTATTAACCACACAAATATATGTTATGACTCGAACGTTGAAGTGTTATTTATTATTATTAAGCCTTTATTGCCAACATAGTTCCACGTATTCATTATTAAATAGTTCAGTGTTAACATGCAATTAAATTAATTAACATTATAATTATATCAATACAATATTATTATTGTTATTATTATGCTGCAGTTATTGGGCGTCGGCGTGTCCTTGTGACACAAAGGCCTCCTCCAGCTCTTTCCATTCTGCTCTTGTTTGAGTTATTCTGGACCACAGTGGACCCGCGTTCTTTTTTATCTCATCAGACCAACGTTTTCTTTGTCTTCCTCTTTTCCTTTTTGTTTGGAATCTAGGGGTCCATTCTGTTATATCTTTCGTCCATTTATTCCTATTCTCTCTCATCATGTGGCCTACCCATCTCCACTTAAGTGTTTTGGTTTTGACTACGACATCTTCGATTTTCGTAATTTGCCTTAAATCTACAGCTCTCTTTCTGTCTCTTTTTGTGTAACCCAGCATACTCCTCTCCATGGCTCTTTGACATGTGGTCAGTTTTTGGTTTTGTTTCCGTGTGTTAGCCCAGGTCTGGCATCCATAGGTGAGAATTGGTAATATGCATGTGTTGTACACTCTCCTTTTCATAGCAATAGTATATTGTTTACCCTTTAGCACTTCTTTGAGAGACCAAAACCTTTTCCATGCATTGGCTACCCTCCTTTCTATTTCTGAATCCATATGATTGTTGAAGGCAATAAGTTGGCCTAGATATATGTAGGAATTTACATATTCTATTTCTTCCTGATCTACTGAGATGCTTATTTGGGATCTATTTGTTAAAATTTTAGTCTTTGATTTGTTTATTGTTAGGCCCACCTTTCTGCTCTCACTTGACAAATCTTGGAGCATGTTTTTAAGGCTTTCCGGGTTATCTGTTATAAGTATAATGTCATCCGCAAATCTTAAATGATTCAAACGTGATCCATTTATGTTAATCCCTATGCTGTCCCATTTCATCTTCTTCATGACTTCCTCTAGCACGGATGAAAAAAGTTTTGGCGAGAGTGGGTCTCCCTGCCTCACTCCCCTGTGTATTGGGAAAGTTTCCCCCGCTGTTTCCAATTTTATTCGTGCTTTGCTGTTGGAATATACATTTTTTATTACCCTTATATACTTATTTTCTATTCCTTGATTTTTCAGGGCTTCCCAAATGTACTGATGTTCCAGGCAATCGAAAGCTTTCTTAAAGTCCACAAAAGCCATGTACAGTGGACAATCATATTCCTGACATTTTTCAACAAGCTGATTTATCACATGTATATGGTCTATTGTTGCGAATCCCGATCGAAATCCAGCTTGTTCTCTTGGCTGTTGTTCGTCAAGTTTTTTGGTGATGCGTTTTAGTATTATTTTAGAGAATACCTTGTATATGTTTGACATGAGACTTATTGGGCGGTAATTGCCTATTTCTGATCTATCTCCTTTCTTAAAGATGAGTATTATAGAGCTTATTGCCCATTGTGAAGGTATAGACTCCGTATTTAGGATAAGATTGAACAAGTTGGTCAGTCTTGATGTTGTCTCTGGCAATGTTGCTTTCATCATCTCGTTAGTTATATAATCAGGTCCGGGGGCTTTAAAATTTTTCTGGGTTTCAATCGCATGCTGGACTTCCCTTTCAAGAATTGGAGCGACATCTTCCGTTTCATCTTCAAGGTTTATGTTGCGATTTAAGGTGTTTCCGGTAGAGTAGAGCTTCCGGTAATAGTCTGTTGCTATCTTTAAAATTGGCTGTCTCCTTGTTTCTTCCTTGTTGTTTTTGCTTTTTATTTTCGGGATCCATAACGTCGCTTCTGTTAATTCTTTCAGTGCTTTATTAACACCACCAGTTTTAGTTATGTGCTTTTGGATACATTTGATTCTTTTATTTGACTTGTCTTGTTTTAAATTGCGACTTATTTCCTTACTTAGTTCAGTAATTTCCTTTAATGTTGTTTTAGTTCTCCTATTTTTAAGTAGTTCTTTCCTTTTTTGAATGAGATCTATTGTTTTTGAGCTTAGTGTATCTTCATTTATTTTTGTCTTGATTACTTTTCTGTACATATTGTTTGTAACTATGTCATAAATTTCTTGTGTTTTATCTTTTTCATTGGATGTCGTAATGTTCTGAGACGTTATATCGGCTGTCAAAACATTTTTCCCACGATAGAAGTGTTTCCGTTGTTTCTTTTGTTGTTTGTGAGCTAATGTTGCTCTAACCATGCGATGGTTACTATTAAAGTTGAAGTTATTTATTACGCTAACATCTTGAAAATAATTGGGTCGATTACTCGTTATGAAGTCTATTTCATTACGGTAGGTCCCATCGGGCGATATCCAGGTCCACTTCTTGGCATGCCTTTTCTTGAAAACTCCATTTAATATTGTTAAATTATTCTCCAGGGCCATATTTACAAGTCTTTTCCCGTTCTTGCTTCTTTTTCCTATGCCATATTTTCCTACTAGTGACTCTTCACCATGCTGCTGTTTACCTATTTTGCCATTGAAGTCTCCCATGACAATAATGTTCTTATGGGCAGTCTCTAGTGTAGTTGAAAGTTGGTAGTAGAAATCGTCTTTTATTGATTCGTCCGCTGCTTCTGTTGGCGCATATATTTGTACTATAGTCCACTTGTTTTTGTAGCCATGAAGCTGTATATTCAATAAAGCTATTCTTTCAGATATGCCCCTAAACTCCAAGATTTGTTTCTTTAAATGTTTCTTCGCCATAAATCCAACCCCGTACTGACCCTTTGTTTCACCTATATAGTACAGAATATAGTCGTCATGTTCTTCAATGTGGTTTCCTATTCGTCTTACTTCGCTAATACCGAGAATATCCCATTTGATTTTACTCAAAGCTATTTCTAGCTCGAGGAGTTTTTCTGTTGTCCTTAATGAAAGTGTATTTAGGGTGGCTATGTAAAAATTATTTAGTTTTTCTTTTGGTTTTTCATTTGCTTTTTCATTTGCTGAAGGGTAGCGGTCTTCTTTCCCCACGGTGACCAACCGGCTTGGGGTGCATTTTTTAGTTGGTGTATATGTAGTTTTGGTATTTGTTATTCTGGCTTGGTTCCGGGTGCCGGTGGTCCTTATAGGTTTTTTGGATCCTCTGACAGTGAGGCAGATCTGCTTCGTTCCATGTAGGTAAGTAAGTTGGGTTTAAGGATTTCTTTTCCCTTAGAGGATGTAGTAGCTGGGTTGCCTCTTAAGTCTATTTTCTTCTGAGATGATGAATTGGGTGAGTCATGACCTTCTCTTTTCCTTTTGTCTCTGTTTACTCCCGTTGGTCTCTTTATTATTATTTTGTCATGTTTTAAAAAGGCTATATTTCCTTTCTTTCTTTCTTCTTCCACTTGTGCTTGTAGTTGCTTCCGCTTTTCTAACATTTCTTTGGAGTAATCTTCTTTTACATATATACCTGGTGGCAGCTTTGACTTGTTTTTCAAAATCAAGTGTTTTTTCAATAGAGATGTGAGGGAGACTACGACAGGGCGGTTTTTAACGTTTTTATCCTTGCCAATTCTATATATGTTGCTAATTTCCGGGCTGTTTAGATGGGTGCCTGACTCTAAAATTGTGTCCTTGACGTGGTCTGCAAGTTCCGCTTCTGATTTTTCAACATCCTCAATGCCAAAAAAGACCAGGTTGTATTTTCTTTTTTCTCTTTCCATCGCCTTAAGTTTCTGCTCCAATGTAGAAATTTTTTCTTTGAGCATAGTGTTTTCCTCTGTTATTATTTTTAATCTCTCATCTAATGCTTCCATAACATTCTGCGTCACCGACACTGTTATGAGTTTGGTTTGCTGGTTTAACTTCTCATCCAGTTTTAACAATAATAATTCCATACTTTTGTTCATTTTTGGTTTATTTACTGACAACACTGGTAGAATAGTAGTTTAGATTATTGTGACTTGCAGCACTCACTATATACTTCAGTGTCAAAATGACGTTGCTTTCTTCAAACTGATTTGTTGATTATGTTGGTGGCACTGTTATGACTTTCACTTTTAGGTTATATTGTTGGATTTTCTATTGCACTTTTTACTTCAAGAATATTGTTCCACGCTTTGTTCACTTGCTTATTTCGTTTTCTATTGTCTATTTTGGTGGATTTTGTATTGTGGCACTATTATTTCACATTTATTACACTAGTATTAGTTAATATTTGCGGAGGACTTTGACGTACGTGTTTATGCTACGAACACCGGAACCGGACCGAACGTTGAAGTGTATTTCATTGTTAATAATAAAAAAATCACTTTAAGCTTGGCTGTAATGGTTTATTTGACAAAAAAAACACTCACTCATGTGGTAATGTTACCTCTTCTTTGTACTTTCATTCAAACTCAAACTCTTATATCTTTATTTCATAAAATCTTTAAAATTATTTAAAATCGTCTCTTGTGTAGACTCTAAAGCCATAGATCAACACACACACACACACAATAGCAACAATCTCTGTTTTGACAAATATTTAGCAAGAATATATACGTGTCGAAAATCTCTTATCTGCCTGTGCCGATCTACAACCGCCCATTTCCAAGGGGTTGAGCCTCATGAGAAAAAAGGGCAAACAAAGTCACGGCTACTCTTTTTAATCAACAGATAACAATGACATCATTAAATATACGTAAGTTTTAAGTAGTAAGTTTTAAGGTCGAAAAGGTAATATAGAAAAACGACGGAATAAAAAAAAAAGTTAAATAAAACATAAAAAAATCGAAAATTAAATAAAAGACGGACTAGCCCACATCACATTTCCACTACGAAATAGCCTATGCTAAATTAATCCCAAGCATTCTTGTCTTCTATGTAATCCAGAATTGAGTAATAGGCTTTATGACACAGTATACGTTAAATTGAGGATTCAAATTTGTTTATACTAAAATCTTGTATACCATATGTGATTTTATTATAGAAGCGGACATATTGACCTCGAAATGACTTGTTTATCTTTTGGAGCCTAGACACAGGTACAACATGTTTATTTCTATTTCTTATATTAAAAGCACTATCACTTTTTTTTAAAATAGCTATCTTTGTTTTTATCAACATATATTACATTTTCATATATATATTGCCACTGTCAATCGCTCGGCGCTGGTCTTAAAGTAATAGAACAGATACTACACTCTAATTCGATAGGGCGCCAAAACATCACTTTAGATATTGCTTCAAATACATTGTTCTCTTTAACCGCTTTCAATGAGGTTCTCAATTCAACAGATATTTATTCTTTGCATTTCACGCAATGCCTTCATATATCTTGTAAACCAAAATTGGTGCAATATACATTTGAAAAAGGAATTCCACGTCCAAACACAACAACACAAAATTAAGAATTGAGGAATACATTATTACAATTTAGAAGGATTTAGTGACATTGATTCTTTTTTAAAAGTCCATTACCTGTCTCACAGAATTATGCTTAAAATTTAAGAATACGGTGATATAACTTTAAAAGAAGATGAATTATCTTTGTCATTAGTGATGATAATTCAAGAAGTTTCTATCAATAAGTCACCACTTAACCTTGGCTGTATTGAATCAACCTTTCTCTTAAAGAACCACCCGGAGGCCGAAAAGGGAAAATGAAACACACTACTGCTTTTTTTTCTACACGGCTCATTAGGTACGATGGCTTCAGAACCTTTTTGTCAAAGGACAAGACCTTTTAAAGGAAATACTACCTTACACACAGGGAATATGATATATTTTCACGTCGTTTCCGTATCAGTTACTCTCTATTCACGAATTGGGGCACGAATTTTTGTACAGAAAGTGTGATAGTGTTTTGTTTGTCGTATCGCGTTTAAAAAACGTACGTTTTCCCAAATGTAGAATGCAGAATGTAGGTTTAGAAAATACGGGGCTTTACTCGGCCTCTGAAAAGCACAGCCCCGTATTTCCTAAACCCACATTCTGATAAGCCTTTTAGTGATTGCTCGGTTTTCCTTATGCTTGTTCCTTATATGACCTTCTATGATAGCCAGTTTATTATGTAGTACATGTAATTATTTATAAAAGGTCTGAAATCCTTTTTGGTAAAGGCAATTTTTTAGCTTGCATCTAGCCTTAATAACAAGAGTAAATTAATGAAAGAAATCTTACGAAATGTTCGCCGCTTAGGAACGATTCGTAGAAAAACTTAAACAAATGAAAATAGACACTCATGCACGCATAAATCGAGCTAATTCAACTGCAGTCAAATCCTCTGGAGCATTAGACGTATAATAATAAATGTTATTTGAATACGAATAGCTCATAATATCGTGAGTTAACCACCTTCACCCCAAAGCACAAAACAAGCACCATGTGCTAAACAGTTTTATGAAAGCTTATCTAAATAATCACAAAAATAAACTTTTCACATAAAAGATAAGGCAAAAGATAAAGGCAATAAAGGCAGGCAAGGCGCAAACTGCATAAACAAAAAAGAAAACGGCACTGAGTGCAAAGTGTGCATTGAAACTTTGCACTGGACTTAGCAGAACTAACATTATAATAGGCCTCAATTACGTTTCATGGCAATTAATTCAAAGGTTTTTTCAACAATGTTTTGAAAATATAGTATTAACTGTATAAAATATAATAAATAAGTTATATTCTGGCAAATACTACAGATCCTTATCTAGGCCCAAACTACGTATTTATCTGATTTGTAAGACACAAGCTTAAAACCTCATTTGAACAAAAAATACCTTATTATACTAATGCAGACTGTTTAAATTGGCTAAATTTTAAATAATAATTAAAGCAATGCCACCAACTTAGGTGAAAGACACTTGAAAGCAAGTAAAGTAAGTAAGGCTACAATAATATTTCTTGTCGAGAGTTATTTTTAATAGTACCAAGCTACTTATATACCCTAGTAAATATTTCTGGGTAAGTAATCAACGTAGAAGATTTTTAGTCGTATCGTTAGTTTTGAACACAGCTCAAAAACATACCCAACCAAAATTGTATGATTCATTTTACTAAAATATTATTTAAATTAGATACAATCCCATATTAACACAACAATTTGGTAGGATATTATCCTAAAAATATAATCCTTAACAACCGCCTAATTTATTTTTCCGTGCCGTTTGTACTCACGTAAACAAAGCATCGTAGCTCACATTAATATGCTAATGGCGCTATTTCAATGAACTAAAAAGTTAAGCTATGAGCACATTTATTTCTTCAATGATTCAAAAATGAAAACACATCTGGAAATAAAAAAAACATACCAGGACGTCCATCAACCGAATAACCTTTATAAATCATCAGAATAAAACACTCGTGTCTTCATCAGGACATGTATGGATATATGTGTATGTGTTTTATATTTATAGTAATATATAGTACGTATAAATTATATTTACATATATATATGTATACCCAGTATACCTACATATGTAGTATAAACATCTTGCAACTGACTACAATTTAAAATAATTTATCTCATCTGCTGTAATTATACACCTGGGAGATAAATGCCTATGGCATTAACTTCGCTTTATGCAATCTATTTGCAGGAAGTATAAATAAAACTGACCATAGAACTTGTAACAAAGCCAAAAAGTTAGAATATTTCTTGGCAGTTATTCGGAATAGCAATAGAAATAAATTGCCCTTGATGATACGTAGTGGGGAAGCACAAAGCCACCCAATTAAGCTACTTGGCATGTAGGTCATCTAGATTAGTATTCTAGCAGACGTATGATTGTACTAATACTTTGAACGCATTTGAAACTTGGTTTTGTTTTAAGTCATTTTTCTTGCAAAGAATAGAGGCCTTGTTATTTTCTTCAAGAAACAAGAATGAAGGTAGACGGTTAATACAATATATAAACGCCGCCCATAGACAACTTCAAGTCAAGAGTCACAAGGGGGCCTTTTGAGTCCCTCCCCTTAGAACCCTCCTAGGTACACCTGGTTCCCCAGCTACTGGTACCCGCGACGAAGTGCGGTTTTTGATCGGTTGGAGTCCGATATAACCAGCGGTGGGTGGCAAAAAGGCGACGATGGGGGTTGTGCTCCAGGAACCTCAATCACTCGCTGAAAATCAACGAAAAATTGTGTAACACCAGTTTTTTCTTGCCCATTTGTGACGAAACATGGCTTCAGTCTGTTTAATACAGATTGTTTTTTTTTTTACATTCTCCTTTATTTTCAATTAGGCTGTACAATTCAAAGCCTAGTAAAGGTCACGAGACAGATTTTATAGGAGAGCCAAAAAAACCGAGTTCATCACTTTGAGATCTTGTAGCGTCGAGAGTACTTGCTGTTTTTTTTAATTGTGTAAGTACCATTTCTAAGGTTTTTAAGACAATATGATAGCTACAAAATGTAAAGACCCATTTTTTGGGGTAAGTATTTAAATCGCACATTATTTTCTTTAATTTAGAGAATCTGTTTTTTGTAGGTAGTGATACAACTGCACATAAACATGCTATTTCTATCTAGATCGGTAAGCAGTATTTAAAACATATGGTAACGCATTTCATTATTATGAAGTTAATAAACAGATAGTATAAAAAACTCAATAAATAGTATTCAAATTGTAGTCCTGAAGTCTCTACAGCTCATTTTTTTTAAGTAGCAAGAAGGAAAATATGTCACGAATGGTTCAATCGCTACTCGTTTGAATATTTCCAAGTAAATTTATTTTTTAAGCTGTTTTTATTAGTACAAGCATCCCATATTAGTTTCTCAAACAACTTACTTCTACGAGATTTTTTCAATAACATCATCTTTATGTGAAATTGGGCCCCATGAGTAGAAGGGTCCTCTGATGGAAAATGACAAGTAAAACTCAGGCGTCATAAGCCCTTTGCTTACCTTGAGGAAGTAGTTACGCTTTTTTTTTAAAGTCCGGAAGGAAATACTGTAGGTGAAAATTTGTTTTACAAAATTAGTTAAATTCTGACAGACAAACGAGAAAATCATCAAACGTTTTAATCCATTTAAAGGTTCGCTAAAACAAACAAAAAATCTTCGGTTTCATTATTTAAGTAGTAAGAGTTATGGCTTATGTTAAGATAATACGTAAACAGTAATTGAAGCAGAAATACCACAGTCTTTCAGAAATTTGCATGTGTCTTATCTCTATATAACACCTCTACTATATAAGTAAATAGGGAATAGGTGGCTAGAAATAGGCACTCTCTCAGCTGTATTTCCATAAATTCACGTCTCATTATTAAAAAAAACCCAGCTTATCTTCACGGTCTTGTAAGCACAAAAATAACTTGAGAATTTCTTGTACTGGAAAATATTGTTAAGTCTTTTTAAGCGTGTGAAGGAAAATCCTGTTAAATATATGTGAGTTTTTAAAGGAAAAAGTGGTTTAATATATTGAGGATATGATTATAGATATTCTCAAAATAGTATCAAAATGTGTAGTATAGAGATGTCCAACTAGCAACAAAATCAACTGGAGCCCTCAATCAAGGAGTTGAAAGAACTGCAATGTCAGGGACTCAGGGACAGAGAAGTTTCATCGTCTTATGTTGTCAAATCGAGACGACGACACACATATTAATGTCCTCAAAAATCTTTCATTAAAATAGCCATAACCTTCGATTTTTCCATAAAACGAGCCCTTTCAGCGTACATAAATAAAACATAAGGGCTTGTGACCCTTCAGGTAACCCTTGTGAGATCGTATGGGGTCATATAGGTCATACGCCGATATTGAACACGCGGGGGTAAAATCAGGTACCTTTTGTACGGTCAGCTTTGATTCCGTTGCTTACAAAGGGTTCGATAAATTTAGGTAAGAATATTAGGGGAATCTCAAAGGATTACCTTCTGAAGTACCTACCTTGCTTTTATTTGTTGTCATGTATTTATTGAACGAGAAATATCCCTTATAAGAAATAAATGGCACTAAACTTAAGTAACTAGAATACGTTTTATTTTTTGCTAGTTGTTTTTAATAGTTAGTTTGACGATACTATTAATAGATTCTGTATAAGAAGGAACTTTAATTGTTTTTTTTTTTTTGATAATTAAATTGTGGTACAGAGTTGTTACTTAGTTCTAAACTCGTCAAACTTTTAAAAGAAGTAAAAGTTGTTGAAAGATAAAAATACCATTTATTTTGTGTATCCATTAATATTAACTGAAATTTATAAGAGATAAACGGTTTTAAGTACATGTGTATTGACCCGAAGTAGCTGTTTTTAAGGGCGTGAAACGTCATAATCTTTTTTTCGTACTAACACTTCAATGTATAGCCTGCTGTAGAAGAAGAGTTACAAGAAACTTAACAGTTAAGCCTTAAAAGGTAGATTAACTTAGACGTAATTTATAATTCTGGCGGACCGTGGCATACCGGTTGATTTTGGGGAGTTGTACATATGAACTATTTATATCACGATCATAGTATGTTACTTCATTTGACCAGATATGGAAGTCTCTCCACGTCCACTGCTGGATATAGGCCTTTCCCAAGGTTCACCACACTAACCTGTCCTGTGCTTATTTACAATGAACTTAAGCAAATGTGAAGACAGGCAAACTAATGTTGTCAAAATCTTGTCATTCAGATAATTTTGTATAGCAGGTACTATCGGATTCCTAAACAGCCTCATTGATAGCAGTAGACATTGCTCCCATCACGTAAGTAGGGCTAAAATGGCAGTTGGCATGTGACCGTTTAGTACGCTTCTATCTACCCCTTTTGGTATATGTATCATCATCACATCATCAACAGCCTTTAATAGTCCACTGCTGGACATAAGCCTCTCCTTAGAAAGGAGGTTTTGGCCTACTATACCACGCTGGCCAGACGGGTTGGTATAGGGTTTGTGTCAAGTTTTCCTTCTCTCTGCAGTGCTGTTGTCCTAAGTAGTTTTTTCCCTTGGTCGGCTCTTACGACACACACGGGATGAATAGGGGTGGTGACACTCTGTATTCTTAATCCGTCACCACACGGACAAAAAAGGACTTGGTATATGTTTAGGCGTGAGTATTTGTATGTACAAATAAATAAGTTTATATGTGTACATATAAATAAGTCATAAATGTATTTCACTATTCGTTTTATTACTTATCTTACTATTAGTGTTAATTTCTTTCTCTCTGTACACCCTAACAAAAATATTCCCATCCATTTATTTCCAAGACAGTTTCGAACAGTTACATAACATTTTAGTCCGACATACCTCGCGAAAACATGCATGAATTAACAATATTTAACTGTAATAATTAATACGAAAACTTATTTCTAGGTTTAGCAGAAACATTTACATCATATTTATCGCCATGGGACACGCGACTTGTAAATTGACTAAATAACTTATAAACAGTGAAATCTTGCTTAAATTAAGACTGGATTCCACTACATATTTTATAACGAATACTTAACAAAATACTAATTTCTGAGAACAAAAATTACCACATTCCTGGTGAGAGTCTAATTTTCTTATTTTTGTCCCATTACATTTATGAGCACTTGTTTCAAGCCACTTAGTTATTGGTTACTTTATTCTGACCAGAGATTTTTTATAAACCCTCAGTGGATTTTTGGACAAAAGTCTGCAAGCAAAGAACCGGACAAGTGCAAGCAAAAAAAACCCGGACAAGTGCAAGCAAAAAAAAAACATGTAGTATGTACATGTTGGGCCACACGCAGTGTAAGGTTCCGTCGCTTGTGATTGAGACTTTTAAGCAAGTATAACTGAAACTGGGGATTTTTTTTGTACGAAATTTGTCCAGTAAGTTAATTCTATAAGTTGGGCAACACACAAACTTGACATAAACCTTATACCAACCCGTCTGGCCAGCGTGGAATAGTAGGCCAAAATTTCCTTTCTAAGGAGAGGGCTATGTCCAGTAGTGGACTGTTAAAGGCTGTTGATGATGATGATGATGATAAGTTTGGCACAATAAACTAAAACTTAGTCACGATACTTTTCCAAAGAAACCGCAGAATTTGGAACTGACTTTAAGCAGGGATTAGATTTACTTCTCAAAATTTTGTTTTACCACTTTTATGATTATTTTGATTATTTAAATATATACACATCAATATTTGTACAATTACAGCTTATAACTAGTAAAAATTTCTTAGCTAAGCCGCGGACATAACGAAATTATAAATATTCTCAGTTACCTGTGCTTTGAAGGATGAAGATTTTTTATTATACTGATGCTTAGGTTTAGTTCATTTTCAAGTACCAATTAAATTTAATGGTATGCATTATAGATAGAAATTTACTTAAAATATAAGTACCCACAAAAGACGTTCTGAAAATGAAGCTTTAATGACTATTATTTCCCGTTAAGTAATCTTATCTTTGCAGTAACATGTTACAATTATATA
Source organism: Arctia plantaginis (assembly GCA_902825455.1). Taxonomy (NCBI): domain Eukaryota; kingdom Metazoa; phylum Arthropoda; class Insecta; order Lepidoptera; family Erebidae; genus Arctia; species Arctia plantaginis. The sequence goes on from CADEBD010000302.1 coordinate 1,632,911, forward strand.
TTTAGAAAGATCCGTGAAAATGAAATTGTCATTGTTATCAAGACACAGCTTCGTAATGGTTATCTAGGAGGCCTGGTAAATTTCTTGCAAGTTAAATTTAATCAGAACAAAACTTTTTTTTTGTAAAATGGTTGTTTAAATTGAAAATGACTTTTTAGGCAATAGATACCATAAATACCATAGATACCATAGATACCATAGATACCATAAATACCACTTACCATAAATTGACCCGTCGGGCATACGACGGGTTAATTTATGGTAAGTGATTACCGCCACCCATGGATACCTCAAACTCTAGAGATAAGATGATACCCTCTGGCTTCCCATCCCCCCATCTCGTTTGAGTATAAATATATATATTTTTCAAAGATTACTTCCGCATTAGGAACATATTCATGTGTCGCGGGGGACTTTACAAAGATACATGAAACGGACACAAAGAACACCCAGACTCAGAACAACAATTTGTGGATTACACAAAGTCTTGTCCCATGTGGGGATCGAACCCACAACACTCAGCGCAGGAGGAAGCGGCGTGGCGACCGCTTAAACCACTACGCCATTCGTGCAGTAATATTAAGTATGTATGTATATGCACATGTGTCTTCTTTCACATCAAATCACATCAACAGTCTTTAATAGTCCATTGCTCTACATAGGCTTCCCCTTTAGAAAGGAGGTTTTGGCCTACTATACCACGCTGGCCAGACGGGTTGGTATAGAGTTCTCCTTCTTTTTGCAGTGCGTCCTGCGGTGTTTTGTTTTGCGTGCCCTTAGTCGGCTCTTACAACACCCACGGGATGAATTGGGGTAGTGACATTCCGTATTCTTAATCCGTCACTACATGGACTAATGTGTCTTCTTAATTCTTACTAACTACCTAATATTATTTGCCAACTCAAAACTTGTGCACTTAATCACTTATTTCTACATCACCTTAAGGTAGACTGGTAGAAAATACCTGTGGCAGTAATTTCTCAATCGCACAATTCCATTTTGTGCATGAATTGTCAAATAAATATGTAGATAAAAACTTCAGCTTAATATTTCAGTTCCACAACCAACGGATGCGTCTTAATTATTACTGACACATCGCTTCTTTTCAAAATATTTAAAGAACACATCTGTAATCCCATTCGAGCTCACACACGCAAATATCTCTAGCATCTAAATCAGCTACGTTGATACGAGCGCCGTACACAGGCATCTGAGCCTTTTTTCATTGAGCGCACCTGTTTCTGAACGCAAATAAATAATGTACTACGATGGCTGCACACGATTTAGGAAACGCTGCCTTTGTTTTTGAAGACTTTTGTGTTTATCTTTGCCGATATTTGCTTGCAAGTATTGGTTTTTCTTTTTTGGTAACTTGTGGATTGATGACAGCTTATTTAGTTACAGTAACTTTGGAATTGTTTAATAATGTTTTCTCTTTCTGTTACAGGTAATTATCACGCAACAGATTGAAATGAAAGAGTCCATAAGGTAACTCTGTAAAATTTATTGGTAACTTCTGCGTAAACAATTGCCAGAGATGATTGTGCTGCGTCTATGAGATATTGTAGACTATGTTTGTTTAAAAAACTGTGTTTAGGAAGGTTTTTAATTAATAATAACGAGCTTTTGCCCGCGGCTCCGCCTGCGTAAAATTCGGTTATCGCGGTAAAAAATAGCCTATGTCTTTCCTCAAGAATCAAAGTATCTCCATACCATAGTTCATCTAAATCAGTTCCACTCAAACTTCCACCCACCTTTTCACCCCTTTAAAGGAAGACTTCTGGGATAAAAACTACCTTATGTTCTTTCCCGGGACTCGAACGATCTCTATACTAAATTTAATATAAATCGGTTCAGCGGTTTAAGCGTGAAGAGTAACAGACAGACAGACACACTTTCGCATTTATAATAGTAGTATGGATATGATTAAATCCAGCTATTGCAATGACAGTTCCTTTTACCATATACTATCTTTTGCTGGTTAGGATAACAGATATCCTAGATTTATCTTCTTTTGTTCATCTAAACTATTTAAACTAAAATACGGATTACTAAAACTCTAAACTTATTATCATTAGTGTTGATAATAATTAAACATCATCTATAAATATTAATAATTCGTTTAAAACTAAAATTAATTCATCATCATCATCAACAGCCTGTACTAGTCCACTGCTGGACATAGACCTCTCCTTAGAAGGGAGGCTTTGGCCTACTATACCACGCTGGCCAGACGGGTTGGTATAGGGTTTCCGCCTCGGGGAGGTGTTCGACGCTAGCTTGGCGTCGGGACGCTTCCCTGAGTGCTGGAAGAGCGGGAAGCTGGTCCTATTGAGGAAGCCGGGACGGCCTGCCGATTCGGTCGCGGCCTATAGGCCCATCGTGCTGCTGGACGAGGCGGGCAAATTGTTTGAGAGGGTTCTTTCTGCCCGCATCGTCCGGCACCTCTGCGAGGTGGGCCCCGATCTGTCGGACGCCCAATTTGGTTTTCGGGCGGGGCGTTCGACAGTCGACGCCGTGTTGCGCCTGAGGGCCGTGACCGAAGAGGCCGTGAGCTGTGGCGGCGTGCTGTTGGCGGTGTCATTAGACATCGCCAACGCATTCAATAGTCTGCCATTCAGCTGCATCAGGGAAGCACTCCACTATCATGGGGTGCCAAAGTACCTGAGGCGGCTGGTGGCAGACTATTTAGAGGAGCGTACCGTCGTGTACGAGGACCGAGAAGGTAATCTGAGGTGTCGGCCCATGTCGTGCGGTGTTCCACAGGGGTCTGTTCTTGGACCCCTCTTGTGGAACATAGGGTACGACTGGGCCCTTCGCGCCGATTTCCCCCCCGGGCTGGGTGTAATCTGTTACGCAGACGATACCCTCGTGACAGCCCGGGGGGCAAACTTCCAAGAGGCGGCGCGCCTGGCCACAGGGGGAGTCTCCCTGGTGGTCGGGCGCATTGAGGCGCTGGGCTTACGGGTGGCCCTAGATAAGCCGGAGGCCCTGTTATTTCATGGGCCCCATGGGCTTTCCGGGCACGGTTGCTTCGGAAAGTACCTGCACACGGTCGCTAGGAGGGAACTGAGTCCCGCCTGCCACCACTGCGACTGCAGTGAGGACTCGGCCCAGCACACGCTGGCGGTCTGCCCTGCATGGGCGGCGCAGCGCCGGGCCCTCACTGCAGTCATCGGAGTGGATCTCTCGCTACCGGCCGTAGTACGCTCCATGGCCGGTAGCGACAGTTGTTTTACCGCGGTCGCAACCTTCTGCGAGGTAGTAATCTCGCGGAAGGAGGCGGCGGAGAGGGCCCGGGAGGACGACCTCCGCTCGGACCCGATCCGCCGCCGGCGAACCGGGCGGCGGAGGCCCGCATATCACAGCCTCATGCCGCCCTGAGTGTGGCCGCGGGTGGACGGGGTGGGTTTCCCCTCCACCCGCATTAGTTTGGCCAGCCGCGAGGGGGCGGCGTCCGCGTGTGCCGGACGCCGCCTAAAGAGAGGAACAACATCGAGACGGAGCCCGCACCAGGAGCAGGCTGGCGCTAGGAGGGGTCCGGATGTCTTAACAACAGCTGTTCCCGGATCCCTCCTGTTACAGGCGCAGAGTGGCACACCGTGTGGTTTTAGTCGGTCCGAGTCCGACACACCACCCCGCCGCAAACCCCGGAGGGGTGACGGTCCGAGGGGATTTCCACACGTTAAAAAAAAAAAAAAAAAAAAAAAAGGGTTTGTTTCAAGTTTTCCTTCTCTTTGCAGTGCTGTTGTCCTGCGTAATTTACTCCCTTAGTCGGATCTTACGACACCCACGGGATGAAGAGGGGGGGGGGTGACACTCTGTATTCTTAATCCGTCACCACACAGAAATTTTAAATTTAGATTAAAATCACAGTAAAATTAATTATTTGAAGTCAACTAAATAAAATTTTGTATATAGTTAGTCAAATTTAACAAAACTATTCACCATTATATCTATACAAATAAATAAAATTGGAGTGTCTGTTTGTAACATTAAAATAACCGCTTTTTACGAAATGCATATGTATGTTTACACGGTAAATATGCCAAAATAACATTTTTTACAATTTTTGACTGTCTGTCTGTCTATCTGTCTGTCTGTCTGTCTGTTTGTTCCGGGTAATCTCTGGAACGGCGGGCCCGATTTCGACGGGACTTTCACTGGCAGATAGCTGATGACATAAGGAGTAACTTAGGCTACTTTTTTTAGACTAGCTTCGCCTCGCGGCGTTGCCCGCGGTTATAACAACAAACACGGATAACACCGCCGGTCTCAGCTAGTTTTAAAATAAATCTAGAAGTAATAAGGGCGTATTAACGGTATTCTGATTTTAAGTGACTTCCTAAATTTTGGCAATATTTGTACTGTTCTCGGTGTACTATATAATTTATAACCATTCTGTTGAAAATGAATGATAATAAACGCTACTATTACCTACAAGGGAATATTAATTTTTTACTTAAAATCGCATGTACGATAGCTAAACAGGCCACGAAATGCGAATTTTGAAATAACAGTGTTTAATAGTGGGGCCATTATTATAACAAGGCCTCCGTACCAAGGCATGTTAGGTTTGGTCGCGTTTCGCTGAGGCGGGTTCGGAGGTGATTAAATGGAAATCGTTTAGTTTCTTGGATTATTTTTTTGAGGAAATGCATTTAGTTGTAAAATTTTAGTTTAAAAATTTCCACTACAAATTAACTTTCTGGTAATATTTTTAAATAATGACTTTACTCTTTTAATTTGAATAACGTAACATTACAGGCGGGAACTGTAAATTTATAATTAAAATGCATTCTTTATTTTACATAAATTATAATTATCTAACCGTTCACAGTGTCTACTGGACCTTTACAAATTGTTTTTATTATGTAAAACCAAGGTTTTAGGGTAATTATTTGATAATTGTTACATGAACAACTTGTTATAATCTTATTTTATTTTAATTTGAACAGTAGTCCACCATAAAATCCAATAAAAGCCAAGTATGTACATATGCGATTTTTGTAAATGCATCTTAAATTAAGGAACTAAAAATATCTAACATTAAAATTTAAATAAAAACGAGCAGATGTCACCAACAAATGACGCTTTTCATAATACAATTATCATAATTTACAGTGGAGTTTCCAAAAAAACCCGAAATAAAGGATTAATCGACAAATAATGAGTCTATTTTGGACACAGCTGAAAGCTTTTAGCGTGTCATCAATCATTACCGACCACAGAAAGACTTCATCCAATTAATTTATTAGTTGAAAACCACAAATATTCACATCACAATTTCATGACCTGATTAGAGATTAAATGGCTCTATTTTCACCACAAACGACAGGTAGGTATTATTTAAACAAGTACTAGTGCAGTATCACATCGTTAGTAGTTAGCCGCGTCTGAACCCGCCTTTATTGACCTAACTCATTATTAATATACGAAAATTTGCATATAATGAGGGAGGCCGAAATACTCGCCTGTTTCTACGCTTTACGACATGCCCGAAACCGGTTACTGTTTCACTCTAATTGTGTTTTATTCTGTACTTCATAAGTTATGTGTTTTACGGTTTTTAGGTGTAATTGTTTGAAGCCCATCCTTTTTATGAGTTTTGACGTTAATTTCGTTTAAATATAATTAGGAGTGTCTTGGGAAGGGTTGGATGACTGGCATCTGGTTTATCGAGGGCTGATAATTGATGGTGAAAACGGTGCTTGCTTGAGTTAGCTGTTATTGTGGCTTTTGTATATATTTTATTGGTGTACAATATTTTAAATAAAGGAGTAATTAAAAAATTCAAAAAAACGAACGCTAACCAGTAGGCGATGATGCGGAGGAATTTTTTGATGCTTGTATGTAGGTAGTGTAAATGTTCTAAATATTCTAAATTAATTTTAATTAATTTTTATTCTTAATTTCATTTTTATTTTTGTACTAGATACTAGATTTTCCTCCCTTATTTTTCACTTTCTTGCACCTTTAAATAAATACTTTCAATAAAGGAGATATTTTGTTCCTGAAGCAGGTTTTATCTAGACCCGTTTTAGAAATGAACTGTGATCAAAAATTACTTGATTTAATTACGATATAAGTATGTGTATCTTCTTTAATTATGTTAACTTGATGATTTTTTACTTTTATTTTTAAGAAATAAAATCATTTTTATGAGACTGTCTTTAGAGCGCTAAGATTATTTATGAAACAAGTAGTGAAATATAGTAGTCGTAGTAGCATATGTATAATCAAAATGATTCTGAGCAATTATTATTATTATTTCAAAGTCTAACTTCAAATAACTTTATGAAGTAAATTTATAGGTATTAAAATTACAGGTTCCTTAACTCGGTTAAGCCAGTAGGTTTTCATAGCAAATGCCTTGTATTGCCTCTTTTGAAAACAATAGTTTCTGAAGGAAGGCTCGAGTCAGGCTAGCGGCAGGCTATGAAAAAAAACCCAGCTAAAACTCTTTGCAATGTTACACAATTTAAAGACCGTAAAATTATGAAAGGGCATTTGTGTGATGTTTAACCAAACCACCTTTTAGTAGCCAACATAGACTCTCTCTTTGCCACACACACTCCTGAACTAAAAGCTTGTGCGGAAATTGTCAAGGGAATCATGCTAACATTTACCTTAATTATGCCCTATGTCTGGGAAATCTTGCAATTTACTGTAGTGAATGTGGTCTCATAGCTGAATCTAGATCCATATAGCGAATTTGAAATGCACTACGCCATCCGTGCAGTTATGCAAGGATGGCGTAGTGGTTTAAGCGGTCGCCACGCCGCTTCCTACTACGCCGAGTGTTGTTGGTTCAAACACTTAATATTTTTAAGGTAGATCTCACTCGGGTCCGGACCCAGGTAATAAAGACTGCGCGCTTGCTACTGCGCTGTGTGTTGTAGGTTTAATCCCCACGTGGGTCAACACTTTGTGTGATCCACAAATTGTTGCTCTGAGTCTGGGTGTTCTTTGTGTCCGTTTCATGTATGTTTGTAAAGTCCCCCGCGACACAGGATATATTCCTAATGCGGGGAAAAAAAGCAGTTTGTGCTCTTTATAATTATAAGCTTTATTAGCGCGGTGTAGAGAAGGAAAACCCCTTTTCAAACGAAAAATTTTCTACTAACAGCCATCTGGTCAAAATTAAATATTGGCATACGCCACGAATATAATTATTTCAAAATATTTCTCTGACTTATTTGATGGTACATTTTCATTTTTGTACTTTGACAAAAATAAATGATAGTATTAATACTTTTTAACATTAATATCACAATTAATGTATGAATTAGAAGTCATACATAAAAAAGCCATCGTGATGGCCCTAAAAATGTAGTATTTAATTTAAATCGTAAACACCCACACACACACATGCATAAGCGTGTGTGTTCGTGTTTGTTTGTGTATACGTATGCATACACAAACAAACACGCACACAATATATGCTGGGTGTTCTTATTATACATTGATTGTAAATCACGGGATGAAGTGAGACAACTCCAATACAAGTATTTCTAATTACTTACTGGGTTAGTCTTATTTTGATGCTATATATGAAATATAGGAATAAATTCTTAATATTCTGAATTTTTTAATATTAATGACATCCCGGTCTACGAGAAAGACTAACAAGTCGCCATTAATAGAACTCAAATAAAATTCAAACCAAAAATACCATTAAATATTAAAATTCAATAGCTCTTGAAGATCGTTTTGTCAGTTAACCGCTAAACACGTGGCGCTGGTGTTACAATCTGACGCCATCTCTTTGAGCGCGCGTGTTCAAGTACCTCTAGCCTAGAGCCTGGCATACCACTTCACTATGATGGCTTACGGCTAGATAGTAGCTGTTTTGCTAATGCGAACCTTAAAAAAATAATCTTAAAATGTTTTTAATTGATTTCGAAAGTAAGGAGGTTCTTAATTAGACTTTATTTTATATCAATTTAATTTTCAATTGAATTGTGTTTATTAAAGTCGATGATACTTAATACTTTACTTATGTCTGCTCGTCTGCCCCCTTTAACATTAAAAAAACCTTTTTTAAGGTTAAAGACTCACTATCTTTTATTTATAATAATAGAGGGGCCAATTAACAGACGGTGATTCATATCAACGCTTATGTACCTCTGCATTCTTGTGTTGCAAGCCTCTATGGCTGTCACAATTAAATTACTGGCATTTCAATTGTTGTTCATTCCTCTAGACTTTAAAAATATATAAATTTATATAGTCTTATAACAGAAGCTTGACTTAGTACCAATTTACCCTGAGAGTATTAAAGATGTGTTCGGTCATGAGTAAAAAACACTCAAATAAGAGAAAAATTTGGATTTTTTATAAATACCCATACGCCTCTCAGCCTTTAAAATTACCGTTCAGTTATGATCATTAGCAAAATTAAAAATTATTATCGAAATCTCTGGTAATCTCAGTCATTCGGCAACGATATTGCCTAACACCGGTTTCTTAAAGGCCGTGGAATCACTCCGGTCGAACCAGCCTATTTGTGCCGAAGTATAGGTCTCCCACGATATTGAACTATTATTATGAAACCAACACACAAAACGTCATATTACTGTAATATTTTTATTGAATATATATCAAACCAACACGTATTGGTTTCAATGCTTTACGCGTAGCTATCTCGTAGCATTTACACCATCGCGTAGCCTTTACACGTACTCGGTTGATAAAGAATGGCTACGTAACGTGCAGCATTTTACGTAGCGTATAGTAACTATAAATAACGTCATAGTTTATTAACTATAGTAAGTTGTGTCACGTAGAGGTACATTCTAGTAGCACTAAGGGTTACTTTAACTACCCGGTTACTGTACCATTCTGGATACTGTCATAATATTAATTCGCTGGCTATGTATATTTTATGATCTTATAGTTACGTTGACAGTTAATTTTAATTAACAAATAACAGTTAGACGTTATATGGTAGAAAATCCAACGGTAAATTATACTGCAGGTGAAAAATTCCGAAACTTTACTTATTTGCGTAGTGTGGCGTAGTGTTTTGTGTAACGGTCAGCTACACCCAAGGCTGCAGGTATGATTTCCGCTCAAGTCAAACATTTATGTGAATCAACATTAATTGTTTGATTTGATGTGAGTATTTGTGTATGTATGTATGTTCAATATGTAAGTATTACTAGTACCCATAGTACAAGCACTGCTTACTTTATCACTAGATAGCGTTATATGAATGTGGTAGAATATGATTTCTTCTACTACTAACGATGGGAACGGCAGAGGATTAATCAGGCTCTGCCTACTACACGTGGCAGGTACTTGCAAAACGCCGTGCTTTGCAAGTACCTGCCACGTAAAGATTGGTGCCTTGGTACATATGGCCCGGCATGGCGAAGTGATACTACGCCTCACAGAAAACTATATTAAGGGCCTAATTATGGGTTCGTATCTATTTCAAATTGTATTTGCTGTTCCTGCCGAAAATATATTTTAAATAACTTGAAAAAAATTATATTGTACTTAAGTTTAGATGTAACTTTTAAAACAACTCAGTGTTTTAGGTTTCGTTTACAAAAACAATTATAATTGAGTCTTGAGAACGTTTCGCTTACATGTAATTTTTATTTAAACACACACAACAGTTAAAGACGTCATGATTAATAATTTACATATTTACAAAAAAATTGTGTATACTTTGTTCAAATTCTTTACAAATATATAATATATAATAATCCATAAGACAAACACTGTAAGTTTAAACCGACGGAGAATCAAGAAACTTAGGAGAAGACCATATCTAGATGTTCATTTTAAAGCGCCTCCGCGTTTCAAGTTGGAGTTCGAATCCCGAGTTGTTCAACTAGCTCGACGCAGTCCAGATAAGATGGTAAGATTTTATTGTTAGTAGATAGTATGTTCTGTAAGTTTGTTTGTCTAGCGAAGTTTCTTTAAGAGTAAATATTGTATGATAATTATGAATAATGTCAGTCTGTTTACAAATGATTTTGTGACTGTCTCAGTATAGTGCATTATACTAATTGACTGAATTTTCTGTGTCGCGGGAGATTTTACAAACATACATGAAACGGACACAATGAACACCCAGACTCAGAACAACAATTTGTGGATCACACAAAGTGTCGTCCCTTGTGGGGTTTGAACCCACAACACTCGGCGCAGTAGGAAGCGGCGTGGCAACCGCTTAAACCACTACGCCATCCGTGCAGTCACATATATCATCACTCTGCATACATGAATGTAAAACTTACAAACCAATATTTTGACACTGCCATTTATTTATATACTCAAAGTAGCTATTTCCAAACAAGATCTAAATTTATTTGTTTTGTCTTCTGACGCGTATGTCCGAACGCAAAGAGATAAAACGCGGCCATGCCTGTGTAAATCAAGCACTAGTTTTTTTTTGTATGCTGTGGGGGGCAAACGAGCAGACGGGTCACCTGATTGTAAGCAACTACCGCCGCCCATGGACACCTGCAACTCAAAAGTCACAAGTGCGGTGCCGCTCGAGTCAGCGGGAGGAGGGATTTGGGCTCCGATAACCTCACTCACTCAGTGAAAGGCAACAAAAGAATTGCTTAACACTGGTTTTCTGTGAGGCCGTGATATTACTCCAGTTGAGCCGGCCCATTCGTGCCGAATCATGGCTCTCCTACGTGTGTAGTCTAATGCATAATAGTGTTTTCGCCATAGTTCCTGAAATATATAATAAATTACCAAGGAATGTAAAGGAGTAAAACGTGACCATCTTTAAACAGACATTAAAAAAATCTGAGCCAAACATTTTATTATAATGTATAATGCAAGACAAATTCTAAATCAAATTAAATTCGATCTTTGTAATTTTTTTATTTTATTAAAAAAAAAATGTTTTGATTCATATATCTGACAATAAAATTTATAATACTCTTGACATTATTAATTCTCTGGCATTAATGTTGCAAGAAATTTATGTTATGAATATATTCTTCGAATTGTATTTGTCATGTTGCATGTTTAAATAATAATGTTTTAACTATCTATATCTAAATATTTGCACACCTTTGGAAGGTTATATTACAGAGCACCCATGTATTATATATGTAACTTCTACCTGCTTTATACCTGTTCTATGCAAATAAAATTATTTGATTTGATTTGAACTCAAATCTTAATCTTTGACCTTATCTTTTGTGATCACCATGAAGATAATTACAGCCTAGGCAAGCTTATGTACTACTGTTATATTACACTATGACTACACTATTCAAACTCAACGAACTACTCGTTGCCAATAAACAGTGCAATCAACAGACACTATTTCTGGAAACGATACCACGGAATTTTAGAATACAAAGATTCTACGGACAATGACGGAACTTGACAAAGAGGGAACTTCTATATCTCAAATGGAAATGCCAATCGTTCCCTCAATAATGCTTAGACTATCTTCAAGTACCAAGACGCTTAAATGAGGACGCAGAGGGATCCATTGAGTAGTATCTATCTTTAGATAAATCGGGGATACGATAAATTATATTCCAACAAATCTGTTCGTAGGTTTGAATTGTATTACCTTCTTAGAAGCTTTTAGTGAACTCAGAAAATGATGTGGGCGTAGTTGATGGACATTTTGATCTAATATGGTTAGTGACCCTGACTGCTAAGTCAAAGGTTGTGGGACCGATTAGTCAAAGGTCGTGGGTTCGGTTCCTACCCAGGAAAAATAATTGTCTGATGAGCAGGACTATTTTTTGTGTCAGATACACAAAAAATAGTTGTGCTCATCAGTGTAGTTTGTCCATAATATGCATGTATTTAGGAATATACAATTATGTTTATCAGCAGTGTCGTTACCATAGTACAGGCTCTGTATAGCTTGTGATCAGAGGGCCAAGTGCGATTTATTTCGATTTAGCGTTGCGATTAGTGGAGATTTCAATGCGGTCCAATGGTATCGCCGAACGCGGTCACCGTGACAATCGAGTAGATCGAGTAGTCGATTCAGAGGGAAAAATACGAGTTTATCGAACTTTTTTTTTTTTTTTTTCCGTGCGGAAATCCCCTCGGATACCACCTGTCGGTGGCATGTCGGACTCGAACCGACTAAAACCGCACGCCGTCTCGGGTACTAATAGCCGGGGAACCAGGTACTAATAGCCGGGGAACCAGGCAGTTTATCGCACCTGGCCCTCTGAATGTCGCGTGTAAGATATGTAAAGTTGGTGTTATACTATAATTGTGTTTAAACGCATACGTGAAAAAGACCAATTGCAGGTAAACAGCTCTTGATAATAATAATATTTATTAACGTCGAATTATATATTATATTTAACTTTTTTTTTGTTTTTAACAATAATATTTTTAAAACATTTCACAAATTTGAACAAAAGTTTATCGATAAAAAACTTCCAAATCACCAAACAACTATTATATTTATTTGGCTATTTATTTTTTAAACGCTTTCTGATTAAGAGTTGCGTAAGAGAGATTCGTACCGTTATTTTTTTCAAAAAAATTAGTAAATTCCACAAAAGTTAGTTCTGCTATATCACATTTAATATAATATAGAGAATACGAGAATACTTTTGCTCACTTTATCTATTGATATTGATTCAATTTGGCACAGAATCGTATTGGTTGAAACTGAAATTCAGCTACAATGTTGTTATAGAAGCAATCAAAATCTTTGAACGTACGTACCTACTGTCAAGTCTAGTATTAAATTGTGTGGAGGAAGAAAAGCAACGTTCCGCGTCATAAATGTTTTCTTCCCAACATGATTTATTGTGACATAAGCCGTAACGGAAGGTTGGTAGTTGACCTCAGCACACTTGGCAGGTTGCCAACATGTATTTTACTCTAATTATTTATACAATACGACTTCAGTTCAACTGTGTGATTGTTTTGCAGGTAAAAGTTATTGTTTTCAGTACAGATGCAAACGGATTTGGGTGGGAAATTTGTTTTTTAGTTTATTATGTTACGCTCTGTTGGTAACCACTTATTTTTGTATCTCAATCATTTCGTTCGTCGTTTTTTAATATGCAGTACACAAGTACAGGCACATGCCGAGCTAAATAATAAGTAAGAAAACTACCATTTTCAAAAGTTTCTTTTTTGTTTAAGCTCTCAAAATATTTCTGGGCAGAGACGCCATTTTGTCGGCTTGGATTGACAACTTATCATTTTATTTTATCAATATTTATCTTGGGAGTTTAAGAGATTATTTTAGATTTTATCTGTATTAGCAGTATCAACTGTATTTTAATTTCGAACAATAAACCCTTATGGCGTCATAGATTGTCACATCAACAGTGTCAAGTTTTCCTTCTCTCTGCAGTGACCACCACACGGACCACAGATTGGAGTTATCTCTATTTATTCTAATAAATAAGTATTATTCTTACATACTTATATTATAAATTCGACAGTAAGTTTGTTTGTTACGCTTTCACGCCTAAACAACTAAACCGATTTTCAAAATTCTTTCACCAATAGGAAGCTACATTATCAGCGAGTAACATACTTTTTACCGAGATAACCGACATACATGCGACATAAATCGGCGTTGCCGACCATGAATCAACAAAAACACTAAAATATTGCAATTTGCCACGACAAATCATAAAACAGTGCAAAAAATCATTATACCTACTAAATAGTTCTCATTCTAAATGTAAATCTGTAAAAGTATATAAAAAAGAGATGACAGATACCTTTTTTTTTTTTTTTCCGTGTGGAAATCCCCTCGGATACCACATGTCGGTGGCATGTCGGACTTGAACCGACTAAAACCGCACGCCTTCGCCGGGTACTAATAGCCGGGGAACCAGGTATACCCTAGAAAGGAAGTCCCTGGTGCCCCGACATACCTCGGGTCATCTACAGACGAGTAGACGACCCCCGCCCCGTGTGGGAACCCCATGTTCCCTGTGCTCCCTGGAAGCGAGCGCGCTTCGCAACGCGCTCGCCGCCACCCCGGCCTGCTTCTGCTAGGGTGACAGATGGCCTCACCTGTCACCCCCAGGCCAGATGACAGATACCTAATGGTAAAATTAACTGTTTGTTTGGTAACTTAGTCTAAAAACGCTGACTGAGACAAATGGATGGTGCCGTCTCATTTTGCTTCCTTTATTTCCTATAATACTTCTCACTCTAACATTGTGATGACGTATTTTTAGTATTCTTATTACTTTAAGAATCGAAATAAACAGACTAATATCTGACTTTTAAATATTCTCCAACAATGTCATGTAAACAGGTCACTTCATCTCTTGGAACGCCTTTTAAAATGTCCCTTTATGTCCCATTTGGGAGAATAGAATGTTCGGAAGAACGGCAGCTAATTTATTTATGTACCCATCAATTTACGCTTGTTTTCTTTAAGTTTTACGGTGTTCTAAATATCCAAAAGACCGGTTTTTGTTTTTAGATGGCTCTATGTTTGTAGTAGGTGAAGTGAAATATTTTATTACTGTTCAAGATATTCTCACGACATTAGGCAGTTATGATTTCGTTTATGATTTGATAATTTTTTGCCACAAATCGGTTAGCTAGTCTTTGCTGCTAATGTTTGGATTTATGAAATGATAATTATAATCTTCATAGCAGCAGAGCATTTGATAGGTTGTTGGTCTAGTGGTTAGTGACCCTGGCTGTTAAGATTGAGGTCTTGGGTTCAATTCCCACCCAGGACAAATAATTTTGTGATGAGCATGGTCATTTGTTCTGTGTCTGGAAGTAATTTATTCATAATATGTATGTATTTAGAAATATATAAGTATGTTTATCAGTTGTCTGGTTACCATAGCACAGGCTTTACATATATTGGAATCCGACGGCCGTGTGTAAAATGTGTGAAGTAATTCTGTTTTTTACCACATTCACACAACGCCTTCTAGTCCCAAACTAAGCAGAGCTATGTCTAATACTATGGGTACTGGAAAACTGATATAAATATATATATTATACACTTTTTTTTTGTAAAAACATACATATTATACATAAAAACATCCAGACCAAATCAAACATTAAATAATCATGCACACAAATGTTTGACTTGAGCGGGAATCGAACCCGCGACCTTTGGAATGGCAATTCATTAAACAAACCACTACGCCATCCGGTCGTCAAATCAATATTATCACAATGAAAACATTATGATGACAAAGCGCTAATAATAACAATAACTAGATTTTGCTCAACTTAGTAGCTTCTTGTAGATTCTTCTCATTGTAGATTTTGTCCACTGCTTAAAAGTTAGTGTTTTTATCCACCTTAACATTTACATTATTCCCTATAAAACTCTAGAAGCATCATATTCTGTCCCCAAACAAACATACTTACATCTACATTCATATCTAGGAAAAAGTTCAGATTCCCGCAAAATCTGTCAACCAAAATAGCTGTTCTTGTAAGGCACAATGACGACTTCGGTTCCCCACACAAATTACTAAATAAACAGTCATCAATACACTACAATGAACACTACATTCACATCTGACTCCAACAACCTCATCACAGCACCCCAAAGCTTAACATATTGCCAATATTTCCATCGACATCTTTCCACCATCCAATTCCCTTAATACTGCATCGTTGCCCATTTAAACTTCTTTACTTTGACCTGACATATCCGATCCGGACGCAAACATACAAATACCGTTCCTTAATATTGATTAAACCTTTATTTATTTATCATTGTTTGTTTTGCCAAAAGCTCTGGCAGTGGGGATACGTGGTTTGGGACGCATTCTTTTCATTTATGCACAGATTGACTACCAAAATTGTGGTTGAAGTTGTTTTGTATTGCGTATTCTGATGTCCAGTGTTGCCCCAGAGGGATTTAAAATTTACCTTAAATGTTTCCATGTGTTTTGAAATGTACATAGTGACGAGGCATTGGACTACTGGGTCCGATTTAATGAGAAAGTTTGGTTTGTTTACAAGGTATTAACAGATAAAGAGAGTAAGGATTGTTTTTCCTAGTAGAGTAGAAGACGTTTTCTTAGAAGAGGAAATACTAGAAATTGGAACTGGAACTGGAAGTGCGAGTATGAAAATAAATAGAAAAGTACTAAAAATTTAGAAAGGTTTATAAATGAATGTTCTGTGCGGAACAGAATATATTTGGATCTAATTTAGATATGCCGTTATTATAACTAAGATACTATAAAAGATAGATTTTTACGTTAATAGCTAACGATTAAGAATTTTTTATATATTTATTTATTTGTATATGGTATCATGTATGGTGGATGTAAAAGCGAATATAGGAAATATACATACTCATCAAACTCTTTTCATATTTTTTAAAGAAGAAGTAGCTTCCCTAGAGGACTCTGCATTCACTACTGCTTTAAGAAGAGAACGTATTGAAAGACAAGAAGGTTACATTCGGTGCATGTATCATAGTCAATGCAAACGTTTTTGTTTAAGAAGCGCGCTCAAGCTCCGGAGTTGTCACTACCATTACAAAACGGGGATCGTACGTAAAACGTATATTTGTATAATAATTTGTAGATAAAGTAAAAAAAAAACTAGGAATTGCAGTCTGATTTTGAATTCCAGTGACCAGTAGACCCACATGATTTATAGAACTTTGGCCAACTCTACATCTGTTGCGGTTCAATTATGTATTGTACCTTATGATATATTACCCCATTTAGGTTTTACTATTGTTTACTACATAAGTGGAATGAAAAACTGATTGTGTACAAAGGTCACTTGGCAATAATGACAGCACTTATTAATTTGTTGATATATTGTTGTTTTTGTTTTTTGGTAGAATATATTTAATGCCTACATAAATAATGGGAAGTCACTTGAAATATTTCAACGCGCTTTGTTACGTCTTAAGTTACTCACCATGTTTTTTTTATTATGTTAGAGGGGGCAGACGAGCAGATGGGTCACCTGATGGAAAGAGACCATCGCCACCCATGAACGTCTGCAACTCAGGAGTCACAAACGCGTTGCCGGCCTTTTAGGAAGGTGTACGCTCTTTTCTTGAAGGTTTATTAAAAATCTTAAAGGCAATTTTAACCAACTTCTTCTCCTCTTGGGGCCGATGTGACAATAAAACCTGGAGGTTCATAGTAGAACTTTTAAATCAATCAATCAATTAACAGCCTATAATATTCCACTGCTTTACATAGGCCTCTCCTTAGAAAGGAGGTTTTGGCTTACTATACCACGCTGGCCAGACGGGTTGGTATAGGGTTTGTTTCAAGTTTTCCTTCTCTCTGCAGTGCTGTTCTCCTGCGTAGTTTGCTCCCTTAGTCGGCTCTTACGACACCCACGGGATGAATAGGGGTGGTGTCATTCCGCGTTCTTAATCCGTCACCACACGGATACTCGAACACACGGAACTCTTTATTAGCTATTAGTAAAGTTCTATTTCTTTTTTTATTGACGACCTTGACGACCGACTGGCGTAGTGGTTTGTGTGCTATTCAAAAGGTCGCGAGTTCGATTCCCGCTCAAGTCAAACATTTGTGTGCATGTACATTTAATGTTTGATTTGATCTGGGTATTTCTATGTATAATAAGTATGTTTTTACAAAAAAAAAAGCTATATGTATGTATTTATATCAGTTGTCTAGTACCCATAGCACAAACTCTGCTTAGTTTGGGACTAGATGGCGTTGTGTGAATGTGGTACAATATTATTATTTTTATTTATTTAAGAGTTCATAACTAGTAGTATAAGAAAATATTAAAATTATTATTAGGTGACTTGTATCACGCGGAAAATTAATAAATAATTTTCATATTTTACAATTACACATTCCTTCATAAATTTCAAGCAATACCGCCAAGGTGAACATTTAAAATATATCATTCTCAAAGAGATTTGAAACTTTAAAGGAATAACCAAACTAAAAGCTACAAGATATACAATACTAACATGTAATATATTCAAAGCTACTGGAATACCTTACCGTAATCCTTTTTAACAGCAGCCGTAGAAGGGATTTGTGTAAAGCGTTCATTCTACACAATTTCAAGCTATGTGATCATTATAGCGCATTTATCTTGCGCGTGTTCTAAACTTTTGAGTTTTGAATTAACATTTGATATACTGAATGAAGCTGCAACGTTAGGGAGAATAAAGAATTGTATTTTGTAGTGTTTCATGATTTAAAAAAAATGTAACTTATATTTTTGTAGGAGTCTTATCTAGTCTATAGTTTAAATATATATACATAGTAGTAGTAGTATATATAGTCTATCTTATACTCTTACTAGAACAATTATCATTCGATCTCGAATGCAACGGCCCAGCTATGCACACTACTACTGCTTTTTATTGTGATGAATAAATCGTCGTATTGCTTATTAAGTATAATTTTAAAACGTGTATTAAGTACAAACCATAGTTTTATACGAACGAATATTTATTAAATTTCGAGGAAGTGTCGGACTAATACCGACCTTAAGTTTCTAAAATCGTCCCACATGGCAAAATTTTGGACTTGGATAATTGGCACTACACCACTGTGCGCTTTTCAAAACACTTTTTATCTAGCATAACCAAGTTGTGGAACAAGTTATCGTCTGCGGTATTTCCGGCCCGATATGACCTCCAAACCTTCAAGAAAAGAGCGTACTCCTTCCTCAACGGCCGGCAACGCACTTGTGACTTGAGTTGCAGGCGTTCATTAAAGGCAGTAGTCGCTTTCCATCCTATCCATCGTCTGCTCGTTTTCCATATACCCATATACTATATATATAGTGTAATATTTTAATCTGTTATGGTATAAAAAACTATGAAATGATAGGTTAAATCATAGTAATCTTTAAAATAAAAAAATACATTAAAAAACGGTCAAGATTTAATGGGTAGGCGATTTCTAGCCAATTTTATTCTAGAGTTTTCATTGAAAGTACTCTTCAATAGCTTTATTAATAGTTTATATAGTATAGCATTCATTTGTACTATAAGCCGTTTATCCCTAATATGGTACAGCTACTTAATGTTAAACCAATTTATGCTCAACGACCTCGATTTTGATACTTAGGGTAATCTTTAATATGGCTCAATTTGCTTTCAAGGCGTAGATAGTATAATGTTAATGTATTTAAGTTGAAATATTTTTTGTAGAATGTTGTGAGATGTCAGTGAAAGAGATTGGCACAGATATGTAGTAATACAGTTGTATCACTAGAGTTGAGTGAACTCTTCGTGAGTTCTTGGAAATATTAAAAAAAAAATAAAAAAAATCTTAACTTAAATTTATTTTTCTATATTTAATTTAACTATATTTGTAGTCAAAATGGGCTTGTTAGTCTAGCAGTTAGCAATCCTAACTAAGCTAGAGTGTTCGATTTCAACCAGGACAAAATATTGTGTAATAAGCATTTCTTCTCTGACTCATCAACAGCCTTTAATAGTCCACTGCTGGACATAAGCCTCTACTTAGAAAGGAGGTTTTGGCCTGCTATGCCACGCTGGCCAGACGGTTGGATTATTTCTCAATGGCTCTCCCACGGTAAAATGTGGGCGTCTGTCTACCCCCACCCCTACGGGATAAAGGGTGTGATTGTATGTGTGGTACCCTAAATATAAAGCAATATAATTCTATCCTATGGTTGTCTGGAATTAATTGGTCTAAGTGAGAAGGTCCATCCTGTTACTTTCAAAATTACTTACTTAAAAAATCCAAATTTTTAAGTATTATATTAGACCTAAAGCCGACCCCACCCTAGTTGTAGGAAAAGGGTCGGAGGTAAAAGATTTAATGTTTTATACTGTCTATAAAACCGTGGTGTACGTATTCTCCATCTATTTTCTAATACCAAAACCTAATAGGGTAAAACATGATTGTTTTTATTGCCTGTTCATTAAGAGAAAAACCATTGTTTTTTTTAAAGACTACTCCCGCATTAGGAATATATCCTGTACCGCGGAGAACTTTACGAACATTCATGAAACGGACACAAAGAATACACAGAGACAGAGCAATAATTTCTATGTCCCATGTGGGGATCAAACCCACAACATTCAGCGCAGTAGGAAGCGTGCAGTTTTTATTCCCTGGGTACAGATCCGAGTGAGACCAACCTTAATATAATATAATAATAATATATATCACATATCTCACACACGGCCGTCTGATCCCAAACTAGGCAGAGCCTGTACTATGGTAACTAGACTGCTGATAAACATACTTATATATTCTTAAATAGAAACATATTATAGAAAAATTACACCCAGACACAGAACTCATGACCGTACACATCACACAATATTTGTCCTAGGTTGGAATCAAACCCACGACCTCCGGTTTAGCAGTCAGGGTCACTAACCACCAGACCAACAGGCCCGTATTAAGTGTATAATGTTGGTGATTTTGGAATCATGATAAGATTATCAATATTATCTCCTATCCACAAGCAGCTATACGGCAAATATAATATCCGGGAATGTGTGTGTATATATCCAGTGTATATATCTAAGCCGGTAAACTATTACCATCATGTTTGACACTTTATTGGTATAATATAGGAAATAACTTCTCACATATCGTTTTAAAATATGTCGCAGTTTCGTAGCGACGTAAATGGCGCGCCTTAAGTATGTTCCCACTCTATCGTAACGATTCGTGGGGTTTCACACAAAAAAATATGGTAGAAGCTGTGCCTTATAATAATAATTATATTTCGGATATCTAACACACAACGCCATCTAGTTTTAAAATAAGCAGAGCTTGTAATATGAAAGCTAGATTGACTGATAGAATACTTAAATACTTTTTTTGTAAATACATACCGATAATACATACAAAATACTCAAACTCCGAAACATACATTTGCAAATCACACAAACATTTGGTCCGACCCGGGAATCGAACTCGAGACCTCGGCATAGCAGTCGCATACGCTACCATTGCACAACTGAGGCAGGCGCTATGTCTAAGAATGATATTACTATTACATCAGATTTGTGTAGAAATATACAATGATACGAACACTGCAAAGAGAAGGAAAACTAATACCCTACCGTGGGTGTCGTAAGAGTCGATTATCCCTTAATAGTAAACTACGCAGGACAACAGCACTGCAAACAGAAGGAAAATTCGAAACAAATCCTGTACCAACCCGTCTGCCCAGCGTGGTACAGTGGTGACCGGATGGTGTAGTGGTTTGTGTAACGGACTGCTATTCCAAATTCCGGGTTCGATTCCCGCTCAAGTCAAACATTTGTGTGCATGAACATTTAATGTTTGATTTGGTCTGGGTGTTTCTATGTATAATATATATACGAGTATGTATTTACAAAAAAAAAAGTATTTTTATATTTATATCAGTTGTACAGTACCCATAGTACAAGCTCTGCTTAGTTTGGGGCTGGTTGGCGTTGTGTGAATGTGGTAGAATATTATTATTATTATTATAGTAGGCCAAAAGCTCCTTTCTAAGAAAACGTCTGTTGATGATACGATGATAAACAATATATAACTCCTACATTAAACTAACCTAAACCGTTCTGAGATATGTCGTTTGAACAAAAGACTTACATTTAATGGTACTTATTGGAGAGTGTCGGTACTTTATCAGCTCGTAAAACGGCACATAAGTGTTAATCGAGAACATTATTTGGCATAAACAGTGACTCTCTTAAGTGACTTGAGAATACTTTGCTATTAGCACTTATGTTTCATGATCTTGTTGATCCGATGACGTTATATTATAATTATTTAAAAAAAAATTGCTAAAACTAAAACAAAATATATTTATGCTTCATCATCCCCATCATCAACAGCCTTTACTAGCCCACTGCTGGACATAGGCTTCTCCTTAGAAAGGAGGTTTTGACCTACTATACCACGCTGGCCAGACGGATTGGTATAGGGTTTGTTTCGAATTTTCCTTCTCTTTGTAGTGCTGTTGTGCTGCGTAGTTTGCTCCCTTAGTCGACTCTTGCGACACCCGCGGGACGAGTAGGGGTGGTGGAACACCGTATTCTTAATCCGTCACGGACGGATATTTGTACTCAATAAAGACTCATGGAAATCTGCAACTAAAGACTCCCTAGTATTACTAGTTATTTAATTTTCTACTGTCAGGGGTGGTCTTTAAAGTTGAATGTCCCTAAACCAAAAGTTTTTTCAAAACCCTTTACTTTTAAAAAGTTTCATAAATGACTCAGTTCTGAGGTAATAAACTTAAAAAAAAATACATCTGAATTTAGAAGCTCTTTTTTTAAATCGGTTAAAAAGGACTTTACTGCTTTGTTTTTTTTATCTGTACCTTTATAGAAAGTGAACAGTTCATTTGCTATTTAACTGAGAACGGTTTTGGCGCGTGATGAGTGATTATAGAGTCTAATGCGTAAACCAATCCCAGTAATGACGTCACGCCTACCCTCCTCAGCTGTTCGACATTTTAGTCATGTAACTCAGACACGTCCTAAGTAATATTATAATTTTATCGATAAAAGGTTTTCAGATTAAATTATTCGATGTAAGTAAATTTAGTATTCCATCGAGAGGAACGTCATTGTATGCTGTATTGAGTCATATGTTCATAACATTTATAATTCATATTCCTTTATACTCATGACTTTTATATCACTGTGTTAGCAGTGTAATTTAGGACTGAATCACGGAATAATTCGTATACAATGAGGTATTCTTCTGGTTCCCTCATGGGCATCATCTTATGTAGTAACAGTTCAAGAGATCGTTTACTCGGCAAAGTGGTGGGCGCTTGGGTTCCTCCAAACGTAATAGAAATACGAAGAGCTTGCATCACCCTGGATGTCGGTAACCGAACATTATAATTTTTGTAAAATTACAAAAAAAAATGTAATAGAAAGTATTGATCCGTGTAATTGTCTGAAAAACTTACTAAACTAAACAGACTAAACTGAAAGTCAAATTTCAAATAAATTCAGACCGACAGACCTCGACAGTTAATACTATCATGTGATATATTAAGTTACCTGGTTTGTCCTGCCCTAATACAAGTCCTGGTTATGCCCTTGAGAATAATTCTTAATGTAGTTTTGCACTTAAAAATCATACATATTACGCACACATTTCAATTCAACCACTGAACAACAACAACTCAACATACGACGTGCAAAATTAATGAAACTAAAATATATTCTGCATGAGTTAAGCGGCATTTGTTTCGTTCTTGAAGTTACGTGAGGCACATTCGTAAATGTGATTTCGTAACATTCTATGTGGGCTCACGTGACCATATTCCGTGCCAAGTATACTATTTTAATTCGCTAAGGACGAATATGTTGAGAATATTACATGAAAATTAATAGTTGGTACAGTACCGCTTAATTTAGGAGTTCAGGATATTACTGTCTTTTAACTGTGCTTTTGAGAAAAGATTTAGTATTGTTTGAAAGACTAAGTGGTATTTAAAATGTAAGTCATTAGTTATTTATTGCTTTAGAAAATTAAAGTATTTTGTATAATGTATGTACCTACTATTTTCTATGTCCAGCAGTCCACTATTAAAGGCTGTTGCTGATTATTTCAACATAAAATAATATTCTAATATGTATCTATATATTTTGATGTGACTTATTAGAGTAAATTGCTTATTTTTAATGCAGCATCATCATCATCATCAGCCTATCGCAGTCTACTGCTGGACATAGGCCTCTCCCATTGCACGCCACTTTGATCGATTTTGGGCTTCTCGCATCCAGCTCCTGCATTTTTAATTAAAATAATACTGTTAATATTTATTATAATATGCCTCTAACTTAATGAAATCTCGACCTACATATAAGTATAGCAGGTACTAACAAGATAGGCGAAACAGAAACAAGATTTCATTGCGAGATGCAGAATCGGTGATTACAAAATACTTTGACTTGACTATATTTTTTCTTTTATAAAAGAAAACTTCCGAACTAGGAATATATCCTGTATCGCGTGGGATTTTAAGAACATTAATGAAACGGAAACAAAGAAAACCCAGACTCAGAACAACAATTTGTGGATCACACAAAGTCCCATGTGGGGATCGGGCCCACAACACTTAGCGCGGTAGGAAGCGGCGAGGTGACCGCTTAAACCACCGCGTCATCTGTGAAGTTAATATTAAGTTAAACTCTATATATATTTACGTCTAGACGTTATCAATTTCGGAAAAAATAGATTCTTATTTTTAGATAAATATTCCCATTACCAAACTACTATATTACAAAGTCATCAGCCAATAACCGAAGTGGTTCAGATTCTTATCTGGGAACATTAATAAAATAATGCGATGATGTACCCTCAAATAATACGACATTAAATTTCCATTAATCACTGTGGATTGAAAGTTTTCGGGTAAGTGTGCCAAGTCGCCTTTGTTCTGCGCCTCCACGGTAGTTAGGAGTTATATTTTGTTTACTTTGAAGATGAGCTGAAGTGTGCTAAGTGATAAAGCATTAGTATATTCATGGATTTAAAACATACTATTAGAATAACAGATCTTTATCTCAATTACGTAAATTATTAGTCATGTTCACCAACTTTTTTTTTTATGGAAGAGGAGCAAACCCGTAGACGGGCCACCCGATATAAAGCGACTACCGCCGCCCATGAACGCCTGCAACTCAGGAATAGCAGGCGTTTTATTTTTGGTGATTTATTTTTTAAGCGAATAAAATATGAATAAGTTTCTTTAATAAGACTTATGTCATAGAACTAGTTAATTTTATAAACAATACAAGAGACACATGAGAAAACTATTTTTAATATGTAATTACCGGTAACCTCAGTTACTCATTGAAAAGCAACAAAAGATTTGATTAACGCCGGTTTTCTGTAAGGCCGTAGTATTCCTCCGTTCAAGCCGGCTCATCCCAGCATGGTTTTCCCATGCCAACTAACTAATAAATCCTTTAAAAAAATAATTGAAACGACTAAACAAAATTAACAAAAACCTAGCAAATGTGAAATTTAATTGGGACCATTTCAGAATAAACCCCTTTTGAACAAAAAAATATTTAGAAAATCCGTCTATACATATAAGGCGGAGCTATGATCAAACATACATAAAAAAAAAACATTCGAATTTATGACCTTCTCCTTTTTGAAGTCGGTTAAAAATAAATGTTTAAAAGTCTAGTCATATGACCTTCAAACTGAACTGAATTAAAAAAAATGTTTTACACTTTCGCCATTATCCATAGGCGTTAGATGTATAAATCGAGACTAAATAGCGATAACAATTACAAAATACCTAATAACTTTCTTGGTTACTTGAATTTTGTACCAAACGTAGTCACCACTGGAGATAGTTCAACAACGCTTCAGTGAAGTGTGAATTTCGGCAACTACCCGCATTTGATAGTCATTATTTTTATTATCGTTCGTGTTATCGATACTTGAGCACAACATACTTACAATGTCCCTTAAGTGCTGTCGACCCGCGTGAACTCAAACGATCGAGTATTATAACAGAACTAAAAAAATATTACTTAAAGAAATAACAGTAGATTGGAGTCTAAAACGCCTAGTAAGCCATGCTCTCAAATATTAATGATGTTTTTGTGCCTTGGATCAATAACCGAAAGACTCATACAGTGAATGAACCAAATATTGACCCATGTAAGACATGAGGGGAAGCCCTATGATTGATTATGTTCATCCCTTATCTGCGAGGCTATCGGTATTTCAGGCCGATGTCGATTTGGGTCACTTGCGCCTCAAATTTCGAGGTCATATTATTGATAGAAGAGATGTCGCTTCGAAAACCTATTTATTTATTATAGACATGTATTCTAAATAAAACTACGCAGGACAACAGCACTGCAGAGAGAAGGAAAACTTGACACAAAGCCTATACCAACCCGTCTGGCCAGCGTGGTATAGTAGGCCAAAACCTCCTTTCTAAGGAGAGGCTTATGTCCAGCAGTGGACTATTAAAGGCTGTTGATGATGATGATGATGATGTATTCTTTTATTTTTAATTTTAGCCTGGATTGTTCCACCGTAGAGCAAAGGCCTAACTCTCTTACTTCACCACCCTCCCAGAATTAAAAAAATATATCTCAATAGATTAGACTGTCATCACCTTGCTGTCTTATACGGCTGGCTCTAGGTTATGTGGCCAAAGTAGCCTTCTTTATAATCTTGACAAACTGGTAGTAGTTGGAAAAGTAGAAGGAAAAAGACCTCGCGGTCAGGCACCCAGCCGCAGGTCTGATCAGATCACAACATCGACAGGACCCCTATTAACTGCCGCATTCGCAACAGCCGAAGACCAGACAGCTGATGGATGAGGTCACCAAAATACTTTAGAACGAACAAGACCTTCAGCAATAAAGCATACGAACGAGAAGAAGAAGTAAATATATAGGAAAATGAACGCTATCATAACGGCCCATTAATGCCGATTCTTGGCTCTCCCACGACATTCTCTTTACCTAAATTCTCTGTAGGATCTCTCTCATAGAAGAGCCGTGTGTTAATATTATATAAGCTGTCTATAAACAATGAGATCAATCGATAACAGCCCCACATTTAACTACTATGACATAATCGGTTCTCGATTAATGAACATGGCTTTAGACGATTAACATAAATGATTTGATTAGTCACATCGGGTTTGAATTGTAGGTATTACACAGTCACTAGCCGTAATGGAGGTAGCGTAACAATAATATTTATATATTGTTAGAGTTCCCTGATTAAGGTGGCGGCAAATAAACAACATATCTTCTTTTAATCTATTGTTTTAATCCTTCACATAATTTTTACACGTAACAGCCATTTTTACAGAGAGATTTTTAAAACGCAGAACACCATAGACAATACACGGTTTTTTTTTAAATTCTAATTTGACTTCCAGAGGTAGAGCATTGTCTTTACTCATCATATATCAGTGCATGAAGGAAATTCTTTGTATCGTTGTTTAAACAAATATGACGCTCATTAGCATACTATCTTTGCAATACTAAATCCATACTTATAAATGTGAAAGTGAGTTGGTATGTTTGTTTGTTTGTTAGAATTGACGCCTAAACCACTAAACCGATTCTTACACCAATGCAAAGCTACATTATTAGCGAGTAACATAGGCTAATTTATCTATTTATAATATATAATATATATATATATAGGTCGTCATACACGCGCTGGCAAAAAAGAAAGAAAGCTAAAATTTTAAACAGTGTGTGCCATAAAATTATTAATTGTGTAAAAACAGCTTCATAAGACTACAACGGTCCGGTATATATTTTCATCTGTGCTAGTACAAAAGTCTGTACAATGGTAACTCAACTTTTATTGGTAATTTAAACGAGACATTTACAATGGTTGAAATTCGACCACCATGCGATCTTAAATAATAATAATTTGATATATCTCTCTCTTGGCTATCTGATCACAGGCTAGGCAGAGCTTGTACTAGTAACCAGACTGCTAAAAACATACTATTATATACTCGTATCTACATTAATACGTATTATAAATAAATAACATTATCAAATATTATCACACAATCATTTGTCCTGGGTGGGAATTGAACCCACGACTTGTGACTAGATCGACAAAGCAGTCAATGAAATGTAATATCAAAGTAATGATTAGGTTTTTGCACTGGTGATCAAGAAGTTGCGGTTTCGATCCCACTACAGAACCTACTGAAACTGTTTTCTGCGTCTAGTAATCTCCTTGGGCGGCGGCCGCCCCACCGAAAACTAGTTTTCGCTTAGCAAAACTCTATGTTTGTCCAACTAAATATAAAAAAAACACTAAACAGTTTCCTCAAAAATAAATTACCAAGAAATAATAAAACTATTAAAGTCAGTTCATCTAACAATTTCGAATGGAATTTCCTTTTTAAAATCAATACGGAAATGGCTCTAAAAATTCTATTTCAATTTCGCCGCACGTAACAATTTGTTAGGTGTATATTAATAAAAAAGTTGAAAGCTGAACAGGTGGCCATGTTGAAACAAGTTGAGTTTAATTTCCGGTTGGTTGCCATGGCGACGGCCCAATGGCTCTGTTGCCGGTTTTTTACTCGGATCCATTTAATTGCAATTCCTATCCCTTGTGTATTAGTTTTATTACAGGATTTAAATTGACGTTCCATCTTTTTTAAGGCAGAAATGAGATATGATGAATGAACATCATTACATAATATTTACTGGGTAAGTTTCTTGTTGAAATATAGTGATCGGGTTTTAAGTAAAAAAATAAAAATAAGAATAAGTTTTTTGTATAACTTTAAGATTATACTATACTCTTCATCAACAGCCGTTAATAGTCCACTGCTGGACATAGGCCTCTCCTTAGAAAGGAGGTTTGAGCCTACTATACCACGCTAGCCAGACGGGTTGGTATAGGATGAATTGGGGTGGTGAAACTTCGTATTTTTAATCCGTCACCACACCATACTTTTAGTATAATATAATAGTTTATGTTTTTTTTTTAATTATCATCATCATCAACAGCCTTTAACAGTTCACGGTTGGATATAGGAGTTTTTGGCCTACTATACCACGCTGGCCAGGCGGGTTGGTATAGGGTGCTTAATTGTTTTTAATGTGCTCATAACTTTTGCGTATCTAGTGAGCAATGTACGATAGAATGGCATTCAAAGCTGTTAGAGTCGGCATAACATTATAGGGCTAAGCAAAACTTTCAACAGTTCTATGGCTCTAAAATCTAATACATCAACGTCATTAGCACTAAAGTCGGCCCGTAATAGCGCTTGACCGTACCCATTTGGTAGCAGGAAGTTTTGTTAACTTCAGCCTTTTGTCCAACAGAATACATAACCCCTTTGTGTTCAGGACCTCTTTTGAGCTATGTATAGCAGTTAGGTAGTAGATTTTTTATAAATACTGAAATTTGTGATGATAAACGAGCAAACGACGACTGCCTCAGTGGTGGTGGTATCATCATCAACAGCCTTTAATAGTCCACTGCTGGACATAAGCCTCTCCTTAGAAAGGAGGTTTTCTGTGTGTTAATCCCATAGCAATGGAAGCGCGAACTGTTTACCGACGGTTAATTATATGTGCCAAACTTCGCTACTAAACCGTTATACGTTGTTTGAAGTCCTCATATTTTGGATATGAATGCTTTTAGGAAACTGCCACTTGAATTTTTGACAGTAAAATTACTTTGAGCTGAATTAAACGTGTTTGTTAGGAATAATTTCTTGTTCAATTTTGGGATTTACTTTGGTGGTGGTATAGAATACTCATATACTCGACCCGGGAATCGCGGGTGGGAGCAAATGTTTGTATGATTTGTAAATATTTGTTTCGGATTTTAGGTGTTTTCTATGTAAAATATGTATGTATTTATAATGAAAAAAAATTATAACAGTATTCTATCAGCTATTCTAGTTTTCATAGCAAGTTTTCAAAGTTAGAAAGTTCAAGGATTCATTTATGAAATTTCAAAGATAAAGTTTTCAAAGCTTTCTTTCTCTTTTCTTTTCTTTAGTTCCACACGGCAACATTTTCATCCTCAGCACTTGGATAATTGGCACTCCACCACTGTGTCAAGTCAATTTTTGCCCCGTACAACCAATCTGAATAACAAGTTAACGTCTGCCGTATGTCCGAACCTATACGACCTTCAAACCTAAAAGAAAAGAGCGTACTCCTTTCTCAAGGGCTGGTAACACGTTTGTGACTCCTGAGTCGCAGACGTTTATGGGTGGCGGTAGTCGCTTTCCATTAGGTGACCCGTATGGTCCTTTGTCCCCTCTTCTATCAAAAATGAAGGAGCTCTGCTTAGTTTGAAGCTGGATGGCGTTGTGTGTCAGAAGTACGACTTTAAAAAAAATAATTAAAATGGGTCATGCAACTGTCGGGTAAGTATGTGACAACGCCCGTACATTGCGCCCCCCCCCCTCCTGCGTGTCCTCCTCCGGTAGGGTCTAAGTGGAAGGCAATGAAATGCTTAACACCTGTATTCTGTGAGGCATTGGTTCTACTCCGGTTTAGACGGGTATGGAGTAATGCATAATATATATATCTCACACATCTCACACACGGCCGTCTGATCCCAAACTAGGCAGAGCCTGTGCTATGGTGACCAGACTGCTGATAAACATACTTATATATTTTTAAATAGATACATATTATCTATTATGTTAGGACTATCTCACTAAGTAAGCAATTCTATCAAAGAAAAATACCAAGTGCTTCTTATCCCTTCACGAAACTAACGTGATTGGTTCAACATTCAACGCGTTCCAAATGCCATGATACAGGTAGCCGGCCAAACTTGAACACACTGTTAAGAGAGGGGTTTAAAGGAAAATTATGACGCCGTACATAGTACATACACACACATATAGTTCACAGCTTAACTGCACTCCTGGCTTCATTAATCATCATCATCATCAACAGCCTTTAAAATTTCACTGCTGGACATAGGCCTCTCTTTAGAAAGGTGGTTTTGGCCTACAATACCACGCTGGCCAGAGGGTTGGTATAGGGTTTGTGTCAAGTTTTCGTTCTGATTGCAGTGCTGTTGACTTGCGTAGTTTGCTTCTTCAGATGAATAGGGGTCGTGGCACTCCGTATTCTTAATCCGTCACCATACCTATAAATCCGCTATCCATCTCCTGATCTATGATGCCATCAGATTCTAGAAGCCGAATTAGAGCATTGTCATTGTAACTACATTTACAGGCAAAGTTCTAATGAATCACAAGTTAAAAATTGACTTCCAATACTTGTTTACGTATGCGGTTAGTTACGAGTGGAGCTAATAAAAGCATTCTAAGATACTGAGTTCAATTTCATCTCTACTTAAATCCGAGGATGTTTTGCAAATTTTTCTCTTAAAGATTACAATGTAACAATGTAATCCGTACTTCCATACTCAAATTATGAATGTAAAAATGAGTTTGTTGGTTTGTTACGCTTTCACGCCTTTTTTTTTCTTTTTTTTTTACGGCGGGGTGGTGTGTCGGGCTCGGACCGACTAAAACCACACGGTGTGCCACTCTGCGCCTGTAATAGGAGGGATCCGGGAACTGCTGTTATTAGGACCTCCGGACCCCTCCTAGCGCCTGCCCGCAGCTATGCGGGCACCACCTTCAGGTACATTCTCTATTTAGGCGACGTCCGGCACACGCGGACGCCGCCCCCTCGCGGCTGGCCAAACTAATGCGGGTGGAGGGGAAACCCACCCCGTCCACCCACGGCCACACTCAGGACGGCATGAGGCGATGACGCTTTCACGCCTAAACCAATTAATTGATTTAAAAAAAAAACACCATTAGAAAGCTACATTATCAGCGAGTAACATAGGCTACTTTTTACCTCGATAACCGACACACACGTGGGCGGAGCCGCGAGTAAAAGCTAGCAATATACAATTTTCAATATTTTTTTAAAAACATTTCAATAAAATTTCCAAAACGAAATATCATTAAACAGCAGCCATAATAGAATATCATCATACAAAAGAATGCCCTCAAAACATTACGATAACAAATTTCGCGTAAAAGGAATTACCCTCGGAAACTTTACGATCAGACTCTGTGTGTTAATCCCATAGCAATGGAAGCGCGAACTGTTTACCGACGGTTAATTATATGTGCCAAACTTCGCTACTAAACCGTTATACGTTGTTTGAAGTCCTCATATTTTGGATATGAATGCTTTTAGGAAACTGCCACTTGAATTTTTGACAGTAAAATTACTTTGAGCTGAATTAAACGTGTTTGTTAGGAATAATTTCTTGTTCAATTTTGGGATTTACTTTGCTGGATCTGAATTTCGAGTTTTTTTTTTTTTCATATATTTTAGATAGAATTAATAATTATTGAACAAAGTTAAGTATGGGAAATGTAGCATCACCTACTACCCTTAAGAGCGGCGCAGTTATTATAAGCTAGGGTTGTGAAATAATACGTTAGCGGTATTGATTTGTAGTCCTCCAACTTTTAAACTTTATTAACGTGATTTTGGCGTATTTTTTAATTTTTAGATCTTAAAAGATCTTTATTAAAAAGATTAATACTATATCTGATTTCACGCCACTCTCTTATTATCAGTAAAGTTAACAGTCCAGTTTTGAAAAAAAAATAATTATTTATTCGCTATAAACTATTTTCTGGTTTACAGAATAGTAATAATTGTATTAGTATTATGATTAATTTAGTACATATAGTTATTGAACTATTATAACCTAACTAAATTATAAACCTAAAAGGTATGTTTGTTTGTTAGTTGAACGTACTTATCTCAGGAACTACTGTCTCGATTTGAATATTTATTTTACTGTCGGATAGCCCATTGATAGAGGAAGCCTTCTTAAAATGAAATAAAGAAATAAAAATAAATAAATATAACATTACGGATGCTATACAATAGGAGATGGCTATCAATGAACAATTTTGCAAAAAAGTGGAAAATCTATTCCTTTTGAAATGCAGACGTATTTGGTGTGTCAGCTATTAAAAAACCAATTTGGAATTGATATTTTTAATGTTAGTGTAACGGGAGCGAGGAGGTGTTTAAGCCTTAAATTCTTCAGGGGTGATGGTGAGGGGTCTGAGTAGTTATTGTTATGGGTCCTGTCTGTTTTGTGTGTATATTGTTACGTTCTGTGTAATTTGTAAGTGATCTGTGCCTGTAACTTATATAATACCTCTTGATCCTATTCTGTATTGTCTTATGCACTGTAACTTATCTCTGATTTATATAAGTGAGGATTTGTTATTGGCTATCTGTTTTCTTGACTGTTTTTATTGTGATCATCATAGCTGTAAATCCTCCATAGTTGTAATAAATAAATAAATATGTGTTTCAGGTACGAAGAGCAGTTTAACACTATTTCATAACTGTAAGCTCCTATATTTGTCGGCAATCGGATATTAAGCTTAGATCAGACGAGAGACCGTGTAGCCGATTACATGAATATCGATTCAGCCGACCCATTTACCAACCGGCGATAGAATAAAAAGCTCTATAAAATTATTTAGAGATCTATCTTGTTTAAAATAGGGTTGACTTTGGCGTGTGTTTGTGAGTGCAAAGGGAGTTTGTGGAATCGAGTTGCAGAATGTAATCTTTCGATTGCTGACCGAATATAAATCGATAGTAGTTAATGAATGTTTTTGATTGATTGGAGTTTGTTGATTTTAAATTCATATTAAATAACTTGTTCTAAGATTTTTCGTGAAATGTACTTTTATTTGAATTATAAACTCGAGGCTTAATCGATTTCAAATTTTAAAGAATCATCATTTATCGATTAGGTTGTTAGAAGAAATAAAGAAGGACTTTAAGAGATTAATACATACATATCGACAGTAATAAAATTATTAACCTGTTAAGTTGATGAAGTGTGCAATGATATACATGCATGCAGTTAGTATAATACACTCGAGAACAATGACACCGGGTCACATCAAACTACATTTTATGTACACGTAGGTATGACTTAGAGAAATAAATAGTGTTCAATAGACAATTTAATACTCCTCGAATGAAAGTAGTTAAAGGTAAATAACTAATCACATCTTAAAAAATACTACCTTTGTATTGTCTTTAGCTTCTACCGGTACTGTGGTTATGCGGTTTGGCACACAGTACATCAAAATTACTATTTGATGTTCTGGAACATTCTCCTATTTCTCTGTAAGAAATTTTAAGCTCTAGAAGCACACCAAAAAGGGTTTCGCTGTCTCCCGCATTATCCGAGCTCGTTCTAAGTATAATCAATCGATTTGAAGTCCTGGCTCTGTAGTGGCCTCTACACACAATTAATGTTCACCTTTTGAAGGTTCACAACTCGACCCGGATTTAGTGCTGTCGAGTGTTTATTGATTATATTTGCAATCTCTTATAATAACGTGAACACTGATTTTAAACTATTCCAAGCAACTTCTCAAACCAACTTCTGTATTAATTGATTGCACTTTCAAAAGTATGTGGCTTAGGACGTGTTCGTAAGTAAGCTAACTAATTGCAGCAAATTAAATGCTATTCTAATAAGATGATTGTCGATGTGTTTTTTTTTTATCGTAGAATATTGTAAAACTACTAACAATATTTGTTTCCAAATGTTTGTTTGTAGCAATTTCAATTAAATGATTAATTTTTACACAACATCCGTCAACGCCTCCTAAACCACACAACGGATTTTAAAATGGCTTTCATCATCAGTGACATGATTTTTGGAGGAAGGTGTGTATACAAAATAACACCTAAATAAATCTTTTTGTATTCTATCAATACATTAATTTTATTTCTTAGTAGCTGGTGCCCGAGAATTCGTTCGAGTCAAACTTTAAAAGCCCTGCCTTAGCGGGTTCGATTCCCGGACCAGGCAAAATTTTTATAATCTGAGAGAGAAAATAGCCTAAGTTACTCCTTATATAGACAGCTACTTGGTAGTAAAATATTATCAAAGTCGGTCTATCTGTTTTGAATATTACCCACAACAAGAACAACATAAAGATAGACAGACAGATAGATAAAAAATATTTAAACTGTTTTTTAGGCATAGGTATAGTGCAAGTGACAGTTTAATGAAGAAAAAATCCTATTATTTTGACATTACAAACAGACACTTCAATTTTATTTTTTTATATATAGATTCACTGCTTAAGACCTCAAAGTACATTGGGTACAAGAAAATTCATTTAACACTGTATCAATATAATATTAGACAATACTAGTATTTATACCAGTTTTTCTTTTTATTTATGGAATAGGGGGCTTTTGAGGAAGAAGTACGCTCTTTTCTTGAAGGTTTGAAATTTGTATCAGTCCGGAAAGTCAGTTTGTCTGTAAAATATAATATTAATACGAAAAATACAGAAATTTAGTTTCGACTTGCAAGATTTTTTTAAATAGTCAAAGAGTCTGCTACAAAATGTTACCACAATGTGACTTCAGCCTAATCTGAGTATAATTAAGAAGTAATTAATATCTGACGGTTTAGCGGCAAGCTTAATTACTTTTAAAGCAACACAAGTAAAATGAGACTCTTAAACTAACCAGTTTTGCTGCCTACGTACTCGTATGTTTCCTCTAATTTGAGTCACGTGGCGCGTATAGAATTGTATTAAAACGTAATAGAATTATATGAGAGAATGAAGAGTGAAAGAGATAATTAATGTTTTCAAGAGATAGGAGTACGTGTGACTTTTAATAAATGTATGTTGTAAAGTAAACCGCTTTTTCCTAGCATTAAAGTTCATTTTTAATTCTTTAGGAACAGTAGTTTTTTCTAGATAAAACTACTTTAGAGTAATTTTGTACCTTGGGGGTGACAGGTGAGGCCATCTGTCACCCTAGCAGAAGCAGGCCGGGGTGGCGGCAAGCCTGCACGGATGGCGTAGTGGTTTAAGCGGTCGCCACGCCGCTTCCTACTGCGCCGAGTGTTGTGGGTTCAAACCCCACATGGGACGACACTTTGTGTGATCCACAAATTGTTGTTCTGAGTCTGGGTGTTCTTTGTGTCCGTTTCATGTATGTTTGTAAAGTCCCCCGCGACACAGGATATTTTCCTAATGCGGGAGTTGTCTTTTTTAATAAAAAAAATAATAATAAAAAAAAAAAAAAAAAAAAAAAATTGCGTTGCGAAGCGCGCTCGCTTCCAGGGAGCACCGGGAACATGGGTTCTGAGTCTGAGTGTTCTTTGTGTTTCTCCCCGTTGTAATGGTGGAGTTGTCTTTTCTAAAAAAAAATTCATCATCATCGTCAACATCCTTTAGTAGTCCACTGCTGGACATATGCCTCTCCTTAAAAAGGAGGTTTTGGACTACTATACCACGCTGGCCAGACGGGTTGGTATAGGGTTTGTCTCAAGTTTTCCTTCTCTTTGCAGTGCTGTTGTCCTGCGTAGGAAACTCCCTTAGTCGAATCCTACGACACCCACGGGATGAATAGGGGTGGCAAAACTCCGTATTCTTAATTCGTCACCACATGGAAAGAACGTGTTAAAGCACAAAATCCGTCTTCCTAAGTTAAATAACTGTGCAAAACGTGAACAGTTGTAATATGTTACTTCATATCGTTTGCGAGTGTTTATTGCAACCTGTAAAACCTGCCTAAAATTCACGGCTATATGTACAAAGTTGGTCACAAAATATTTGCTTAGCTTTTATTAGCTTTATTTGTGTATCTAGAAAATGGGCACGTAATTAAAGTTGCTGTCCGCAGCTTAAAATTCTGTAGCAAAATGTTTGCTTCAATGATCTTGCATTTGTAACATTAGATGTAGCAATCGTTTAGTAGTCGAGTTTCAACTATTATTCAAGTTCTGAATTTATTTCAATCGTTTTTTAAATTCGTAACATATGTTTGGAAAAAAAAAATGTTCATTGCTTTCAATATTCTAAACTTCACGATCTTTTTAGCGAATATTTTTTTTAAAGAGTCAAACTCTCTTTAAAACTCTCCTTTAAAGAGTGTAAAGAATATTTCGTTAACTTAAAGTACTCGTATGTACATATACTTAGGTATATTATAGTAAATTAAGTTTACTGGGATTTGTATGATTTACAGTCAGTGGCAAAGTTTTTGCCTAAACCATTGTGCAGTTGTGATGCAAATTACAGAAAAAATAGTGTGGGGTTCGAATCTGCCTCCACTGGATCCACCAAGGCCTACGTCGCCGCTTCCACATTGACACGTACAACATAAATTTTGCTCCAACAAGTTTCGTGTACAGTAAACCAATACACATAAAAATATTCCACCTTTCAGTAAGTATTTTATTCGTGTACATAAAATCACTTTATATTTATATTGGATCATTTCCTTCGGCTTTCCTACTGATATGGGCCAATCAATATTTACACAGGTAAATGTATTTGAAGTGTTTCAACCCTTTTTGTTGTTAAAACAATGATTTTAGGGTAAATAGATTACACAGACGTCTGCATAAACGAAATTATCTATAAATCTATTTTATGAGACGGGAATGTAGGATGAAACCCTGGGTGTAACGTTTTTGTATGTATGAAAAGATCACGTGTTCGATTATTATTTTGTTCGACTAATATTTAAAGGTCTGTGTGGTGACGGATTAAGAATAGGGAGTGTCACCACCCCTATTCATCCCGTCCACATCCCTCGTAAGAGCCGATTAAGGGAGCAAACTACGCAGGACAACAGCATTGCAAAGAGAAGGAACACTTAAAACTAACCCTACACTAGCAGTTGTGGCCAGCGTGGTATAGTAGGCCCAAACCTATTTTCTAACGAGAGGCCTTTGTTCAGCAGTGGACTATTATGGGTTGTTGATGTGATGGTGTGATGTAAATGTTTAAAAGTTTTTAACGCTACTATTAACGTTTTAACCAAGTGAGTGAAGTCATCGGCGCCCCAAAACCCCCTCCTTGTGACTCTTACCCATCAGGTACCTTTTCTGCTTGTTTGCCTTCTAAATCATAAAAATGCTATGGTAGCAAAACCACACCAAGCTTCGTGGCTTGGCGTGGAAAAAAAAGTTTTATATTTAATAAATAAACCATCGTCAATGAATACAAAAACATCCTTACTTGTATAAAACTGTCCGACGCTGAAAAAAAACTCATCGAAATACCCTCAGAAAAAGCCTCTTCTATCCTATAAATGTTTACACAATTAACCCTAATTATGAGGAGCGGGGGGCGGTGGGCGGGGAGAGTTGTGACGTCACTTTACGACGTCGTTAGCGTTACATCTGACAGCGAGCTTTTAGAGCTATGCCAATAAAAGTCCGAATGAACTCTTTGGGCACCCGGCGAGCGAGGGTTAGGACGGGGACATTGTGTGAAGCGGAAGCGAGCAATGCGAGAAATTAAATTAATTATAATTTTACTACGGCTTCGTTATATAAATGTTATTTATTCTTTAGCTAAATAAAAAAAATGGAGTTTTGATTTAAACTTGTGATAAAGGTTAATGACCTCAAATACAAGTACTTTAACCTCTAGTTTATATTACCGTTACTTTCAAATTGTAATATATACGAGTATTTAACACTTCTGTGCTAAGTAGGTCATAATAATAATAATAACTTCACACATCTCACACACGGCCGTCTGATCCCAAACTAGGCAGAGCCAGTGCTATGGTAGCCAGACTGCTGATATATTTTTTATATTTTTTAAATACATACATAAATAAAGATTATACATTTATAGATAAAGTACACTCAGACACAGAACAAATGACCGTGCTTATCACACAATATTTGTCCTAGGTGGGAATCGAACCCACGACCTCCGGCTTAGCAGTCAGGGCTACTAACCAATAGACCAACAGGCCCGCAGGTATTTTGAATGATAAGTAACTAATTGCATGAACTGACTAATTTGATATCAGAAAATAAAATATATCAAAATGTAGAAATAATACTGTGATCTCTCTCTCTCTGCCGGCACATTTATTCGATTAAACAAAAATTTTCATTAAGTATTTACGTGTTTAGTGTTTTAATAATGTATTTAAATACAAACAAAGCCCCAATAGTATATTTGTTTTGTGTACACAGTAGATTGATTGCCTAGTTTGCCAATATACGGCCGTGTGGGAGGGGACATAAAATATAAAAATTCCTATGGCACTCTTATATGACATGAGATGACAGATGGAACAACCCTCAAGTTTAGGGAGGTTAGCCATCCAGGTTTGGCCAAAGTCTAGCAAAGAACTTGGCTTCTTGAGTTGCAGACGCCATTAACCATTAAAATGAAAAAAAAAACTCTGTATCCTGTAAGTACAGCAGTTAGCTCACAGCCTTATTGGTTATTGACGAGAGGGTGAATCCCCTGAGGCAAGATTTCTAATGACCGCACCCTAATATTCATTTATTAAAATTTTTGACTCAAATTTGTTTTCATGATATTTCACTAATGTTAATGATTGAATTTTTCTGTTCCTTTAATGAGCTCGTAGATTGCGGTTTTTTATGCAAATGATTTTGCGAAATTTTTTGATTAGGTACCTTTTTTTAGATGAGGTAAAATATTCAACATATTTTGTTCACTTTTTGCACTGATTAATTAAAGAAGATTGTCTATTTCATTCCTTTATTTATATATTACTGCTTGTTTTAAAGATTTTAATAAAAAAAGAGATAGATAGAGCTCGATCAATTTTCAAGAACAGAAAACCTCTACAAAACATTATCATCATCAACAGCCTTTAATAGTCCACTGCTGGACATAAGCCTCTTCTTAGAAAGGAGGTCCCGGCCCACTACACCACGCTGGCCAGACGGGTTGGTATAGAATTTGTGTCAAGTTTTCCTTCTCTCTGCAGTGTTGTTGTTCTGCGTAGTTTTTTCCCTTAGTTGACTCTTACAACACCCACGGGATGAATAGGGGTGGTGACAATCTGTATTCCTAATCCGTCACCACACGGACACCACACAAAACATTATATCTATAAAAAATATCTAGGCTCGATGTGAAAACTCTTCCAGAAATATGTATATTTCTTTATGATACCAAACAACCCCTTTTCATAATTCTAGGCAAATAAATACTCCTAAAATAATATCGCTGTAAAAACCTTATAACATTTTGTGTATGATTTTGGGGTACGAAGGAAAACACGATCCAATCAAACAGAGTAATACAGAAACGTAAAATATTCAATACTTGTGCCGGGGTGTAATTTAAATGAATGTCTAAATATGTACCGTTTTGTTTACAGCAAAATATGGTAAACGCCTATTTGGAAAAGCTTTTATAACGCTCTACCTGTTTTTATATTTTTGTAAGTGACTGTTTTGCCCGAGAGCCTTATGAGGACAGTTATTTTTCAATGATATTTATTTATGTAAGTAAATCTTTTCAGATATTTAAAAAAAATGGAGATATTTTAATGGAATATGTATGTATAATGTTATCCAGTCAATGTGGTATATTGCATACACATCTTATGATGATAAATGAACACTACAGCAGAAGTGTTGTAACAAAGCTGCAAATTCATACTTACATTCTAAATGTGAAAGTGAGTTTGTTTGTTTGTTACGCTTTGAAGCCTAAACCACTAAACCGATTTTGAAGATTCTTTCACCAATGGAAAGCTACATTATAAGCGAGTAACATAGGCTACTTTTTACAGAAATAACCAACATACAAGCGGGCGGAGACGTGGGCAAAAACTAGTAAAATTTAATGATGACTTGATATTGTAACAACACATTTTGGTTATTTTTTGTTCTGTAAATAATTAAGTATTGCTCTTAAAATTAATAACTAAATCCAGATGTTTATATATGGTTAAGACCTATAACGCCAAAGTGACACATCACAAAAAATGGCATGATCACCTCGCCCGGTCGGAGGATCCTCCCTATGTGTTGAAGGGGCATGACACCCATTCCTCCACATTTGTTTCGGAGTTTGGGTGTTTTCTATGTATATTATGTGTGTATTTCCAAAAATGTAAATAGGTATTCTATAAGTCAATCTATCTTTCATAGTACAAGCTCTGCTCAGTTTGAAACTAAATGGCGTTGTGTGTTAGATGTCTGAAAAATAAAATATAATGTAAAGTAATGGTTTGAAGTAGCTAAAGTTGGTACCTACATTTGACTGCACGAATAGCGTAGTGGTTTAAGCGGTCGCCACGCCGCTTCCTACTACGCCGAGTGTTGCGAAATCAAACCCCTAATGGGACGACACTGTGTGATCCACAAATTGGTGTTCTGAGTATGGGTCTTATTTGTGCCCGTTTCATGTCTGTTTGTAAAGTCCCCCGCAACACTGGAATATATTGGTAATGCGGGCGTTATCTTAAAAAAAATAGTATAAATAATATAAAAAAATATATATATATATACATAAATTTAGATTTTTTACTAATCTTATTTGAAGGAAACAAATTGAAAGTGAGTATAACCGCGTTTCTCAATCAAGGATCAATGTATGCAGCTTTAGTCTTTTTTTAAGGTAAATACCGGCTACGTACATATATCTTTATATCCTGCAAAAGCGAAACCCTCTATACATGGATTCAAACACTTAAATTTCCCCTAAATTTCGACCAAAACAGACAGACAGAGAGACATTTCCTTAGTGGAAATAGTACTTCCTTTACTGATTCGCTACTTAAATATGCCTTAGCGTGCACGGATTATATTTGATGGTATAAATCTGTGGCACACAAGTGGTGTTTACGTACGATAATTTCACCTCACGGCCAATTTTTGTATTATTAAAGAGCGTCTGGTGGTGGAATTTCAACAATAGTTTATTAAGTTTCAATATTTTGTTTTATTATTTCATTGAACAGTTTAGTTTAAGTTATATTAATATTATTGTTTGCTTGTAGGTTGACGGATAGATGATCAAAATGTTATAGGGTTTTCTGAAAGAATAAATAGCCTAAGTTACTTCTTATATAGATATCTGGTAGTTAAATACTATCAAAATCGGTCCAGCCATT
Organism: Arctia plantaginis; assembly: GCA_902825455.1. Classification (NCBI taxonomy): domain Eukaryota; kingdom Metazoa; phylum Arthropoda; class Insecta; order Lepidoptera; family Erebidae; genus Arctia; species Arctia plantaginis. The sequence continues at coordinate 1,674,249 of CADEBD010000302.1, forward strand.
GTGAAGAGTACCCAGATAAATAGACAAACAGACAGACAAAACTCGTTTTTAGGCATACGTATCGTGCAATTATTTTTAAAATTAAAACAACTCCCTCATTAATCAATCATACATGGAATGGATATAAAGAACACCCAGACTCGGAACAACAATTTGTGGATCACACAAAGTGTTGTTCCATGCGGGGATCGAACACACAACACTCAGTGCAGTAGAAAGCCGCTGGGTGACTGCTTAAACCACTATGCCATCCCTGCAGCAGCATGTGCAATAACCGTGTGAGCATGAAAAAATATATTATTTTGACATTACAAACAAACATTCAATTTTATTTATTTGTATAGATAAGAAGTGCTATTTAAAAATGAATCCTTTAAAAAAAAGTTAAACCGACTTCAAACAAGCACTAAAAACCTAACAGAAATTGCGGTTTATTTGCTGTCATGTTTTAAAGAGTTCCGCTGTCTGTCTCCGAAACATATCATCATATATATATGAAATTTAAATATGGCCGTTTCAGAATAAAACCCTATCCAATGTTGAAAATCCGTCTATGTATGACGTTTAGCTATGCCCGAATATACATAAAAAAGATCATTCGAATTGAAGTCGGTTAAAGCAGTATTTTATATGAATGAGCTCATGAATGAGTTTGGCATTTGTCATATTATGCTAACGAGTATACTAACATTAATTTTATATCGTGTATGGACAACAGTGTATAACTCAATGTTTTTAAAATATTTTTGGGAATTTCTTTAGTATACTTAAATTGGACTGAAGTTGGCAGCAAACGGTTTGCCTACAGCATATAGTTTACCAGCTTACTGTTTCAGCTTGTGAAGTTTAAATTAAATGTCAACATGGTCTAAGATCTCAATGTGCTCATATATTTTGTAGACCCTCGCATTTTTGGGTCCAGTTGTTAAACAACGGGGTTATTTACTCTTGGAGTAATGTTTTCTTATTTTAGAAGATTGTTCGAGGGTCTAGGGTTTCGGGTGCGAATATATGCGATTTTAGGGACACAACCTTTGAGTCCTACTGCATGTGCTGTTAATATAAACTTGTACTGTAGGATCAGTAGTTCTGCGAAATATTCTGCCGAAATTTTCAGAGCCATTTCCTTAAAGATCTAGGAATGTAGAAAATTTAGACATAAGTAATTCGTAATGATAAGGTTTGACAATTTATTTCATTGAACACATTAAAAAACAGTCCAGTTTTTTGTAATACGATGGTTTTTTTTTTATGTTAGAGGGGGCAGATAAGCAGACGGGTTATCTGATGAAGAGTGACCATCGCCACCCATGAACGTCTGCAACACAGGAGTCACAAAGCCAAGTTGCCGGCCTTTTAGGAAGAAGTACGCTCCTTTCTTGATGGCTTGAAGGTCGTATCGGTCCGGAAATAGCGCAGACGACAACCCGTTCCACAGATTGGTTGTGCGGGGCAAAAAGTGACTCGAAAAGTGCACAGTAGTGGTTGCAAGTAAAAAGAAGGCAATCGAGCTATTTATTTTAACAACGAGCATCTGAGTCCAAAATTAAATTTGTTTTATAAATAAATTGGTTTTAGCTATATACAGTTAGGACTAGATTGCATTTACTGTGATAATAGGATTGCTGTTAATCGTCTTTGTATATTATCAACATCACATCAACAGCCTTTAACAGTCCACTGCTGGATATAGGCCTCTCCTTAGAAAGGAGGTTTTGGCCTACTATACGACGCTGGCCAGACGGTTTGGTATAGGATTTGTGTTAAGTTTTCCTTCTCTCTGCAGTACTGTTGTCCTGCGTAGTTCGCTGCCTTAGTCGCCTCTTACGACGCCCACGGGATGAATAGGGGTGGTGACACTCGGTATTCTTAATCCGTCACCACACGGACAATACGGACGTATATTATATCTATACGAATCATGGTTATGTTACAGGAAGATTGAAAAAAATACATAAATAAATGATTTGTTACGGCTATTGTGTAGACCTGTTGTGTTTTACTGTGATGAAAGTCCTAATTTTACTAATACAATCGAATCTAGTATTATATCGAACAAAGATGTATTTTTCCGGATGTCATCTGATCGATTTTAATAAAATATCGATCTTAAAGAAATAAATTCGTGTCATTTTTGTATCGATTTTGAGATGGCATAACCACTACCAAATCCCTTGGTTTATTTTTCACTTTGATGTCGTGAAAAAAATTTAAACGATGATAGAAATACCACCGGCGGTTGTAATGCTTATAAAAGTTTAAAATTACTTTTATTTTAAAAGCTTATAAAAGATCAGAAAGATCATCTCAAAGAAGAACAGATGGTTATTATGTACTGCACATTAAACTCACAAAGGAATAAAATTAATTTTCACTTTTCACTTTTTAAAAGATTTACAAAGTACCATAGAAGTAATTTATTCAATCTTGAAACTTGAAACGTTTGACGAACATTTCCTTCTGTACTTTTTTTTTTCATTACTTGCACTTCCTTTATTTCTGTGAGTATCTTCATGAGCTGTCTGCCGTACAGTGAGTTCTCACTCATAGGCAGCAACTCTTTACCACGCACGCACTTAAAATAGACGGTAAAAATATTCAACTTCAACTAGATAAGACAAAAAACTAGCAAACTAAACCTAACCGTGCAAAAAAAACACAGACAAAATCAGAGGCGGTGAGGCAAAGAAGAAAAATTACATCACGACGGTACCGTATAATATCTGACGTCTCTTTTCCTCGAAAGTGACGTAAAATCTGTACCAAAAGTCTTGTAATTTAATAATTCTTCATTCGACTCAGTTTATGACTTCAGGGACCCGGTACAACTTTACGATTACACTCAACAACTTATTATTCCGATCCTGTCCCGCACGAAGGAGTGTTTGATTTATTTATTTGAATATGTTCCGAATCTTTAGTTTTTATTTGCAATTCAAAGTGGACAAGTTTGTTCCGATACTTTTTATGTGGTTTAATATGTATGTGGTCTGATTAAGTTCCGCCTGTGTTTTGGAAACTTAATATATTGTGGGTTTACTTATTCCGTCCGCGTGGAAAGGGTTTTGCAGCGAGAAATTCCTTGTTTGATTACTCGTGTGGTGTTAATTTTCTTAGGCGATATTTTATTTATACTTGGTTTGTATAGACTTGATGGATATAACGTAATCTTACACACATATTTATGAGTATTTATATTTACTTTCTGCAAATTGTGTAAAGATGGACTTAATGCCGTAGGCATTTTCTTCTAGCCAGGCCTTGGGTGGGAACTGTGGGTGACAGGATAAATTTCAAAATATTTTATGTACTTATATTTTTTAAATTTATTTATTTATTTAATACTTCCTGAAAATACATTGCATAAAGCGCACTTTAGTTATTTAATACTTGAAGTGTAAAGAGAAAAACATGTTTTAAAGGCAAATCAAAGTTTTAAAATGTAAAAAAAGAGTGGCAGTATTCATGTTCTAGCACGTGACGGCACACCAAGCCCAGGGTTTTAGACCCGTTAAAACTAATCATATAAGTCTAACCCGAGGCATTTACTAATATTTAATGAAGATAGAGAAGAGAAGGAAACTTTATACAAACCCCATACCAACCCGTCTGGCCAGGGTGGTATACGAGTTACGTCGGGGCACCAGGGACTTCCTTTCTAGGGTATACCTGGTTCCCGGCTATTAGTACCCGAGACGGCGTGCGGTTTTAGTCGGTTCGAGTCCGACATGCCAGCGACAGGTGGTATCCGAGGGGATTTCCGCAAGGAAAAAAAAGGATGGTATACGAGTAGTAGGCCAAAACCTATGTCCAGCAGTGGATAATTAAAGGCTGTTGATGTGTGATGTAAATGAAGATTTAAACTATGCCAGGCTCCATGATAAGATCAATTTCAAGATCCCAGTTTGTAGTATTCTCATCTAAACTAAATTTACCTTTTTTTTTTTTTTTTAACGTGTGGAAATCCCCTCGGACCGTCACCCCTCCGGGGTTTGCGGCGGGGTGGTGTGTCGGACTCGGACCGACTAAAACCACACGGTGTGCCACTCTGCGCCTGTAACAGGAGGGATCCGGGAACAGCTGTTGTTAAGACATCCGGACCCCTCCTAGCGCCAGCCCGCTCCTGGTGCGGGCTCCGTCTCAATATTTTCCTCTCTTTAGGCGACGTCCGGCACACGCGGACGCCGCCCCCTCGCGGCTGGCCAAACTAATGCGGGTGGAGGGGAAACCCACCCCGTCCACCCGCGGCCACACTCAGGGTGGCATGAGGCTGTGATAGGCGGGCCTCCGCCGCCCGGTTCGCCGGCGGCGGATCGGGTCCGAGTGGAGGTCGTCCTCCCGGGCCCTCTCCGCCGCCTCCTTCCGCGAGATTCCGCGAAAAAAAGGATGGTATACGAGTAGTAGGCCAAAACCTATGTCCAGCAGTGGATAATTAAAGGCTGTTGATGTGTGATGTAAATGAAGATTTAAACTATGCCAGGCTCCATGATAAGATCAATTTCAGGATCCCAGTTTGTAGTATTCTCATCTAAACTAAATTTACCTGGTACAACGTTTTATATGTATGTTTACGAAAATTAGAAGTAGCATAAAACCGATATCATAGATTTACTTCCATAGTTACAGCTTTTAGGACTTGAATTTGATGGAGACCAAAATATAACACCAAGAAGATCCTTTTAAATTGTCATGAACGTCGTATGATTTAAACTTTAGTTGAAGTAAACAGAGGGTATTTGATAAAAATATGTTTAGTACTACTGAAATTTTATTCCCGTACTTTAAGGCTTTAGATATGTGCAAACATTGGGTAATAACTTCTTTTAATATTCTCTTTCTCTAAACATTTATGTTATCTTGTTGCAGGAAATCGCAGCGATCCTTATCAGTTTCGACAAACACAGCGAATGGCAGTCCAAGGAAGTCAAAATACGGTGAGTAGATATTTTATAAGCTTAGTTCACTTATTTATATATGTAGATGAATTGACGCACTACAACACAACTGAAACAAATAATACAATCTTTATTAAGCTGGTGTGGGTGTCAATCTATGCTGGTATGGGTAAATTGTCATTGTGATTGACAACACAGCGATAACAAGAAGATACTCGTAAGTGGTAGGCCGGTTTTACTATAAATGATAAATGCTATTCCAAGAAAAGTTTAAAAACAATTAAAAGAACGTAATAGATGTGAATGATTTTTTTATTTAAAGCTTACACGTAAAGGTTTTCCAGGAATATGTTATTGTTGTGTTTCTATCAGTAATTGTTACGTTGCAGAATAATTTCCATTAGAACTATTTGTTTCTAAAAAATTGTTTTACTGTGACTTGGCTTATTTTATAGCTGTTTTAAACAGTATTGTAAAAACTATAACTTGAAGAAATTCTGCAATGAATATCATTATTAGCTTGTCATTCTTAAAGCAACTCTTTAGTTATAATAATAATAAATTATTTCAAAAAAATATACATAGAAATTTACAGATCAAAACACATTAGTTACAGGACAATTTATGTCGTCGGTAAGATCGAAATAACCATGTTCAATAAGAAAAAAAACTTTTCACTGATTGAGTGAGGATACTGGAGTCCAAACCCCTCCTTCCCCTGGGGGGGGGGGGGGGCTCAAAGAGCGGCGCCGCATTTATGACCCTTGAGTTGATATTAAATTTTCTAGATATTATAATATTGTTAATATAACCATTGATGAGCCATTGCCACTACATCGACAGTCTATTAACACTGTGAATTTATTTTAGTAGAATACAGATATGTTGACCGATATTAATGGCTTCTCACTAGCGTTTCAATGGAATGACATTGGCTTTTACATTAACATAAAATAGCAGAATTGAGGCCCAGGTGACCCGTCTGCTCATTTGCCTCCTATTTGCATTCCATAAAAAAATACTACAATGTTAACTGTTGTAGGTTCGGTTTCCGGTCATGACTTTTTTAGCTTAACTCCGATTATCCGTGAGGCCGCTGTATTAGTCTGGTCGAGTCGGCCTATGTGCGTCAAAGCAATGCTCTTCTATATTAAAATATTTTTTTAGATGTTACTATGTGGTATAAAATGTATGAAGCGAGTATGAAAATATCTTACCATCCATACTTAATATAGCTTGCTGTAATTTGGAACAGGTATACCAGGATACCACGTAATATTTCGGATGCCGATGTCAAAATTTCTAACGTTACTTTGTTATGAGCGCTTAAAACGAAACCTTCCTTGTCTTAAAAAGGATGGTACTTAGATACAGTGTTTAAGATCCTTGAACATTTACTTTGTGTAAAATCTTCTATCAATTTGCTGCCGGAAAAAAATATTGCGGTCATCATTGCTAGGCTGTGGCGTAGCGTTATGTAGGCTTAATTTAAGTATAACTCTACTATTGGTTCTGGAGATAAGTATAAACATATTACACGTAAAGGAATTAAGGCCAATGAAAGTAAACGTACCCATTCATAGAAACAAATATTAATTGAATCGCCTAAAACAGGATCTGCGATTTCTGCCATTTCAACCGAATAGTCTGCCCCGCTCCAGAATACTTATACAAAGAACGCGTACATAAAAAATAGTATTTCTTCATATCAAATGTGTACTTTAAAAATAACTACTTCATGAGCGAGGAAGGACTTTAGGTGTTTTTTAGTTAAACCACATAACAGACAATTTTTAAGGTGGAAACACGTTCATATGTTAATAGTATTTAACACAAAAATAACATATGTATACGCTTTAGACAACGGCCGTTTCAAAAAGGACGGATACGAATCTAACAACAGATTTAAGCCATTGAAAATGATGATGAAAATAATGATTATTTCTTGAAGACATATTCTGCAAGCTGTCACATACACACACACACATATTCTGTTCGCTGTCACAACTATTCATCAACAGTGCTCCTTCCAAACAACCATACTTTTCCGTATCACACTGTACGTATACTGCAACAAACATAAACCCTTACAATATAATAGCCGAGGGTAAACGGACATATTTTTATTGAATGGAAGCCATAAAAGGCACCTGATGGTGAACAGTCATCGTAACTCATCGATAATGTGCATTTCAGCACATTAAAGAGGTCCCTGATGCATTGCGTCGCTGAAACCGACTCAGTTCCAATTCAATGGCGTTGAATTAATATATATCTTTGGTTTTCTGATTAACAGTACAATGGGAGAGTGGTAGGCCACCGTTTGAGTTCTGATTTTAGTATTATTGTAGTATATTATTTATTCAGGATTTGCTTATCGAAATTTCTTAACATATTGTAAATATATATCCAATCCCTACTAATCCATACTAATATTATAAGTGCGAAAGTGTGTCTGTCTGTATGTATGTTACCTCTTCACGCTTAAACCGCTGAACCGATAGTTCGAGTCCCCATAAAGGATGTAATAGTTTTTATCCCAGAAATCATCTTTTGAGGGGGTTGAAAGGATGGTGGAAGTTTGTATTAGGATTTAATAACCGTTAAACCGATTTAGTAGTAGTAGTAGATTTAGTAGTAGAGTAGGCCAGCAGTGGACTATTAAAGGCTGTTGATGTGATGATGTGAAACCAATTTAGATGAAATTTGGTATGGAGATATTTTGAGTTGTGGGGAATGATATGGAATGTAAAATATATTTTGTCTCCGAAATAATCTCTAAAGGGTGTTTAATATTATACATACTCTATGTACATATGTAATTCTGCCTGTCTATTACGCTTTCACGGCTAAACCGTTAAACCCATTTTGATAAAATTTGGCATGTTGATACTTTCATTCTTGAGGAAGGATATAAATTTTTTAGTTTTTACCGCGATACAAATAATACAAATACAAAATGTTTTATTTCGTTACCAAAAATGTGTAATATTTGTAATTGGAGCTTCTTTTAAGCAAATAATGCCTGTATCAGGAGACTCCGCTCTTCCATAGCATCCTTGTTACATAGTTGGTACACGATTGTGTTTAATTGATTCTTACAAACTTACCTAAAAAATAAAAAATAAATGTTAGTTTAAATAATGTTAGGAAGGGGACAGTACATGTTTAGATAGGCAGTTGATAATAGTATTATTTCAGACATTTGACATACAACGCCATCTAGTTTCGAATTAAGCAGAGCTTGTACTATGAAAACTAGATTGACTGATAGAATATTTTATACTTTTTTTTAGTAAATAAACACATATTTTACATAGAAAATACCCAAACTCCGAAACAAATATTTGCAGATCATACAAACATTTGGTCCGCCCCGTGAATCGAACCCGAGACCTCAGCATAGCAGTCGCATACACTACCATTGCACCACCGAGGCAGTTTATATTTGATATGTGTATATGTACGATAACCGTGTTTAATATAAATAGGTGTACAATATTTTTCATGAAAGATATCCCTCGACCGAAGTGATGAGTGATGGCCTCGCTGAAAACCGTGTTAAGCAAGCCTAGTCCCTACCCCTCTGATTCTAAAAGAAGGGCTCAAAGGACGTCTCTTCAATTGCAGGTGTTCACGGGCGGTGGTAGCCACTTACCATTAGGCGACCCGATTGCTCGTTTGCCACCATTACCATAAAAAAAGATTAGGTTGTAACGTCGGCCTTACAAAACACGTTAATTCAATCAAATAACATATTAATTTAGACCCAGTAGCCACGGTAATCATTTGCTCCAAAATATATCTTTATTTAAATCCTTATAAGACCAAGAACCGACCAAGTTTCAAGACAGTTCTAGTTGAATCTTTTTAAAACTTAAATTGCAAACTAAATGTAGAATTGTAAACGAAAAAATAGTCGAAGCAAACGAATTAGAGTATCAGTGGAATAACGTGATCGTTACTTTTATACTTTAGTCTGTGACGGTACCTAATTTGGCGCCCAACGAGGGACCCGTTCCAACTTGTAACAACTTTAAGCAAATTAAAACTTGGTTCTTGACTACTGGTGGGTTTGTGTGCGCCGTTGAAATATTAACTCTTTATGGGTGCGCAGTGTACAAGGGAGTTGTGGTGCGGTCGGCAGATCCGTGTCGTAACATAAAAAATTAATAATGGTCTTGATACTGCCAAGTTTTGTACGTGATCAAGTTTAGTTAAGTTATTTAAGGCTGCAATAAGATTTTTAACATTTTTTGTCCGTAGTTTTGTTTGACTTAGATATTGGAAAGTATATCTAACTTGTGAACACGCCAGGTGTTATTACTGAGAAGATTGCTGGATTGTAAAATAATGAAACAAAAATTTTAATTTTTACTTTTTGAATTATACTAACTACTAACAAAAATATAGAATCAAAAGTTAATTAAAGAGATTATTACTTAAATAACCGAATCGAACGTACTTCCAAACTTATATTATAAATGTGAAAGTGTGTTTGTTTGTTACGTTTTTGCGCCTAAACTACTAAACCGATTTTAAAAATTCTTTCATCAATGGAAAACTTTTACCTCGATAATTGACATACACGCAATTCACAAAAGATTGTATTATTAACCGACTTCAAAAAGGAAGAGATTTCAATTCGGATGTTTTTATTTATTTCTTTTATGTTCTTAATAACGGGCATAACTCCGTCATAAATAGACGGATTTACAAAATTATTTTATGGACGAAATGGTCGCACTTAATTTTTATATAGATGTGATGATGACTTTTGGAAACAGACAACGAAACTCTTCAAAAAATTACAGCAAATGAACCGCGATTGCTGCTAGGTTTTTAGTGTTCTTTATTAGTATTGTTTGAAGTCGGTTCAACTTTTTTAAAAGGATTTATCTTGTAATGTAACATTTCACTAACGCATAACACTTTGGAGTTGCAGGCGTTCATGAGCGACGGTAGTCACTTACTATCAGATGACCCGTCAGCTCGGTTGCCCCGTCTTCCATTAAACACAAAAAAATATCCTACTAGCTTTTGCTCGCGTCTCCGCACGAGTTTATGTCGGTTATCGCGGTAAAAAGAAGCTTTATAAAGAATCAAATTATTTCCATAAATAAATCATCTAAATCGATTTAGTGGTAATTGATTCCCTATAGAAATTTCCACCCTCCTTTTTACCCCCTTTAATGATGATTACTCAGATAAAAACTATCCTATGTCCTTTCCCGGGACTCAAACTATATACTAAATTTAATCTAAATCGGTTAAGTGGATTAAGCGTGAAGAGGTAACAGACAGATAGACAGACACACTTCCAAATGTATAATATTTTAGTATGGATTTATAAAAGTTGCAACCTTACTTCTAAGGGATTAGCAACGTTTTATACCTACGTTAAGAAATACTATCAGTATCAGTCAGAACTATTGCTTGACATAAATCCCTTCTTAGCAAGGCATTTGATGTTCAGGGATACTTAGGGTTCTAAATTCGACAAGGGTCGGAACCTTGTTATAACCAAACAGCTGTTATATTTTATTGTTATGTTTTACGTATACTTTTATATAATCTGCCTCAGTTAAACAAGAAAAAATACTGAGAAGTTTGTTGAAAGCTATGAATAGTTTTAAACAACAGTTAAATTAAATAAACAACGATTGGTTTAAAAAAATTGGTTTCCTATATTGGTAAAAAAAATATTTATTTATTTAAGGATCTCCAACAAAGGATGTACACAAAATGTCAAAAATACATTTCACATGGGTATTTGTGACGTGTATTCCTTCAATTACAGAAGACCACAGCATGCGTATTTTCAACTAAGTAAATAATAATTTTATGATACAATGGAGGCTAAAAAAGAAAAGTGCTTTACAATAAATTGAAAGTGTAATACAATTAAAATTAAGAGAAAAAATAAAACACAAACAATTAACAGAGAGAAGGAAAACTTGACACAAACCCTATACCAACCCGTCTGGCCAGCGTGGTGTAGTAGGCCAAAACCTCCTTTCTAAGGAGAGGCCTATGTCCAGCAGTGGACTAGTAAAGGCTGTCGATGAATTAACAACATTAAGCTTACAATTTAGAAGGACTTTCATAGTGACGGATTTTTAGAGTGAAGTAAAGCATTAAAGGTTAATTTTTATACCTAATTAAAAAACAACATTCATCATCATCATCATGTCGGCTGAAAGACCCCCACTACTGGATATAAGCATCCCTCAAGGCTCACCACAACAACCGGTCCTGTGCTGAGAGCATCCAACGCCTTCCTGCACCTGCACCTTCACCAAGTCGTCGGACTACCTTGTACCACCGTCTTTTCTACGACCAATGTGCCAAAAAACAATAATTATAATACCATAATTAAATGAAAAATCTGCAATTTTCTAAAAATCGTCTTTGCCTATATCATGTCAACCTAAACTAAATACAATAATATGCTGTTATCTAGACATAGAGCGATTATGTCAATTGTTGACCAAAGCGTTCGATGTAACATCAATGTCAAGTAGTGGTTTAGTATTAATTGTCACACGATCTAACGATCTATGTCTCTGTAATAGGCCAATAAAGGCCTATTAATGCACAATAATGTATCGTATTATTATATAGCGTAAGGTATATATTGTATAACTCGAAGTGTTATACCTATTACCTTTATAGCTTTCATTTCCATATAGCAAAACGCATATAAGTATAAATAAAATAAAATACTAAGCTCAAAACTGCAGAACGTCTCGACCATTCGGCTAATTGTTTATAATTCATACTTTCGTTAAGTTACAAGGAAGGTTCTGATGAAGAGAAAACGCATAAGAATTGCTAGTAAAATAGTAAAAACAACACTTTTCTTTTCCCATCCAAACCACAGAATAAATTAAAGCATCTGGCCTCTAGTAGTAGCTGTCAAATATTTGATTTCCATTAAAACGAAATAAAGGATTATCTTTGAGGTTGATTAGGCTGATGCCAGCCCAAAATAAAGTTTGAAAAAAATCTGAAATACATTTCATTTATTTATTTTATCGATTTTACTGCGACAGGCCAATTATTTTTGATAGAACGAAGTTGGTCTCTACATCTAATTGTATATAAATATGCATTCTAAAACATTAAAACGTTTGTATATTTACTCAAGTAAATATATATTTATTGAGTGATTAAATAATACATCTGATCTTGCGCTATTAAAAATTTTAGAGAGATAGTTTATAATAAAACTAATAATAAACGTAGTATCCTAATATTAAGTAGGTTTTGAAATAATTAAGTAAGAGTTCTTTATTAAAATGGGAGGTAATGATGGCTGAGTCGCTAAAAATACCATACAAATGAACTGCCATTTAGTCCTGGTAAAGAAAAATGTTTCATAGAGAAATATAAATCTTATAGTTACCACAGCAGTAGCTGGAAGCAAGCTGACTAAGAATTCAGTTATGTTGTTGTACAAGAAAACTTCAGAGTGCATGAACTCTTTAAGTTTGCAACTTTCTCGAGGCGTAAGTTCGCATTCTGTCACAACTTGCACATTCTTGTACATTTTAATACATTGTCTTATAAAGTTTATAAAAGATAAAAGCACTTCAAAGAACACATGTATTTAACGTATGTAGAGCGAGAGATGAAAGTTATGTACGAACTTTGAAATACAGGTTTTTTTTTCTTCAGTTTCGACTGGCTATGAAGAGATTATCAATAAAAATAATAATCTCAAAAATCACTTACACGACCGTCTGATTTCAAACAAGACAGAGCATGTACTATTGTAACCAGACTGTTCATAAACATGCTTTTATATTTTTAAATGTAAACATATTTTAGATAAATTACACCCAGACACAGAACAAATAATCGTGCTCATCACACAGTAATTGTTTAATCGAACCCACGAACTACGGCTCAGCAGTCAGGGTCACTAACCACTAAACCATCAGGGCGTCATTAGAGTTATGTATGTTAATATTTATACGTAAGATCGTTATCGACCTATAATTATATCATTATCACAATCAACAGCCTATAATAGTCCACTGCTGGATATAGGCCTCTCCTTAGAAAGGAGGTTTTGGCCTGTTATACCACGCTGGCCAGACGGGTTGGTATATATAAGTATATAAATTATCTAATTATGACGGTATGCGCAGAATAAAGAAAGAAAAACTTCGATTATTGCTTTGTATTGATAGAATTAAAACACTAAGGAATATTACTTTACATTAATTAGACGAGAATATTATTCGCTATCTCTATAGTCTTCTGAACAGTTCTCATTACTATAAGAACTACGTTTAGCTATGTTAAGCATCTTGTAGTAAAAGTCTTGACGCGCCCAAAGTAGGCAACTTTCCTTTGAATTTATATAACTTTAATAACTATAAATACCACTTTTATGGTATTACTAGCTCGCGTGGAATTTGAAAAGTGCTGTCTTAGTGATTCCGATTCAAAATTCAAAATTTTATACCGTTTTTCTGAGAGAAAAAATAGTCTAAGTTACTCCTTATATAGACAGCTACTTGGTAGTGAAATATTATCAAAATCGGTCCAGCCGTTTTGAAGATTACCCGGAACAAACAGACAGACAGACAGACAAAAAATATTTAAACTGGTTTTAAGGCATGAAAAAAGACTATAATTTTGACATTACAAACAGACACTTCAATTTTATTTATTTGTATAGATTATCTTCTGATTACGTTTATACTTTTGATTTATCAAAACCTCGTCTAGACATTTCTAGACGAGGTCTGAGAGGTAAACTAAAGATCAGAACTCGATACATATAGCTTAACTAGCGGACCCGACAGACGTTGTCCTGTCAAATTTGACACTGCGATGGTAGCGCCGTCTGTCTGATCCAATGTAAAACATTCCAAAATCAACAACTACTAATAAATTAAAAATTAATTAAAAATACATTGTAGAGCGGACAAAATTGTGAATCTAAACCATTCCCAGATCCCCTTGAACACACACAAAAAAATTCATCAAAATCGGTCCAGTCGTTTGAGAGAAGTTCAGTGACATACACACTCACAGAAGAATTATATATATAAAGATAAGACAGTAATGACGTCATCGTGTATCTTACAGCAATAAATCTGAGTAGACATTATATTCCCCGAGGCAATGGCTGCGATATGGTCTGTCACGGCTGTATTAACATATAGTTGTGTTGATAGCAGCCAAATCACTTTATTGGAGAGGATTAACGGCTGGTATTAATAATATCTGGTATCAGTCAATCTAGCTTTCTTAGTATAATAATAATATAATATAATATATGTTTACCACATCCACACAACGCCATCTAGTCCCAAACTAAGCAGAGCTTGTACTATGGGTACTAGACAACTGATATAAATACATATATACTTTTTTTTGTAAATACATACATATAATACATAGAAACACCCAGACCAAATCAAACATTAAATGTTCATGCACACAAATGTTTGACTTGAGCGGGAATCGAACCCGCGACCTTTGGAATAGCAGTCCGTTACACAAACCACTATGCCATCCGGTCGTCGTACAAGCTCTGCTCAGTTTGAAACTAGATGGCGTTGTGTGTCAGATGTTCGAAAATATTATTATTATTAATATGTTGAATCCAAAATGGTAAGATTCATAATACATAGATACACTTAGATGATTAGATGATGTGACCATATACGCAAGCAAAATAGTGGAAATCGTAGTTCCATGATTTCTTTCTTCTTTCTTTTAGACAACTCCCGCATTAGAAATATATCCTGTGTCACGGGAGACTTTACAAACATATATGAACCGGACACAAAGAACCTAGACTCAGAACAACAATTTGTGGATCACACAAAGTGTCGTCCCATATGGGGTTTGAACCCACAACACTCGGCGTAGTTGGAAACGGCTTAGTGACTGCTTAAACCACTACACCATATATGCATTCCCTGCATCCAATAAATGTATGTTTAAAAATATGTCGATATCATTGGTCTGCTCTTTTAAGGGTCAATTTTGAAATGCTTTTATAGTGACGCTTCAAAAGAAAGAAGTTATCGAAACCCCAAACCCTCTCTTCTTAGTTATAGGGGGGGGGGAGAGGATTTAGAGGACAGTGATGCACTTGTGACTCTAAGTTGTGGGTTTCCTATGGCAGCAGCAGTTACTTACGACCAGGTGACCCGTCTGCTTATCTCCCCTCTATTCCATAAAAAAATCTTTAGAATAAAAAAAAAGTATAATTTATAAACTAAGTCGGCCCTCTCTTTCAGTCCAGAAAACCAGCAATAAATACACCCCAAAGAAACTTCAACAATAAACGTTCCAACTTTAAACAGCTATATTTTTGAATCTCAACACCCAAGGTTAAAAATGTACACCCAATGAATTATTAAAAACGCGACTTTGCCAATCGAAACTTAAGCAAAACTGCGATTATTCTAAACTTGCAAATTATACTTGTACCATGAACACACTAGAGTTAAAGTACTGTCGTAAATCGCAAACGTTACGACTGCCATAAAGTTGGGCCACGAAACAAGCTGTAACTGCTATCGGCACGATACTTAATAGTTTTTATTTGGGAATTAATAACTAAGTACCGGGTATTAATAATGACGGGATTTATGATCGTACCCGCTGTAAGTTGTGGCACTTGGGACTGTTTTTCTGGGTCAGTATTATCTGGTTTCATAATCCTATATCTACAGGCCGCGTATAAATCTAGAAAATTATTTAAACGTCCTGTTGTTGATTTAAAAGGTGTCTGAACTTTGGTTGTTTTTCTAAAAGAATAACTTATCACTGGCTTAATTGACATATTTAAAAAAAAGAAAGTTTGAAACGATTTGTTTGACCAAACGAAAAAAATAATTTAATCAGTCGCGAAGTATTTTTTTTTTAACCAGGTTTTAATTTTTCCCAAGTTGAGTTGGTTTATAGACGTGGCTTAATCCTATATCATAAGTAGATAGAAAAATGACTGAAGTTTTTTTACCAACGTGAAACTTAGGTAAATTAACTTATACGGATAAATCTACTTATACGGATAGGATTATCCGTGAACACAATCCGCGTAACAAGCCGAGCGAAATAATACTAATTGTTTTTTACGTCAATTAGTGAACGTGTATAAAACTCTTTTTATCAAAAAATATAATTTTGTAATAGATTTATAGATCAATAAACTTTAATGAGGCAAGTTTAAATTCTTTCAAATACCTTCTTCATTAACTCATTATTTTGTTAGTTTATAAAATTGACAAAGTAATTTTTAATGACTTTTGTTTTGTATAAGAATACATTATTTCTCCTTTAGCTTGATTTTACAGATTATTTACTTACAATGCTGATATATCCTAATTATTATCTTCAATAAAAAAAAAAAATACAGAAAGCTTAAAATAAACTACTTTTTTGTCCTGTGATATTGCCGTTTCATCATGTACAATATCAGTTCAGGGTTTAATCATCATTCATTTACATTTTCTTACCGATTTTATATTTGGGGTGCGCATTATGTGCCTGCCACATGGCTTACTCCAACTCTTCTCAAGAAGAAAATGATAAATTAGGGAAAGTAAAACGGATAGTTGGCTGGAGCTGTTGTAAAGTAAACTGCAAGTCTCGGATTAAGAAATAAAACATGGACTGCAGTATCTCGAAAAGGCCGGGTTCTTGTATCCTTAAGTCTGTCCTGTGACAGAAGTTGCTAGGACAAGAGTATGAACTGGCCAGGTTATAAAGTAAATATCACGTAATAATTCGGTAAACTTTTTTTTCCATTCTTTCACTTATTTCCGTATTGATGTAAAGGACGCTAACATCATTCGTTTTAATTTAAAACACTTATCTATAGGCAGTATACAGTATAGTGGCATTAAGTCCGCCTCGTGCAAAATGTAATACAGGAAGTGTAAAAATAAATAAATAGCCTTGGATAAATTGTGGACATATCCTAGTGTGGTATAGTTTTGTTTTTTGTAAGTAATGTATTACGTGAGAATTCGAAAAAGTTTGTAGGAAACGTTTCGAGTCTGAAAAGATACATTAATTCTTCTGTTATAGCTTCTTTTGGTATATTTAAAACGCACGCAACCTAAATCTAACTATAAACTTACATAAACCTGTATATGTATAATATAATTCTGTTGTAGTTATACAAAAAGTTAAACAATTTTACATTTCCTTGGCCGTAAAGTTTTTATACAAATTCAAATATGGCGGCGGTTACGATGATTTATTAAAAAGTAGCGCCGTTTGGGAATTTTCGCGGTTGAAAAAACTAACTTGGTAACTTTGTGACCTAAACGGCTTTGGAAAGAATGTTCCTCGTAAATTTTCTTAACGTATCGCTTTCACAGTATGAATGAATTTGGCGCCACTTGCCTTAAGAATAAGCATTAAAATACGTATAATAGGAGCTTGGGGACTTTTCAGTATGTTAAAATTGTGACTTAAAATTTATATACCACTAAATTGTCAAAGAAGCACACCATACTTCTTAGTCCCTCATTGCGTAACAAGGGCCTCTTATGCGTTTTGTAAAACGACGCATTAGAGAAAATACCTAAGGTTTTTTTTTCAGATTAGAAGCTACAATCGGATCAAAAACCTGCTTCAGAAGACTCCTTGAAATGGGATCTCTCTAGGGTCGTATATATGCAATTTATACAATTAAATAAAGCCCTTTCTTGAATGAATAAAACTACCACTCACATAAGTTTTCTTTCTAGTGGTCATCATCTCTGTCAAGACGTCCAGTGCTGGACATAGGCCTTTTTTTTTTTTTAACGTGTGGAAATCCCCTCGGACCGTCACCCCACCGGGGTTTGCGGCGGGGTGGTGTGTCGGACTCGGACCGACTAAAACCACACGGTGTGCCACTCTGCGCCTGTAACAGGAGGGATCCGGAAACAGCTGTTATTAAGACATCCGGACCCCTCCTAGCGCCAGCCCGCTTCTGGTGTGGGCTCCGTCTCAAAATTTTCCTCTCTTTAGGCGACGTCCGGCACACGCGGACGCCGCCCCCTCGCGGCTGGCCAAACTGCTGGACATAGGCCTATCCAAAGGTTCGCCACAACAACCGTTTAGTTATAATTAGTATCATTATATATTATATATTCATCAGAATATTATAAATATTAATTATCTGGTAAACATAATTGATTCTAGTATCTATTCAATATTTGTTCTATATTAAATTTTTTGAAATTAGTCCTATTTAAACTTTTATCAAACAAATTTAACCTCTAATTTCTGTCATTACGGTACATCATCCCAAACACGAGTAAATTACATTCAAAACGAATCACCGTACCTAATTAACATGACCGGTATAATTCTCGATTAAATCACTTGATTCGCGAACCGATTCGATTTATCGCAGCGATTAGTTTGATCGAGACGGAATACTCGTATTAGTGCTGACGGATCGTCAGAGTCGATTTGGCGAGTGTGTGAAGTTCTCGATTGCGATCGTCTGGCCGTTTATCTCGAGTTAACTGGTGCTTTATTGAGTAATCGAGGTTTTATGCGTGATTTAGTGAGACTAGTTCGTTGAAGAAAGGACTGTTGATGAGATGTTTTTGGGAACGGAATTAGATCTTTGTTATGGTCATAATAATATTTTGGAACGTATTGCACTATTATTTGAATTCAAATTGGTTTGTATTATGTGTTGGAGAATACAAATTAAAACAGAAGATATTTTTTTGGGAAATATATGTAATTTCATATCTTAATGTTTATGATAGATGCGTTCAGGCCAATACATGCCTTGTAATGCAATACAGAGTAAATGCCGCGTTTGATTCACAATTACAATATTCAATTTTTAATTCACGCATATGTACTTAATATCTATGACCTAATACAATATTGTTGCCACACAGATAGTTCCGGTAGTCACCTAATCACGTGTTAGAAACCCATTTACAGAAGCATAAAACTATTTTTACGTAAGTTTTATGGGCGCGTTACTAAAAGTAATATTAAAAAGTTACATACCAGTATTTTTTACTACATTAACCAAATAACCCGGAACTGGTAGTAGCTAGTTAAGGATAACGAATTTTGAATATTAGAAACTTCATTGAACAAGAAAACCACTGTAAGTATTAACTAGGTACATTTCTTCTACCTCCATTTTCGTTGGTATAAAATAACCACCAAATAAAGATTATTCATGTTATTTACTTGTTTCTTGTTTCTTCATAATATATATTCTGGGTGAACTATGTTGAAGAAAATTCACCCTATTCAATGAATCTTAATTTTTTTTCAAGCATCGTAGCTTTATTAATTCATGCATTGATCCATCCATAACCGTTACACTTTCTCTTACGCCTAATGTATGTCTTTAACATAGGTTAGTCTATAATATTAAAGAACTCTCCCGGTCCGTCAGGTCCGGGAACGGGCCAAGTACCGCAGGCCAGATGTCTCAAAACGAGGCCATCTGTCACCCTAGCAGAAGCAGGCCGCGCTGTGGAGCGCTCGTGCCGTTTAGGTTGTAGAAGGGAAACACCGTGGTTCCCACACACGAGGGAGTCATCTACAAGCCGTAGATGGCCGGGGTTCCGTCGGGGTTCCAGGGATTTCCTTCCTAGGGTACACCTGGTCCCTAGCTACTGGTACCCGAGACGGCGTGCGGTTTTTGGTCGGTGGGGGGTATCCAATTTCCGCACAGACAAAAAAAGTTTACAATATCAAGGGACAACTACTTTCTTAGAAGAATATAAGAAGAATAAAGTTACGAGGATAAAGTCATAGTAGGCGAAAACCTCCTTTCTAAGTTGAGGCCTATGTCCAGCAGTGGACTATTAAAGGCTGTTGATGTGATGTGATGAAAGTTACGATACAGTAAAAGATAAAAAAAAATAAGTGGATCTTGTCACAGAGATGTTACCTAAAATATCGACTTATGTGCTTCTTTTGTATTTCTTTTTTTTTTTGTTTTTTTCTCTAATTTTTGTCTCGTGTATTATACAAACCTCCTTTCTAAGGAAATTTCTATGTCCTGTAGTAGAAGGCTGTTGATGTAATGTGATGTGATTCGAATATAAATCCTTTCTTTCCATAAATTGAGAGTGAGTAGGTTAAATACCGGAGTCAAATTACCCTCCCTACCTAGATTCTAGGGGAGGAACTCAAATCGGGGCAAAGCTATGTTTCACAAGTTTCAGGTACCCATGGGCGGCGGTAATCACTTACCATCAAGTGACCCAGCTACTCGTTGACGCCCTATGCCAAAATTTAAAAAAAAAATGGATTTGAATCAATTTCTAATAAATTTGAACACACCTTTATTAAGATAATCTATGTTATGATGATGATATCTATTAATAAATTATTATATTATATTATTATATAATTATTAAAATATTTATCGTTTATATTGCATATTGCCTTTAAACTTGACAAAATATTTTTTAAAGGAACTTTATTTCAAACTCTCATATCCATTAAAAAGTTGTACCCTATTTCTAAATCAAAGCAAGTTTTTTTTGTCGAAATAAAGTACTATACGAATCCATCATGGCATCCAACTTTATGAGTAGAAAAACGGAATAAATCGCAGCTTGCATTACTCAGTCGGTTGTTTTAATTGAGTACGGTTCGATCCGCCATTCCGATTGCGAACGTCAACGCCATTTGCTTTTATAATTTTGACACACTTTCAATACTCGAAAACGATATCTGTCAATTAAAATGTCGACTGCCATAAAGGAAAGTATAATTGTTCCACGCCTGGTTTATGTCAATTAAAAGGATGTATGAAAAAACGTGATCTGCAGTCTCATTATATTTTTTTTTTTAATTTGTATTCATTAGATTTCGTCTCCAATTCGAACTGCTCTATTACAATGGTTTGTTCCAACAAAATTAGGTACTATATAACACCATAGAGTATAAAATTTTATGGCATTCTTTATGGTGGCATTATTAACGTTATATCATACTCATAAAAGTAAAGTATAGGAAAAAATACCTACACTTTCATTTTATGAGAAAGGTTCCTTTATCAGTTAGTTATGATTATAATTTCTAAGATTTTTTGCAACTTTTTCATTACGAAAATAACTGTAAAGAGTTGGTGAAACTTAATCTTACTATTCTTTCGAGGTAAATGACTCAATATAACATTTTTTTTAAATATTTATTATAAATCACACCCCTTACTTGATGGCAAGCGGTCGTCAGAGCATAATTCGGACACTGTTTGCATTACTTGCTCATAATCACATTCCTGCCTAATGAAGCTTTTGTCTGCAAAGTAATTATCAAATCACATTCATTTTAAGTGGTCGCCACGCCGCTTCCTACTACGCCGAGTGTTGTGGGTTCAAACCCCACATGGGACGACAGTTTGTGTGACCTACAAATTGTTGTTCTGAGTCTGGGTGTTCTTTGTGTCCGTTTCATCTATGTTTGTAAAGTCACTCGCGATACAAGAATATATTCCTAATGCGGGCGTTGTCTTTTAAAAAAAAAACAAACAAACAAAGAAATAATTGTGTGACGAGCATGATGCTCGTCACACAATTATTTCGAATCAAAATGGGAGTCGAACCCACGATGTCTGGTGTAGCAGTCAGGAACACTAATCACTAGACCAATACCGGATATGTCGGTGAGATACGAAAAATAACTCTAAAGTGGTCGAAGCAGACTGCTAAGCAAGAGGTCGTGGGTTCGATTCCCACCTAGGACAAACATTTGTGTGATGAGCACGAGTATGTGTTTCGTGTCTGGCTGTAATTTAACTATAAAATGTATGTATTTAGAAATATATAAGTATGTTTATCAGAAGCCTGGTACCATACCATAGTACAGGCACTGCCTAGTTTGAGATGTCTGAAGTTAATATTATTATAATTTATTGTTAATCCAGACCAAGAGCAAGTATTGTGTATCTGATACGCTTTAACTTTCCAACCATTTCATATAATTTTGAAATTTTAAATTCCAAAAGTATATTAGACACTTATTCATGTAAAAAAAAAACAATAATAAGACCCATGAAAAAATAACTTTTAGCCTCTGAGTAAAGTTAGTAGTCAATAATACAACTAGTTTACACGTGCCAAAACTAAATATTGTCGACAACTCTATTCCGTATTCAGTAAACATCCGATGCCCAGACGGTTTGACTGCGTTAGTATAATACTCGTATTTATGTGATGGAATTATTTTTGAAATTTATTTAAATTTTGATTGATTTAATACATTAAGACAAAATTGTGAGCTTTGTTTTTTTATATATATGTATTTATAAAGTAAGCAGAGGCACCGATATCATGAAATATTGAATGAAACAACTGATGGACATAACTTTTAGTATTAATATGTATGACAATTTTTATTAGTATATACTCGTACTAATAAAAATTATAATTAAAATTAAGAATAAAAATTAATTAAGTGAGAATATTTACAATATTTACACTATTTACAAACAAGCATCAAAAAATTCCTCCGCATCATCGCCTACTGGTGGGGTCCTCGAAGACTGGCAGCATTACCACTTAAATTAAAATTAATTTAAATTTGCTATTACGTTTAGTTTTATAAGAAAATTTGAAGACCCTATAAAGTACTTATTATTCATGTAACTTAAGACAGAAAATTTAATTACAAGCCATTAATAATTCTAAAAAATTCAATCGAAATTCGGCAATCGATTTAAGTCTAGCGGCATCGTTTATACATCCCGGGATTTCCACAAACGTTGCACAACACTAGCCTATAATTTGTAGGGTCATTGAGGCTAGGAGCTGACTGGCTGGTTGGCTACGTCACGACCCTAGATCGAGCGGCTTATTTGAGTAGCTTGATTTATGTAGCGCTAGAGAGAGCTAGATCGCTTTCTATTACCGATAGTGTTCCAGCTTAGTTTGCATAGAATTGATTTGGTTTATTTGGATGTTGAAGTTGAATTTTAAACGTACGGTTTCATTTGTTTAGTTTCGAACATTACTCACGGATTTTGTCTATGTAGTTATGGAATCGTCCATGTTGGGTTATAATAATCTTATACTGCGTTCTAGGTGTACAAATCCAAAATATTGTAGATATAGTTAAGGAAAAATCGACTTTATTAAAAGTATATGTTGCTCATTCAGATTCTCTAAAAAATGTCGGGTTCTAAAAAAATGCCTTACTAAAAGGCCGGCAACGCGTTTGTGACTCCTAAGTTGCTGACGTTCATGGGCGGCGATAGTCACTTTCCATCAGGTGACCCGTCAGCTCGTCTGGCCCCTCTAACATAAAAAAAAAGAAATGTGTATATTTTACATAGAAGTATAACAGAACACGTTAATTGTTATATCATCTTGAAAATTCTTATGGTATCTTTGGTGGGGTAGGATCACCACCACGGTGGTAATCATGTCTGGTTGATCGCAGCTCAAAAGTTGCTTTTGGTAAGTACATATGGTATATATTTATCGGAGAACATTTATTATACAAGGTGTCTCAAAAGAAAGTTTATATTTTTTTAGCTTACTGCGTGAACGCAACGAGTCCGAGGGGCGCGGGGGTTATGTCAATCGGTAGCCTGGCTCTTGGGAATTCAGTTGCTATGAAGCGTTTCTCAGGAGCAGACCGTACGTTGTGCGTGCGAGAGTTTTACAAAAACGGTGATTCGGCGACTGTAGCGCGTAGAAGGTTCTGTAGTGTTCGAGGTTTTCGCCATTTAAATGATGCGCCAAGAATTCCTCTTATTCGAAAATGGGTCAAAAAGTTTGAAGAGACCGGTACAACGCTGGAAAATTCAAAATCCGGGCGACCAAGGTCATCAAGAACGGTAGAAAACGTGGAGAGTGTTAATCAGTCTGCTCGTGACGACCCGAACCTTTCAATTCGGAAGCGCGCAAGTGCTTTAAATGTGCATAGATCATCATTACACCGCATTTTGCACAAAGACCTAAAGCTGCACCCCTACAAAATTCAATTGGTGCAAGAATTAAAGCCCCCAGATACCAGTCAGAGGCTTGACTTCGTAAAGCAGGCGATTGAGCGCTTTTCAACGTTTACCAACATCTTGTTTTCGGATGAAGCTCATTTTCATGTTAATGGACACGTAAATAAGCAGAATTGCCTAAAGTGAAAGTATGGGCTGCGATATCGGCGCGAGGAATTATCGGCCCTTACTTTTTTGAAGACGAAAGGGGGCGTGCAGTTACAGTGAATTCAGAGCGTTATGTGGAGATCTTGGCGCCTGAACTGCAAAACTTGCTTGGCCATAACTAAAGAACATGGTTCCAGCAGGACGGAGCAACGTCACACACGTCCAATACGTCTCTGCCACGAGTTCTTGAAATTTTCTAAGGAGAATTGATCTCCAGGAGAGGTGACATAAATTGGCCTCCACGCAGTCCTGATTTAACCCCTATGGACTTTTTCCTATGGGGTTATCTTAAATCTAAAGTATACGCGAATAAACCGACTTCCCTGGCGCATTTGAAAGAAAATATCCGTCATGAAATGGCAGCCATCACTGAGTCCACCTGCCGAGCCGTCATAAGTAATTTTACTGTTCGATTAAATGATTGCCGCGAACGCGAGGGTCTACATTTGGAGGATATTATTTTTAAGAAATAAATGCCCAAATTGTGTACTTTAATAATTAATAAACATTTTTTCGATACACTGCTTACATTTTTTTTTTAATTGATCTACTAAATATAAACTTTCTTTTGAGACACCTTGTATATATATATATATATATATCTCACACACTCACACACGGTCGCCTGATCCCAAACTAGGCAGAGCCTGTACTACGGTAACCAGACCGCTGATAAACATACTTATATATTTCTAAATACATACATATTATAGATAATTTACACCCAGACACAGAACAAATGACCGTGCTCATCACACAATATTTGTCCTGGGTGGGAATCGAACCCACGACCTCCGGTTTAGCAGTCAGGGTCACTAACCACTAGACCAACAGGCCCGCCATTATGCTGCGTAGATATTATTTTTTTGAGGAGAGGCCTATGTCCAGCAGTGGACTATTATAGGCTGTTGATGTAGAATTAGTAGTTACTCTGTGAAGACATTAAAGTATGATATTTTGCTTTAAGTGAATAATAATATAATAAAAATAATATTGTACCACATTCACACAACGCCATCTAGTCCCAAACTTAGCAGAGCTTGTACTATGGGTACTAGACAACTGATATAAATACATATAAACTTTTTTTTTGTAAATACATACTTATTATACATAGAAACACCCAGACCAAATCAAACATTAAATGTTCATGCACACAAATATTTGACTTGAGCGGGGATCGAACCCACGACCTTTGGAATAGCAGTCCGTTACACAAACCACCACGCCATTCGGTCGTCAATAACAATACGAGCATAATATTTCACATATTTCACTCACGGCAGTCTGATCGCAAACTAAACAGAGCCAGTGTTATGGTAACCAGACTGCTGATAAACGTACAAAGGCTATTATATGTGTGTATTTTTAAATTAAATTATTAAGGTAAAAATTATTTGTCCTACGTGAGAATCGAATCTACGACCTCTGCCTTGACAGTTATGGTCACTAATTACTAGAATAAAAGGCTAGTAAAATTTCGCCGTATCATTCATGACGACCACTCTCCTTGAACAAATAAATTTTTGTAATAAAAGGATTGAAAAGGCGGGAAGGAATAAAATCACGACCATCATCAGCTTATCGCAGTCCACTGCTGGACATAGGCCTCTCCCATTGCACGCTACTTAGTTCGATTTTGGGCTTCTCGTATCCAGCTCACGATCACCTGTGATTAATCATATAATCAAATCTGTGACTAATTTCCAAAACCACTGCACCTTATTATTATTATTACGCTAGCGCCAGACTCGAGACAGGTCTCAAATCTAAGAAAAAAGTCGTGATCTTGAATAAAAATCTTTAATAAAAAGAATGTTGATTGATTTTAATGGCATTGATCTTGGTCAATGACTAAATCACAATCACAGGTCAAATCGCTGTGACTAAAATCAATCAATATGATATAAAAGTAGCATTAATCTTCATTCCTCAATAGAAGGATAGTACTAGCAATGTCCCTTCTTATAAATCTGGTGACAAGGAAATGTCACTACCTATTATACATGTGTCGACACATGTAGCTAACAGAATTAGAGTCGAAGTCGGTAATAGTTCGCACCAAATTAATATTAACAAAATATATAATTTACAATTTGATGAACGGCTAAGATTACACAAAGTCATCTATGAAAGTGTGTTACCGTAATCCCCAGAATATTGCTATAAGCTGATCAACAAATAGCCTGACAAATATTAATTGGCGACACTCACGTTTCTACTTAGAGGTCGAATACTCGTATATCTGTCGGAGGACAGAGGTTTCGATGTCGCTCAGCCACAATTCATTGCGATCAGATTGCGGTGTCGGGGACCCATAAATTTGGCAAACAGCTCTCTAATGGGTGCTGGCTTCTTTGGGCACTCGTCTAATGTATTTTACTCGTCAGTGAGTTTTTAAAAAGTTCAAATGTATTTTATTTAAATGTCTTCTTCGACGAGCCTATTGGTTAAGTGGTTCGGGACCCTGACTGCTAAGCTGGAGGACGTGGGTTCGATTCCCACTCAGAACAACTGATTGTGTGCTGAGCTCGGTAATTTATTTTGAGTCTGGATGTAACTTATTTATTTAAAAATATTTTATCATGTTTATCATTCTGATTAGTATAGCACAGGCTCTGCCAAGTGCCAGACTGTGTGATATGTTTGAAGATAGTTATTTATTCTTTAAGAAAAAAAAAATTGGTAACATCTCTGAGTGCAGTTAATTCCTGCAAATCCTTTAATTAACCAGTAGAGAAAGTGATTCGTAAAAAAAGCAATCGTTTTATTTAATTATTAACCGTTAACAAATTGAAATCATTTAACTAAAGAAACCAAAACCTTTTAATCCAGAAGCTTCCTAAATCTGAACACTTCTAGAACACGTGTGTAACTAATGTTTTCAAGTCTATTTATCGCGTAGTGTTTAGCTTTATGTAGTTTTCATATATAAAAATAATAAACAACTTCAACTATATAAAGTCCATGCGTTTCCAAAAAAATAAATGCCTCAGTAAATTTTATTTTTAATAATGATTTACAAATTGAATGTGAAAACATATGTACATACAAGAAACTTACATAATAATACAAACATTTTATAGGGTAGTAAACACATTATGCTTTATAATCGTTAATTTATTTAGTATCATAAAAATATGTTGCCAATTTTTCACAATAAAAGTTGTATCACTAAGTTAAAGTAAATAAATCCTACAAAGGATTATCAAAATATTTAATTAGTTATAACCTTGCTTAGAATGTAAACGTTTTGTTTATTTTTCTGTTCTTAAACCATTATTATATCTAAAAATATTTCGGCTGTTTATCTCGAACTCATTTATTTAATTACATCTAATTCAAAGAAAAAGCATAAAAAAAAGTAACTCAAGCTGTACTTTTTATAAATGTTAATTCTTAGAAACCAAATTCTGAAATGTGAAATTCCATCTAATACCCTAATAAATGGAACGTTCTGTGAACTTCATTGTTCCTATTTAAGTTAGTATTTATTTAAATTAATTTCCAAATTTATAAGCTTTTTCATTTTCGGTCCGTGTGGAATTACTTTTTGAAATTGTTGCCAAAAAGGTGAAAGAATTATCATCTACGCTAAAAATATCCTGTATCAAATAAATACTTTCAAATTTACTTAATCTATTAAATACTGTAGAATATTGATTCTCTTGAAAACTACTACCAATAAGTCCCCCACGGCTATTACAAAACTTTAGTAGCAATTAATTCAATTCTTGTGCCCACATTAAAATTCCTTACACGTGGAACACTTGCCTGGCGGCAATTAAACTGCCGAGGCAGCACTATTCCTAATTGATTTGAGATAGTGGCTTCTGGGTTAATTTTTGTGCATTCAGTATTTCTTTCAAGTAAATGTATTATCTCATCTTGATTCGTTTAAAGTCTGCTTGATTGTAATTTTTTAAATTCTCGCTCTTATTTATAAATAACTTTTTTTTTGTTATAGAAATTTCTTACTGAGATATCCCTCCCATAATAAAATAAAACCCACTTCCAACACGGTTTGAAGGCGAATTAAATAAGGTTTTTTTTTTGGAAATTGGTTTTATCATGTAGGTGAATGATTTTCAACTGGCTATTAATTTTATTTCCTCTTTTCCAATTTTTTTCCTCGTTATGAATTCTCAGTTTTTTGATACATTATCAAGTTCACAGTGCCTCTTATAAAATTATTATATTATATTTATAGATTGCCGTATTTTTTTTGGGCGTTTATTTTCGGTTCGAAAAAGAGACTGAGTTTTCTACAATTCTATAAATATTGACAGGTGCAGCCTCAGTACTAGTTCCAGTAAATATTTCTGTCACAATAAAGACCAACAGACAATAACTATCAGTAAGATGTATCAGCATTCATAAAAACCATTTAATGTTTCATAAAACTATATTCTCTGTTATTTGTCTTAAGTAAGTACAACGATAAAGTATTGCTTTAAATTTATATGCACAGATATAGACATTATATTTGCTTTCTTTATAATTAGAAATGATTAGTTGCACTAATAACAATTAATTTTAAACATTAAATAAAGACAATTTATTACGTGAAGTTTGAGTCTGAAAGTAATAAGTAAGTTATATACATATACATAATATGTAAAGGCTGGCAAGAAAGGAAACCAGTCATAACCAATATTTTGTAATTTTAAAAGTCGTGTTGACCTCGAATGATATAGGGATGAGCAAGAAGATGATGTTGATGAAAGGAATTTTGCTTATACGAGCAAGGTTAGGGTTTTCCCTCCCTCCCTTCCTCCTTTCTCTGTGGGAAGGAAGGCTCAAATGGTGGCAACCCTCTTGTAACTCTTGAGTTACTTGAAGTGTCCATAGTCGTCAGTGGTCACTTAACGTCAGGTGTCCCATCGGCTCGTAGGGCCTTTTGTACCACACAAAAATATAAATGTTCAATTGATCTACATTTCAAATGAAGCAATTTGTTATCGCCACTGGTACAATGTTCAGTTGGCATTTAGCGATGTCCTGGAGATCGATGACGTAATCAGTATGCATTTCACGAGAGAGGCCGCTCTGAGCTCACTAATTGATATCGTCGCTACGGATGCCAACCGTTAGAACGTTTTTGGGCTTCAGAATAGCGTTTATACGCCAAATATCATATTAGATTTAAGTCAATATTTATAATTATCAACGGCCTTTAATAGTCCAATGTTGGACATAGGCCTCTCCTTAGAAATAAGGTTTTGGCCTACTATACCATGTTGGCAAGACGGGTTGGTACAGGGTCTGTTTCATGTTTCTCTTCTCTTTGCAGTGCTGTATGTTTGCAGTGTAGTTTGCCCCCTAAGCTTGGGTGTTGTAAAAGCCCTTGCTTTTACGACACCCAAGGGATGAATAGGGGTGGTGACGCTCGGTATTCTTAATCCGTCACGTTTATTACATTAGAAACATTAGAATTATGTTTTGGTGATTCATAAATCTTTATTTTAAATAATGCAAGAAACATTATAAATTTTGTTCATAAAGAAATGTTTTCCTGAATCGATATTGGGTCGGTAATCCGGTCAAGCCTGGCCGTACCGAAGCATTATTTTTCTTAGTTATATATTTAATTTACTAAGAATAAATTTTACTCAACTACTTCTATTATTATCAAGAGCTTCAGTAAGCTCTTTTCTTGAACGAATATCTAAAGCGGCATTGCTAGGCTCGTATCAAATATGGTTGGGTAGAGGGGGTAACACTGTCTGCTGACAGTGGAGGTGAGCGCTGACGCGTCGCAAGGAGTTCTCCCTAAACTTATTCCTGGGTCGCAATTCCCAGGCAAAGAAATAGGTCTTTAAAATTAATTTGCTTAGGAGTTTCCTCTTTCGTTAAATCCGAGTTTATTGCAATAGTTCTATTTATGAAACTGTGTTGCAATGCACTTATGGAATGTCAGTTTGATTCGATGCAGTAAAGGATAAAATAATCTTCTTTAAGAGCACAATAAGATAAATATTATAAGTTACTCGTACATGGCCCAGGGGACATTCCGAAAATTAAATTTAAAACATTACCATAAAATGACATCTATGAAGTATTCCTATCTAAATAGGAAAGTAAAAATAAATGTGTTAATTGTGGATAATTACATGAAAATAAATAAAGTTATAAACGTCATTTTGTAAGGGTCTATTAGGTACCTATTATAACAAGAAGATTAAAAGGGCTGTTGTTCTCGTCGTTAAGATTTTTATGGCTGTTGGTCAGTTGTAAACGGCAATTACTTTTGTACAGGAGCCTTTTAACAACTTTGTTTAATGCTGAAGTGGTTATTCCACAATTAAGAATGTGTGTTTTTCATTTATTTATGTAGATGTAAAAACAAAGTGACAGATATTTTGTACCAATGACCACGGTGGTGCACATTCTTGTAAATGTCACATCACATCACATCAACAGCGTTTAATAGTCTACTGCTGGACATAGGCTTCTCCTTAGAAAGGAGGTTTTGGTCTTACTATACCATGCTGGCCAGCCGGGTTGGCATAGGGTTTGTGTCAAGTTTTCCTTCTCTGTACAGTGTTGTTGTTCTGCGTAAATTTTCCTTATCCGGCTTTTACGACACCCACGGGATGAATAGGGGTGGTGACACTCTGTATTCTTAATCTGTCACCACACGGACACTTGTAAATGTGTATGTCGAAATCTGTTTGAAAGGAGAAGATTTTATAGTTACCCCTAATGTTCTCGATATTAAGAATTCTATCAGCCTCTACTAGTCCTCTTTTAAAGAGAAGAAGTCTATAACACAGTGGTGGCAAAGACTATAAACTTCTATGTACAACCACAGTCATGTCACCACATGACACTCAGGGTCGCCTTCATTTTGAAAAGAGTTTTCTACAGATTTCAGTTTCATGAAAGAATATAAATGTGATCTTCGTGGCCATCATACTTATCCTGTCCCACCACTTGACTAATAGGCCCGTCATAACTACCCCAATATAACTGCTAAGGATGTCATCGCGTTTATACGATCGGATAGTAATCGGGTACCTAGTACTCAGACTAGTTCCATTTTATTTTGAAGCTAAAAATACAACAGTCTAAGTGTGTACTCAAATGAAAAAAACTATATAATTAGACCTTTAAATTTAGCAATTAGCTCACAGTCAACTTTACATTTGTATCGCAATCACAAAAAGCTAGAACAAAAGCTAAAAATACATTTTTCATAATTAAATAAGAATCGGAACTGCAAAGTTGAATAATTATACGTTAAATGGAAAAAGTGACTGGTCCAACTAATGGGACTTCTTTGACTAATGATCGTACTACTTAATACAGGTACAAATTGGAAAGTTAAGTTTAGCTTTTAAGGCCTGCCCGATCGTTGTGTTAATGAGAAAAAAATGACAGACATATTGTTTTATTTGGAAATAATTTTATCGATTTGTAGCGAAATGGGATTTGGATTACAAAGTTAATGAATTATTGTTTTTAGTTGAATTTGTTGACTAATTTTTAATGTACTAGATGTTATTAAATAGACCTGTGACTAGATTTTATACATTCGGTTTCCTTGCTTCACTTTTAACTATCTAACTATGTAAACAAATCTTGGAGATACATTTTACCATTATTTTTTATTTTTGAAGTAAAAACTTACTTAGGCGCGTTGGGCATTTTTGAACAACAAACAAAATAATGTTTTTATTAATGGGAAAAAACCATTGAACTCACGACATTGTTACCGTTACCGACACCTCTGTATTTTAAGTCTCATATAATAGAAACATATATTGTGTATATACGTACAACATAGATACATATTCATGTCGGAACTTTTCGAATCGAAAACAAAACAAAAAAGTTAATGTTATAATCATTTTTAAATTTTCAAGTTTTCACTTCTGTCGGCACTCCCAGAGTGGCACTGGTGTTTTTTTTAGTAAGTGACTACCGCCGCCCACGGACACTTGTAACTGCGTTGCCGCATTTTAAGTGTGGGAATTTGAGAACTCAAATTCCCACACTTCCTCCGGTATCCTCACTCAATCAGTGAAAAGCAAAGAAATAAATGCCTAACATCATCATCATCATCATCATCAACAGCCTATACTAGTCCACTGCTGGACATAGGCCTCTCCTTAGAAAGGAGGTTTGAAATGCCTAACACCGGTTTTCTTTATGGCCAAGGCTCTCTTACTTTAACCGTGAAGTATGCAACCTTTCTCTATCTTATTTCCTTTAATAAAAGACGGGAAACGATGACTCAGGTAAATTTAAGGCGTATTTAAAATTATGGTCTACCTTTTAATGTAGGTCATCCCTTTTATTATTAATTTGTTTATTTAATAAATTATATTAAAGAAAAGGGACAACAATGTTCTGTTCATATAATTAACTTTTAACAGAATCTCAATAACAAATTTGAACTCATTGAAGTAAGTGGTTATAACTTTCAGTTTTAGTGCAATCGATAATAATAGTTTGATTTTCGCCCTACTTTTTTGTAATCTCGATATTCTAAATCTTGAAAAAGGTTTTATATAATAATAAATGACCTATCAGCGAGTAGCACAGGAACGGTTGTTGTAGAGGCTTATGTCCCACGATGATGATGATTAAGACGAAATAACCTACGTAAAAATATTCCTGACATCAATGTAACTAAATCATTATACAGCTGTCAAATCAATAAGCTGTGTTTTTATTTCCTTAATTTTCGCACCTCAAGGGTTAATGCTTTATTTAAATATCCTGAACTAGAATTAGAAATATGAGTTATGTACAAGCTCAAAGAAATACCACCAACCACCAACAGCCTATAACAGTCCACTGCTGGACATAGGCCTCTCCTTAGAAAGGAGGTTTTGGCCTACTATACCACGCTGGCCAAACGGGTTGGTATAGGGTTTGTTTCAAGTTTTCCTTCTCTTAGCAGTGCTGTCGTCCTGAAATACAATACAATATAATTATGACTCAGCACATATACCGTTTCTAAACGAATATCAGTACAAAAGTATCCCCATTTATTAAACAACCACCGTCCCTCATTGCATCATCATCTAAATTTATCTGAATACATAATTATAATCACGAATATTTTGTTCAGATACCAAGCTTCAGTTTAAATTTCATTTACTATATAAAATAAATTGTAGTCCGTTTCTACGTTATCTTATCATCCCAGGCCAAACTAAATCATGTCACATGAACCCAACTTCACCCTCCGTACGTCTAATGTAATAATATAGTAGCAAAACTGTAACGATCCGACAAGGTTTTATAGTTGAGTAATTGTTCGCTCATTTATGAATTTTGAGTGTTGAGCCATGGAAAATTATGAGCAATGATTCGTGACAAGTGTATGGTGGTTATTAATTATGACTAAGTTATGAGTTGTCGCTTGGACTGTTGCAAAATGATTGAATGCTAAATACTGCCAGTCATAAACGGATGGAGAATAGTTGCTGCGGATTGAGAACTATTGTTATTATAATTTAATAGGCACTTTTCTTCAGTTTTATTAATAATCAAAGAAATTAAATAATCATCACACAGAGACTGGCTAGCCATCGAATAAATTCAAATCATTAACTAAATTTTCATTCATTTTGGCTGGAGTCCCAGAAGGTCAAACTAGATATCTAAACAGCTAGAGATACCAATGAATATCGCATGCCACACAGCGACTGATCGCAACCGATGGAGACAGATGGTTGACAGGATGAAGAGGAGTCACGATCCTTAGCAGTGAGGATACTATTAGAAGAGAGAAACTCTGGGTACCCTGCAAATCCCATAGGCGTATTCTTAACTGAATTGATTCGCGGAATTTGAAGAGAGAACTGAAAGAAAAGAAGTCAAAATATTTCAACATTAGTAACAACGGCTGTTTTTGATTTATCCTATCTCTGAAAGAAAGTTTGTTCAGTAGCAAGGTCAATTTTTATTTCGATTTTAACAATAGTGTACATAGAATTTTACCTATCTACATTGCACTGAACGAAATATCAAGGTATACCTTATCCTTAAAATCCCTTTGAAAAATATAATGAAAAAGAACATCTTCATCAAATACATCCAATGTTTTTCAAGCCAGAAAAGAAACAATAGGAAGACTTCAACAAGAAAATTGTGCCTCGACTTGTTCACAGAGTTTCATAATTGTAGAACGAGCGAAAAAAGTCTATTTCAAACAGAAAATCTAATGAACTTTTTAAATCAACTTCCATTAAGGTTTTTTGCCAAGTACAGGCGCTTTTGCCTTTTTTATTTTCTGTCAGTTATAACTCTACAGATTGTAGCATGGAAAAGCCGATGTTTAATAAAAATTGGTGCACTCTATTTGCACTTGTTAATATCAAAAAGAGACACAAATCATCTCATTCTCTGCTCATATTTCATGGAAGTAAATCCGTATGTTACATAATCCTTGTGTATTTTTTGTTGCATCTCAAAATTTTATTTGTTATAGATTGTTGGTCTGAGATTTTATTATATAAATACTCATTTATCTGATCTGTTGGTCTAGTTGTCAGTGATCTTGACCGCTAAGTTAGAGATCGTAGGTTCAATTTTAACCCAGGAAAAGTGATTGTGTGACGATAAAAGTTATTTGTTCTGTATCTGGTTGTAATTTATCAATAACATGTATGTATTTCGAAATATATACGTATGTTTATCAGTAGTCTGATTATTATTAGTACAGACTCTGGCTAGTTTAGGATTAAACGGCCATCTTAGGTTTCTTTTTCATTTTTTTATATATATTTTACACCTAGTACCTTTTGACCGTTTCTTTACTTATCAGGAAAATCGTTAGTGTCAGGAGGAAGAGATCAGATAGAACTGCATACGAGTAACTTTATTGTCATATTGGAAATTGGCACCCGACTACTAAGATGTATTCTGTGTGCTGGTATATAAAAAGTAACCTCTTATTTTGTATACAAAGGTTTTTACCAACTCTTATCTGTGGAAATATTCGCCGTATTATGTGGGCACATTGCATGTTGTCAGTATGCAATTAATATTCCAATATCTTTGTCGAATTGGTGGTGTCAGGCGAGCATTTCAGTTCGTGCTAATTGCCTGCTTTTATAAGCGATTTCAGCTTGCTAGATACGTATTTTCTTTTTGTTTTGACTTGATATAGTTTTTAATTGATATGATGGTTCGGTGAAAATTAAGGAGGTTGCTCATGGTGATTATGTCGTCTTTATATACTAGCTTTTGCCAGAGGGTCCGCCCGCGAGTATGTCGATTATCGCGGTAAAAATAAGCCTATGTTTTATGCTGATAATAATAAATCTTTATTCAATAAAATCACATGATAAAAAACCCCATAGTATTACTTAAACTAATACAAGCGACAGACATTGCTCCCGAGCTAGTGAAAATGTGCTTTCCATTGATGAATGAATTTTAAAATCGGTGTAGTGGTTTAGGCGTGACAGCGTAGCAAACAAATTCACTAGCACATTTGAAAAATAACTATGGATTAGAATACATATTATTTGTTGTGTTATATGCTTTTAATTAAAATTATTATTGTATGATAAAATTTACTATAGTTTAGTGGTTAAATTTCGACTAAAATTCTTTTGGTTTATTTTAATAGTCATTACATCTTAAACTGCCACTGTACACATTGGAGGCGTATAGCTTAATATTGCGTATAGCTTTGTAAAAAATAAAAAACATACTTAATAAATAATAAAATAAAATAAAAAATATTTTACATATTAGTATAAACTTTGTGTAAAAACGCTATTTTGCTTTCGCAAAATTTTCTCACAAATGCGTTAAATGCATTTAATGTGTTAATATTCTTACAATGATAAACAAGGCCTATATTTTCCTTATTAATCCTTATAAATATATTTCGTCAAAACTAATATTCCTGTTTATTATACATGTCGATTGTGTTTTGCGTTGAAAAAGAGTTTCACGCTAATCTTTAATTTTAAACTCCCAAAGAAATAATTTACTTAATAATTCCAGGTTCTACTTTTGTTCGATAAACATACAATTATAAACACTAGTGGCGTTTAACACACACAGCTTGGCGTACAGTTCGTGTATCAGTGGCATAACGATTCGATTGAGTTATTTATTTGCTATTTAACAACTTGCGAACAATTTATCGCAACTGGCGGTAATTTGCAACCTTTTTAAATTATCGGCCAAAAACGGGCCGGAAATTATTCCTAAAGGATGATTTATTGGCGTTTTCGGCTGCGTCATAGCATGTTGGAATGCAAATCGGTATTGCATTATAGTTACTACTATAGTTACAGTATTCTAAAATGTACGTAGACTATAGTTACGGTCGTAGGGTTGGGAGTGACCTGAGAATATATATTTATTTTGCCATGTAACTCTTTGAGTTTTCAGCCTACATTCATTTATTTTCTGATGTAAGAACAGAATCTTTTGGAATATATGCACCTACTGGAAAGCTGTGCGTAGGACGATGTAAAACTCCGAGATACCATAGAATTCGAAAGAAAAAAACAAATCTCCACTTATCTTTAAGTTTTACTCTTTGCAGTAGGCTCGAGAAGACAACCAGGTTTTGTAATGAAAAGCATTTACTATTAAATTAGCAAGAAGATCCTCGTTTCGTTCCCATTTCTTTTTAAAGGAAAAAGAACCAATGGAACTTGATTCCAATGCTGAACATTTAGAGGCAGTGAAAGAACTTAAAAGCTTGCGAAGGGTTAGTGAAAAATTATTTGGACAATCACGTTTCACGAGCGCTCGTGCTCTTAACAAATCACTTGCGGTTGTAACAGCAAGGATGCCTCTGAACATCGTTTTTTGTTTTAGTTTGTGTAGTTGGGAATATAGGGTTATGAAAAAAAGTATAGAGTTGTCACGTAATTTTTTTAAGACAGCCAATAGACATAATTATTTGCATGTTATAATTCATCACGTATCTTTGTAAATGGTGGTGCATGCAACTACTAGTGTGTATCAAACGTACATAGACAGCCCTGAATAAAAATACGTCAAGATGGAAGAGATAGGCTACATTGCCTGAAGGCATTCCTTTAATTTCTGTTCACAGATAAATACAGAAATATCAGTTGGACAAGTTTATACCTTAATAAGAAAAGTTATTAAGTAGAGAGAGGGATAGGGTTGACCACAGATAGGTGACATCAGTAGTGTAGAAAATATTTACATACTAAGTAAACGATTACTACGATCTTGATACGATTCGACAAAGAAAGTTATCGCTAACGCTGCTGATCAGCGGATAAGTTTGCTTATCAAATCGTATCTATTAAATTTTATTATATTATATTTAAAAAAAAATCTGCAATAGAAACGCTAAATTTTTTCATTACTTTTATTATTTTTTGTATGTAGACGCATCGTTATTCTGAATTATAGATTTAAATTTATAGGACACTTACCTGTCTTGAATTAAGCAAAAAGTTTTTGTGCCAACCCTAAGTTCCTCTTAGAGCCGCCTATTTGTCTGGTTTACGTTGGTTAAAAACCGTCGCCCGTAATACCCACAGTGGCCCGCTCTCGGGTACATATACAAATAAATTTCAGTGTCTTATCCTCGATTAATTAGTACTGTCCATCGTAAACCACTGTTTACTGTGAATATTTTTATGTCGGAATTACACTACGGGTTTATATTTGTCAGCAATTTTTTGGGGAATAATAAAATGTGTGTGTGTAAAAATACCTGTAAAAGCAAAATACAGTTTTTATTTTTCGTTACCAACATTTTATTGCCGCAGTATATTAATTAAAACTTATTATTCATTTAACGGTTAAAAGGAATATTATACGGAATATGTAATTATTACTAGCGGGGAATAAAGGCGATTAATCTATAAAGAGTTTGTTGGTTCGGTTGTACACGCTAATCTCAGGAACTACTGGTTCGAATTCAAAAGTTCCTTTAGCGTTGGATAGTCCATTTATCGAGGAGGGCTATAGGTCATCACACTACGACCAATAGGAGCCGAGAATTAATGAAAAATATTCCAATAAATGGCCAAAATTGTTCCTTTTTCTTTTTTCTAAAAGAAAGTTTTGCGGGGGACTTGTAAACATACATGAAAGGGACACAAAGAACACACAGACTTAGAACACCAATTGGCTGATAACACAAAGTGTTGTCCTATGTGGGGATCGAACCTACAACACTTAGCGCAGTAGAAAGCAGCGTGGCGACCGCTTAAACCATTACCGCCATTACCGCCGTCCGTGCAGTTACATATTTCTATTGACAGAAGCAGACAAAGTTAAGCGAGTCAGCTGGTGGGTATTATTTATCTTATGCCTTTGCCGGGCCTGTTGGTCTAGTGGTTAGTGATCCTGACTGTTAAGTCGGAGGTCGTGGGTACGATTCCGCACCCAGGAGAAATATTGTGTGGTGAGCATGGTCATTTGTTCTGTGTCTGGGTATAATTTATACATAATATGTATGTATTTATAAATATATAAGTATGTTTATCAGCAGTCTGGTTATTATAGAACAGGCTCTGCCTAGTTTCAGAAAAGTCCTAGTTTCCGTCTTTTTCTAAAACTAGGCAGAGCCTGTACTGGATTATGATGATATTATTAAAATAACTCGACACATCAAACATACGACCATCCTAATCCATCCTAAATGGGACCAGAGTGCCGATGAACATACCTTAATATTTCTAAATGTATAATATACTTAACTTTGTTGGGATGTTTTTCAGTCTCTTAAGATCTTCGAGTTTTTACGTGGAGCGACTGCCATTAGCATTGGCTTACATCCACATCACAAGTACTAGGCGATATCGAAGTTTTGTAGATAGACTATTATCGGACAAGTTATTAGAATTATTATATTGTCTTTGTGACTAGCCCTTATGTGCCACACTCGGTATATTTGTAAATAGCTAATGATAGCGTAAAGCTACGAAATACCGCTATATGCAAAGTATTGATCGCTTGTAATCTAATTCCACGCAAATTAATCAAATCAATTACAATGAATCCAAGCCATAAATAAGCTACCTAACCCCATCAGATAACAATAAAATATGATATTTTTACCAAAACGCGATCAACGATCTAAACATGAACGTTCCTATGCGATCGTTAGCATTATTGACGGATAACTGGGCTACAAAAAAATCGGAAAATCGCAACTAACATAGATCGCCCAGATTTATGCGTCCTATAACGATTTATTAGTCAGCGTACTCATGAATTTGACGCGAACCTTGTTTTTGTCTCGATATAAACGCATGGCAGTGACGTCACATGCAAAATATGGCCGCGCTCGACGGTCGCAATTTTATTGCTTAAAATAAATAAAATTGCATCAATGGAATCGCTTGCCGTGTTATGGATGGAGATTGGTGTTTGTTATTTTGTGAAAAGGCATTACTATGTAGCTGATTGTGCTCCAAATAATAAACATTGTATAGGCCTGTTGTTCAACAATTACGAAGAATAATAACTCTATATATTAATAAGGGGAGAAAATTCTTTGTATCTATATAACGAAAACATAAAGGACAGCTAATTTTTTTGAATAATATGTGCTATAAAGTTAAATAATATATCTGTGTTGTGACGGATTAAGAATACGGAGTGTCACCACCACTATTTATCCCGTGGAAGTCTTAAGAGCCGACTAAGGAAGCAAACTACGCCGGACAACAGCACTATAAAGAGAAGAAGAACAAACCCTGTTACCAACTCATCTGGCCAGCGTGGTATAGTAGGCCCAAACCTCTAAGGAGAGGCCCAGGACTAGCAGTGGACTATTTAAGGCTGTTGTGTCGGTCTTGAGGATAAAGTTAAAAATTAACAGCTTTATAAATTTGTAAAGGTTGTGAAAGAAATTAAAAACGTTAAACGTAAAATTAAAGGCAATTTTAATACTATCTTAAGTAATTTTATTGCCCGAGTTTATGAAATACTTTATTTTAATCAAAAGTATGTACTTAATTAAATCAGATTATCTTTTAATAACATCGAGGGGTCCGTTGCTCTAATGGATTTCCACCCAAGACAAAATACTGTGTAATGAGCACTACCACCTGTTCTGTATCTAGAAGTATAAAAGTATTAGTAGTAGAAATAAAAAAGTTTGAAAAAATAAGTACTTTCACTTATTGCATACAAAACGGCATTTTTATAGGTAAATACCTATTATTATTACCTATTTTGAGATTCTCAAACCTCATACTTCAGTTATTCCAGTTTTGATGGGGTATTGGTATTGGTGGTGGACTCCGATTTCTGCACTTAGACTCAGGGTAGGTTCTCTATTTATTTAGGTTCTCTAAATTTCGTTATCTGGGGAACACTATAGTTAAAGTGTAATAAGTGTGACTTTGATGCCGAGATCAACAGCAGGATAAGTGCTGCAGCTGCAGCATTCGGAAAGCTGTGTTCCAAGGTCTTCTGCTCGCACGACCTCAAGTTGGCTACTAAAATCTCGGTTTATATGGCGATAGTGCTGCCAAACCTTCTCTACTCTTCCGAGACCTGGTGTGTGTATCGTCATCATATACGCACTCTCGACCGATTCCACCTAAAATGCCTGCGCACCATCATGAAGATCAGATGTTCCGATCGGGTGCGCAATTCCGAAGTTCTAAGACGCGCCAATGTTGGTTTCATTGAAGCATACTTGATGCTTCGACAACTCCGGTGGTGCGGTCACATATCACGGATGGCGGAGGAGAGAGTGGTGAAACGAATCTTTTACTCTGAGCTAGAGGAGGGCAAGCGAAAGCATGGTGGACAACTCCTCAGATATAAGGATGTTCTGAAGCATCACATGAAAAGATGCAACATAGAGCCCTCTCGCTGCGAGAGTTTGGCAGCACAGCGACCGGAATGGCGTGAGATTACGAAGAAGCGTATCCGCGAATTTGAGGAACAGCGTTTAGCTGACCTCGATGCCAAACGCGATGAGCTCAAAGCCCGTCCACTCGCCGCCATTCACTATAATTATGAGAGCGGCAAGCACACCTGCCCACTGTGCAAGGGAGTTTGCTGCGAAAATCGGCAAATAAGCCATCTCCGGGCGCATCAGCGCCAGGTCCTGTAAGGGGTCGAAATGGTCGCCATGGCCGAAATCGGTCGGATTACATCATCATCAGGTTCTCTATGCGTCGTCGTCGTTTTGATGGGGTTTAAGTACCTACATCATCACAACAGCCTATAATAGTCCACTGCTGGACATGGGCCTCTCCTTAGAAAATAGGTTTTAGCCTACAATATACAAAGTACCTAGACAGGTTATTATTTTTACTTTCGCCTTTAAATTACTTCCGTATAGATTTTGGAGAATGAAGCCCTCTTCACAAACTGCATCAGCTAAATATTTATTATGCTACAAATATAAACAAAAGCTATTAGTAGAAATTATTGTATGCATAAAGATGTGTATATTTTCCAAGTCAGGGTTAATAGTTTTCTTATTATACTGGATAATATTATTCAAAGAGATCTTATGTAAATATTCCTACTTACTATATAGGTCACAGCTGTACATAATTTGTATCATCTGCACGACTCAGCTTTCTAATACATTTTTATACATCCTATAATATTTTAGTACTGGAGGCCCGAAGTTATAAAATGTTAAAGACTTCTTTCATATTTGCTCGTTCTTTACCCTTGTAATAACTAAAAATATGAGATAGTACTCTCATATATATTTCTGAACTATTTCAAACATCAAATTCAGCCTTTAAATCTTTAGGAAGCAGAAGTTTCTTATGAATTTCTATGTTATTTTATTTGGGAACGGATTTTGAATCTTCACAAAAAAAAGGGAGCCTCCCTAGACCGGGCAAAGTTAGAATAGTTGAATGATTGCCGATTGTCTTAATGAAAGCTGTCCCCGGACCCCTTATATTCGAGACGCAGTATGGCACTCCGTGTGGTTTTAACCGGCTCGATTCCGATGTAACGCCCCACCGCAAATTCCGATGGGGTGATGGCCCGATGAGGTTACCAAAATACTACTAAACAGAGCCTTTGCTGTGGTAAAGTGATTGCTCACGA
This sequence comes from Arctia plantaginis, assembly GCA_902825455.1. Classification (NCBI taxonomy): domain Eukaryota; kingdom Metazoa; phylum Arthropoda; class Insecta; order Lepidoptera; family Erebidae; genus Arctia; species Arctia plantaginis. The sequence continues at coordinate 1,716,282 of CADEBD010000302.1, forward strand.
ACATGCTAAAATATTTATAAATATAAATATATTATTGATAAATTACACCCAAAACCTGAAATTATGTATGTGTATACCAATCTGTATGAGGACTTTGTATGTATGGTTTGACTTCGCTAGATGATGTGAATTATATCTTTGCGATATTTTTAACCTTTTTTTTTTTAAGACTACTCGCGCGCTATATATATATCCTGTGTCGCAGGGACTTTACAAACATACACAAAACGGGCACAAAGAACATCCAGACTCATCAACAGCCTTTAATAGTCCACTGCTGGACATAGGCCTCTCCTTAGTAAGGAGGTTTTGGCCTTGGTTTGTGTCAAGTTTTCCTTGTCTTTGCCGTGCTAGTTGTCCTACGTTAGCTCCCTTTGTCGCCTCTTACGACACCCACGGTATGAATAGAGGTGGTGACACTCCGTATTCTTAATCCGTCACCACACGGATCAGACTCAGAACGACAATTTGTGGATCATACAAAGTGTCGTCCCATCCACAACACTGAAACGGGAAACGGCGTGGTGACCGCTTTAATCACTACACCATCCTTGCAGTACCACATTTTGAAGTTATTATTCAGTATATAGAAGTGTATATAAGTTGTTATAGAAGAATATTTCGTTGTTGAGTATTCAAAGGCAGACAACGTGGTTTTTGAGTTGAAAGTGTCAATAGGCGGTGGTACGCACTTACCATAAGGTGACCCGCCTGTTTCTTTATACCCCAAGAAAATATTGGTATAAATGTTTTATACTTTTTTTTATTTATTTAAATTTTGAGCACATTTGATAATTAGGCGAACTTTACAAAGTAGAATACAACCAAATGAAAGTGTCATCATATAAGACACAAATGTTCGTTCTTAATTGTAAAGTATTAATGTCACATGATTTAACTTACGTACTTTATGTGCCCCGTGGTGTTACCCGCGGTTGTCGTTGTATCTTAATTCTCCCATGGGGACACTATATTTTTTCGGGATATCAGTAGCCTATGTGCTATTCCAGACTACATTCTAGGTTAAATTTCACTCAGATCAGTTCAGCCGTTTTTGCGTAAAAGAGTAACAGACATCCAAACATCCTTATAAACTTTCGCCTTTATAATATTAGTAAAATTACAACAACTTATATCATTAATCATATGGTTCAAGAAAGCTTTCATAAATTCTTCTTGTTAACTACTCCGTTACTTAACGTAAGTACGTAATTGCTGGATTAGATTAATTGTGTGTATGCTCGACGATTAAAAGACAATTTAATATTCTATTCAAATTAAAAAAAATGTTTTTTTCTTCAACAGGCCAAAAAGCGGCTCCATGCTGCTGTACAGTCGCAAGAAGGTTCGCTACCGGCGTGACGGCTACTGTTGGAAAAAGAGAAAGGATGGGAAGACCACCAGAGAAGATCATATGAAGCTCAAGGTTCAAGGAACAGAGGTGAGTACTGTTTAAGAGTACCTAATTATTACTATAGATACCACTGCTAGAGATTGTTTTAGTCTACCACCTTTCTGAAAATCTTTAAACACCTTTTAAGGGTTGTCATTACCTTTAATGTCGATTTGTATTCTATTGAACAAAGTAGTTCTAGCTTTATGTTCTAACAGTAAAAGATTATTGGTGATTATTTCTGTAACATAATTTAATTGTTCTACAAATCAAGTTCAGGCTGTTAATGTCCATGCCCTAGGTCTCTCGGATCATAAGACATACGGTTAAGCGAGGTCAGTCTCTTCGAGCTACGGCAGTCTAAGTTCTATTTACTATTGGAAACTTACCATATTCATTACGATGGCTTCCTGGCCCTAGCCGTTTTCCTTACCTTAATTTACCTTATTCCTTTCTCTCGTCTGGAAAGACAAATTTTCCGAAGGTGAGAATGCGTCAAGCATGATGCCGGCCATAAAAGACATTGGCCAAAACCGTTTGCAATGGTATGAGTAAAAATTGCGACAGAATGGGACTATATTTGTCATATCACAACACATCAACAGCCTATAATAGTCCACTACTGGACATAGGCCTCCGCTTACAAAGGAGATTTTTTCCTACTACGAGTATGCATTGTTTCAAGTTTTCCTTCTTTTTACAGTCCTGCGTAGTTTGCTCCCTTAGTCGGCTCTTACGACACTCACGGGATGAATAGGGGTGGTGATATTCCGTACTCTTAATCCGTCACCACACGGATTTGTCATTAACCTTAATTGACCTAAATGATTATGTATGGCACACTATCTGTTTCGAGCTTCTATTCATAATAATACTTTTTTGCTGAAATTCCACGAGTAAATTTTGAAAAATATCGAAGCTCCGCAAAACACAATTAATAAAGTTCATTCGTTAGAAGTGATTTAACCACAACAGAGGTCACGCCAAAAGACAGACAGCATGAGCGATGGTTCAAAGGGAAATTAAAGAAAGCTAAATTGTTGTTCACTTTTGAACGGTATTTTGAAACTAGACTTGAAATTCGGGGATTTCAAACCGCTTGACGTAGAGAGACTTTGGAATCACAAACGGATGGATACAAAACTAGGTCACCGAAAAAAGCATATCATGTTGAATATAATTACTTAATATTTTTAAAGGTGCTGCCACTATATAAAAGGTAGTTGATAAATTTATTTGTGTTCTCGAATAATTTTATTTGTATTAAAAAAATTATCGTGTTCAATAACGAACTTGTAAAATTTTCAAAATGTAACTATTTTGTGAGTCAAAAATGTTTGTAGGTTACAGACACTTGATTTTTTGTGTGTACATCATCTTTTTTTTATTTATTATTGGTGTACCTACAAAAAGTAATAAAAAAGAAAAAGATACTGTACACACAACTTTAGGAAGAACTTTAGAAATGCCGCTTTGTACGATCTCAGTATCGTACATACAAATAGGTTTAATTTTTTACATATAGACTAGCTGACCCGGCAAAAGTTGTTTTGCCTAAAAAAAAAATTTAGGGATGGGTCACCCTTACCATTTAGGGGTATGAAAAATAGATGTTGGCCGATTCTCAGACCTACCCGATGTGCACACAAAATTTCATGAGAATCGGTCAAGCCGTTTCGGAGGAGTACGGGAACGAACATTGTGACACGAGAATTTTATATATAAGATGAACTTGTCCACACGCTGGGGCCTACTTTTGGCTGCGCGTTATTATTATTATAAAAACATTAATTAAACCTTTATAAGTGAGGACGCCACCAACCATTAGACTTAGAAAGCACAATCAAGGAAAGAATCGCTACTCTATACATTTTTATATACTTTACTTAAGTATACTTACTACGTTTGGCAGTCTTTATGCCGTACTCAATAAACTACCAACTACTCAACTACTAAACTATAGTGTACAAGCCAACTGGCCTGTATACGCATTATGCGGCATAAAATTTAAAAATAATCAGTTTTCTTTAAGTTAAGACGTCAAATATGAAATAAACTCTGTACATCTCTTGTGAAGTACTGTGGTTCAGTGCAAGTTGCAATAACGAGCAGAACAACCAGTTAATGTAACGATACTCGTAGGAAATGTACTAAAACCTTTGGTATTTAACTGGGCATTTTGCAACGTGTCGTTACCATGCAAGTTTAAAATGTTTTAGTGACGTCAGGAGAAAATACACACGTCAACAGAATTAGCGGTACACAAAAAAGGGGTATATATAAAATAGTTAATTTTATTTTAAAACTAATAATAAAAAGCCGTGTGGTGTCGTGGGACATCCGATAGGAACGAAGTTGTGACGATCGAGTAAAACTGATTCGACACGATTTTAATTACAACGCCATCTATGAAAGCGGCTATTACATATTTTTCAGTTGGTTTCTAATTAAAACAATTTATATATTGGTAAAATCTCCTTGAGAAATGATTTCCTATCTATTCGATAGATGGCGCTGAATGACTGACAAGTGACAATTCAAAATAAATACTGAGATGAAAAGTAATGATTTCCTATCTATTCGATAGATGGCGCTGAATGACTGACATAAAAAGTCGTTACAACTTTTCGTGAGAATTTTTTCCGTCTAGCCCCCTTTCACAACGCGCGATAAGGAACTTCGTTCCAATTAAACATGAAACAAAAATTAAATTAATATGTTTTGACATTAATTTGCAACACCATGCTTAAAGTTTATTGACAAACAAAACTAAAGTAAACAAAATGCGTTTTTCTAAGATTTCGTAATGACAGATAAACAGTTAAAAAATTAAGATTTTGTGATGGTTTACAATTAATTAAATAAATGTTTAATATCTAGTGTTTCCCCCGTGCTCTGATTATGGTTTCCATCCGTCTGGGCATGCTGCGGATGATGTTGTCAATGATTTCTTGGGGCAACCTCTGCCATTATTCAAGTAATGCGTTTCGCAACTCGCCCAGATTGTTGGAAGGTTTCATTCTTGATTTGCTGGCCACACCATCACCGTTACACGTCGATAGAGATGTATGAATTAAAAAAATTAAAAGAAACGAATGAAAAAAAAGACTGAGAGCGTTAGTTCTGTTTTCAAATTAGACCTAAAATTAAAAAAAAGTAATGTAACCGCCCAGTGTTACCAATAAAATACATTAATTCTTCCTTTTTTTGTGTTCCGCTAATTCTGTCGACGTGTGTAGTTTAACAATTTCCTGAAGAACTTAATAAAATCGAAACATAATATCATACATTTTAATATTTAAAACTTAACTTATTAACATTCGTATGTATGTATGTATGATATGTAAATGAAACAGTCCATATGTAGTACATGTCCATATTTACATGCAAGTGTCTAAAAATTCTTCGATATCGTTGCCTATAAAAACTGTGGACAGTATCAACGTTATAACTTCTTCTTTGATGGTATCTGTAACGTCAAAACTGCTGAACATTAAACCTAAAATGGTAGCAGAATAATAAATATCTCAAGTTTCAGGCGGTGGATCGTAACTTTGAGATTTTAAGCTCAAACCTGTTAACTACAACGTGAAAACAAGCAAATACCTACAAGCAATACATAAAAGAATGGCTAAGAGGGTACTAGACATAGGTGCACATGGGTTTGTAATAAAATAACTATTTAAGTTTTAGATGCCAACATTAATAATAATAATAAAATTTTCGGTAATCTGACACACAACGCCATTTAGTTATAAACTAAGCAGAGCTTGTGTACTATGAAAGCTAGATTTACTTATAGAATACCTTTACTATTATTTATAATAAAATTTTCGGTAATCTCACAAACAACGCTATCTAGTTATAAACCAAGCAGAGCTTGTGTCCTATGAAAGCTAGATTGACTTATAGAATACCTTAATTGTTATAATTTTTTTTTAATTCATATTATACATAGAAAACATCCAAAGTCCGAAAAAAAATAATTGCAGATCATACAAACATTTGGTCCGACGCGGGAATCAAACCCGAGACCTCAGAACAGAGTCTGAGCTAAACACTATGAATCATAGTACGAGTGTTAATGACTTGGTAAATATCTGAATTATTTTAGTGACAGTATTTTTTTTATTTACACAAAACTTATCGAAAACCAAACACGATTTTTGATAAGATTATTTTATCTCTTAGTGACTTCTTTTGGCACACCTTGAAAACCGCTTAAATACCGGCAATGAATAGATACTCCAATTATTTTGGAGTACAATTTATTAGTAAGCATTTCCAAGTTTCTTTAAAAAAATCGGAGAAATAATGGTTTTAAATTGCTATCCATAAACAAATAAATTACCCACATGAATAATACTGTAAAATATAAAGTTTCATCTAATACGAGCTTTATACTATACGTTAATCACTTAAACAATATCTAGTACCACAAGATGCTCTAAGACATATGATAATAAAGTGCGTCTAAATACATATTTAGTTATAAAACGACAAGTAATAACACTTTGAACCCAAGATTAAAGTGACTATCATAACATAAATATAAAATTATTAATAATATATACAAAAAAATCTCCTAAAAAATTGTTCTAGATTTATCAAAAATAAAATTCAAGCGTCACTATTATTAAAGCAATTACTTTCCAAGTATTCTTTTATTTCGTACAAAATATAAGTAATAGTTCAAACAAGAGGTGTTTCTGTTATTCATACGCCAACCTTGGCGGGTGAAAAATGTATATAGCTAAGTAATTACAGTAGGGTTTCGTGAGCTGCCCTCAATCGGCTTGAATGTTTCAACTTTTTGTCAGATTATTTCTGTTTGACGGAAGTTTTCAATTAAGGTAAACATATAACCTTGCTAGATTAAGCACGGGAGGTGGCACTAAATGTCTGCGATATTATTAGTAGTCAACAATATAAAATAAACTTAGACAGCTTATGTGTTTTGACGTGACAACGTCTTATAAATTGGTTTGCCGGGTGACACTTTAAGAAACTGCGTTACGCTCCGCTCACGTTATGCGCTCACAATGAGAGCGAGTGAGAGGCACGCGTCCCTTCCAATCGGGCATGGTTAGCCCGCCTAAGAGCGAGAGAGACAGACATAGTCGTTGTCACGTAAAACTTTCGTATACCGACTTTACAGGCAACCAATTTTTTTGTCATGTACTTGTGCTGTTAAGTTTTGTACTTTTTATTTTTTATAACTTACTAGCTCGCTCTGGTATATTATGGTTGCAATAATGAGATATGAGGAACAAAACTGACGAGAGAAATAGATAAAAACAATCTTTGAAGCGGTATTACAATATGTCAAAATTTGAGCTCAATCGGTGCAAAACTTTTTGAGTTATTAAAGCGTACACAAACCAACTAAACATTTTATATATAAATATATAAAATGTGAGGTTACAAAACATTGTGAGGTTACAAAACATCGTGTGTGGGTTCTAGATTTCATTGCGAGAATAAGTCCAGTTTAGGCCTAAATTATTGTTTAATGGGTTTTAAAAGCGTTCACCAGGGTCCTGGGTTATATGAGACGGCCACACAAATTCCGATTGGTAAAGACAGAAACGGTTTAATGAGCGAAACCTACACAATATTGAAATTTATATGTCCAGATTATTTTATCATATGTAGAGTAGATTGCTTAATTGTATCTATAAAGATACAAAGATAATATATACATGTACATATTTAAAATAGAATATAACAATCTGACTGTGTTAGCAGTTTTAAATTTTGCCCATGCATTGGACCAGGATACCCACATAACACCATACAACACAGTGGATTAGGATCTGATCCTGCTGCGTGTAATTTTGTCACTTAACATGTCTCTAACAGTGATTGATTTTCTACGTTGTTACTTGTGTGGTCGCTCCCAACATATTTGTATCGATAAATCCTCCGTCCATTTAGTGTAAAACATTTGGTGGTGTATTCCACGGTGGCGTTTTGTCTCCTTTACTTTTTGCAATATTTACGTATTGCTGTAGTCCTTTCTTTCTAACATCTCAATGATGATATTCAAGATATTTTTATGTTACTCTTATACTCCTGTTAAAATCATCTGCCTTCAATGATGATTTTGTACACAGGACGCACGGTGTTCAGGCTAACCCGTCGAAGCATCAAATAATTATGATCAGCATAAAGACTGATTATGAATTCAACCAATTAAGTTAAAACCGTCAATTAACAGACAAATTATTAACATACTCGTATTTAAGTCCACACATGAGAAATTAACAGGACGGTTGACCAAACATCCAGCAACCACGATATAGCCATAACGGAAGTTGTATCTATAAATCTGATCCATTGACATCAACTGATGAATAAGTAAATGGAACTGAAGCAATTAAAGCGGAACAAGGGCCTATCGCTAATTGCTACAGATCGTGGTCAGTTGTTGACTTTATTTTTTAATTTGTGGCGTTCGTGGTTTATAGTGAATAAATTTGGTGATGTATTTGATTGAATGCGAGGTTTATTTATCTAGACGTATTACAGCAGCATGTTTAATGAATACGTACTGAAGGTGTGATGAATTAAATGCGATTTTGTTTCACATTAATTAGAAAGGGGTAAATATTTGACATTTTACTTGCTTGTGTATTTTTTCTTCTTTATGAAATAGAATGACGGTAAGTAACTACCGTCGCAAAGAAACCTGCATCTCAAAGTCAGTAAGTGAGGTTACCGGGGCTAAGTGAGGTTATAGTTCTGTCAGGTAATTCAGGGATGGCCGTCTAATTTAGGGTTCGACGGGGGTTCTTTATCGGACTTAAGTCAAAAGGTTAGACTTTGACCCTGAACTTGACCATTAATTGAGTATTAAAATAGATAAATGTGATCAGTACTGTGGAATTGTCAGTGTGGTGACGGATTAAGAATATAGAGTGTCACCACCCCTATTCATCCCATGGGTGTCGTAAGAGCCGACCAAGGGAGCAAACTACGCTTGACAACAGCACTGCAGAGGAAAGGAAAATTTGACACAAACCGTATACCAACCCGTCTGGCCAGCATGGTATAGTAGGCCAAAACCTTATTTCTAAGGAGAGGCCTATGTCCAGCAGTTTACTATTAAAGGCTGTTGATGTGATGATGATGATGATGGCTGAGGAATAATGGAAGAGAGGAGAAATATTTTATTTTTATGACTACGCATCTTTAGCTAGGTTTCGTTGAATGACCTCAATCTAATGTCCCACTTCTGAATGTTTGTAGGCGTTTTAGTGATCTAGTTTGTGAAGTGTATACTTGTTCACTTAATGTACTTGAATAGACGCCGGTACACCCGCGGGAAATCATGGGCTTGGCTCTCAGGCCGGCTAACGGACACGACATTAACACATTAAAAGAGTTCAGTAATTGAGATATTGATCGGCTACGTGGATACATTTTAATATATGGAACTGTCTGAATAGAACACTTAATATCTTTTGGTAATTTTACTTCTCGAAGAATAAGGAAAAAAGGATTTTTAGGCGGTTACGATGTTTCTTTGGTATGTTTTAAATTGTATCGAGTAAAGACGATATTTTTAACAAACTTTGTCATTGTTATTACCTTTACTGTTAAGATTTCTGTTACTTTTATTTTAATATGTGCCACATGGTATATTAGTTGATTTTTTTTATTTTATGATTTTCAAATTTCGATCCCAAAACTGACCCAATTGTCAAAATTCATTTAATGATGTAGCATACCTTAATTTTAGTCGCAGGAATTATAATGTTTCCAAAATTTCAATTTAAATGATCCGGCAAATTTATTCAGTTATTAGAACAGCTCCGTTTTTTCATTGCGTGAAGAACTTAACCTTATAAAGGTTTACTATATGAATATATTACTTTAAAATCTTGCAAAAAGATGTTAGTTGTCAGTTATACAAGATAACACGTAAATAACAGAAAAAAATGCTGCTAGAATTTGAAATTCTCTGATTTTAGGAACCTCATATTCCGACTCGTATTTTAGCCCACTTAGAATATATAACTCCAACCTCACCTTTAACAAAGGAAGGGCCATTACGACAACATGCCACCTACTTTCCCTAAAGAGCTTTACGCTCGTAATAAGGCCAAAACTAGGTCTCTGTGTAGTGAGTGACTTATCTAATGGTCGTTACAATATAATCTTCAAAGAGTAAACTCGAGTCCAGGTACATTTTACACTGCCCTAGTGCTTTTTGCCCATAAACAAGTGACAGTCTTGCGTGCCTGCTTATTGTGTGGCCCAAGTTGTAAGCATTGAGTTTTGAGTGAGTGATTTATGGACCATATAAAGCAATACTTATTTTAAAATTCAATATTGTTTGTAGTGTATCTTTTTAAAACTTAACGTGATGATATAATAATATAAAGTTCAATACTGCGCTAAACCTGTATTGTACTATGTTTTAAATGCAAAGAAGTTATGCTATAAAATACCAATTATTTATTAACTTCAATCTTGAAAGTAGCAATGCTTGTTCGTAGATATATTCTATAAAAGATTGCTAGAGACAAAGGTTTATTCGGTTGTTGAAAGATGTCTTGTGTTAAATGTATAAAAGAGCTCTTAACGTCATTTTCACTTTAAGCGAACAATACTCATGTTGCTATTAATCTAGGCTTCTTACTTATTGCTAGGATATACTATTGCTTTCTTGTATAAGAAGACGCCACGCCGCTTCCTACTACGTCGAGTGTTGTAAGTTCAAAACCCACATGGGAAAATTTAGGTCGTGTAAAATGAAATTTTGAATTCCAAACCAATTTTGAGTTATTATAATGATTCTTCTACAGTTTTTATGTCTTAATATAATGAGACATAAAATTGTAATTATTTAGTGTAGCATTTCTTCAAAAACACCATCAAAGCAAATAGTTAAATAATTTCTTAGGAAAGAGGGTAGTAGCAACAGTGTAGATTTATTCAACTTGAAAAAACCATTCTTAGTTAACTTGCACCACACTACATTGGCACTATTCCAAGCCTGTTGTGAGGTTACAAAACATCGTGTGCCGGTTCTAGATATCATTGCGAGAATAAGTCCAGTTTAGGCGTGAATTAGTGTTTATTGGGTTTTAAAAGCGTTGACCAGGGTCCCAGGTTATATGTAAATGAGATGGCCACACGAATTCCGAATGGTAAAGACAGAAACGGTTTAATACGCGAAACCTACACAATATTCGAATTTATATGTCCAGATTATTTTATCTATTTCACCCTTATGTAAAGTAGATTGCTTAATTTGAACGCTTGTAATATAAAGCTAAAATATCTACCTTTAAATTTATAATAATATTTGGTTAGGGTTTCTAAAACATTATAAATTTTAAATGTTTATGACTGACTGTTGGCTTTCTAAATGTATATTAATAATTCAAAACGGGACTGCATTTTGTCGTGCTGGCCGTACTTGACTGTAGTTGGTTTTTGAGATTAGCATATTTATTCGCACCTGCAAGCAAAACAATACGTCTTTAATAGCCTGACCTCTCTAACGGGACGCTTTTTCCCTCACGGATTGCGGGGCTTTACGTCCCCCTCCACATTGGCAGATCCAACCGATCGCCGAACGGACCCTACGACGTAGGAGACCAACAGCATGCCGGGGGCTGCTTAACTCCGCAGAAGATTGCGTGTTTACCTCTATAGCAACAGCATTTCACCGAGAGAATACTGGGACCACTGTGGAGTAGAATTAGCACAGCTCTACTCCATCACTGCTTTACTGTGTTGAAACAGACTCCCCGTGTTTAATAGCCTACTATAGTAAAACTACAAACAAAGACACGCTTAAATAAATACCATTGAAATAGCCTTCGTTAAGTATAACCTATTGACTTTAAATAAATACAAACGTATCTCGTTATTGTAATGGAAAAAGCTTTATATTATGTAAATTATATCATTAATACTCAATACTTTACAGCCTCGGTGGCGCAGTGGTAGTGTATGCGACTGCTGTACCGAGGTCTCAAAGTCGATACCCGGGTCGGACCAAATGTTGCCGATGTATAATATGTATGCATTTAGAAAAAAAAGTATTCTATTAGTCCATTTAGCTTTTACAGTACAAGCTCTACTTAGTTTGAAACTAAATGGCGTTGTTTGTCAGATTGCCGAAAACATATATTTTAAGTATTTCTAACTACTACTACTACTACTCATTAAATAGGTTTTAATTTCGTTTTTGATAATTGCAATTAGCAATAAGTGATAAAAAGCTGATCCCTCAAACTAAACGTTGAACATTCGCCATTTTGGCTTTTGTAGTTCTTTTGTCATCCGTATGTTAAATTGTCAACCAACTGCTTGTTTCAATATTTTATCTAAGTGAACTGGCCCAACATCAAAGGGCGTCCTTTATTTGTCAGTAAACGTTTCATCCCTCATGGTATATCCCTCTTACAGTCCTTTCGTAGAGTTGTGACCTCTCGTTTGTGTTTAAAATTCGAGGTCCTCCCTTTACCAGACCTTGAATATGACTGGTAGGTTATGTATACTACCATGAGATATCGTATTAACTTATAATATATTTAAATATATATTTAATATATAGACTACAGCTGCTCACGGAGACCTGCATTTCAATAGTAGCTCACATCCCTTTGAATTCCCCGCCCAGTCTATTTGGAGGTGGGGGGCAAATAGGGGGAGACTGGGAGCCCAACCCCTTCCTATTTTATTTTTAGGACTAGCAATGTATCCTGTGTCGCAGGGAACTTTACAAACATTCATGACACGAAGAACACCCAGATTCAGAAAAATCATTTGTGAATAACACAAAGTGTTGTTCCATGTGACCACTTAACCAACTACGCCATCCGTGCAGTCCCGGTTGTGATACCAGCTCTTATCTTTCCCGAAATGATTATGGCGCTAGGAGCTGAAATATATTGGGTACATAAGTTATTATACCATAATCAATTTGAGAATTAAAAGATACAAAAATAATATATGATCAATACTGTGTTTCAAATAAAATACGACTAACAATGAATGAACGAAGCTTGAACAATTGTGCTCAGTTTCGTTCCGGTTCGTTACACTACAGAGCCGATTATCCGGACAATTTTCTTTAATACAACACTCCGGTACATTTTAGCAATGCTTTGTTAGATTTGGTTGAAAATTTTGGCGATTCTTTAGTCACGATTGTGATCAATGATTTCTTTTTGCACTTGTTGAAGCATTATTGTCTCTGATGCGTATTTGAGTAATTTTTATTATACCCATTTCTTGTATACCTATATATAGTAATAGAATTTATAGAAATAGCATTATAGTGGCAGGTATTAACAAGTTCCTTATTTCTTTAATTAGTTCTTAATGTTCTGGTATTGGTATATTATGTTTTGTCTGTTGTCTATTTAAAGTCGTTATCGGAAAAACGAAAATCTAAAATTCTTTTTCGTCTTTCGTCCAATTAGCGTTTAAAATAAGAGTAAAAATATAACGTTCCTATGGGTGTTACATCTAAATTTCTATTAAATCAACGAGTGAGTTCTCAACTTTAGGGACATATAATGCATTTCAACCTTTGGAATTGAAATAGCGTTGGGTTAAATAATAATAATGATTTATTTGACCAATATATATATATATTACAGAGTGGGACATTTAGTTTTAAATAGATCTAAGACAATAATTAGACTAAATAGTGTAACACTACCAACTAGTAGTAATCATTTTTACCGTGAGAGAGCCATGCTTCGGCACTAATGGGCCAGCTCGACCGGAGTGATACCACGGCCTCACAGAAAACCGGTGTTAAGCAATTCTTTCGTTGCCTTTCACTAAGTGAGTGAGGTTACCGGAGCCCAAATCCCCCCTCCCGCTGACTCGAGCGGGAGGCACTCCAAGGGTAGCAACGCACTTGTGACTTTTGAGTTGCAGGTGTCCATGGGCGGCGGTAGTTGCTTACCATCAGGTGACTTGTCTCCTCTTTTGCCCCCTTATACCATAAAAAAAAAACAGGTAGTAACCATAAAAAAAACAGGCGGTAACCATAAAAAAAAACTTAGTTGTTAAACTTTAGTTGCTGTCTGCCTGAAGCAGGTAAACCTGTGTTTCAGGCGATCGCTTGACATAGAATATTTAAACTAATTATTAATTAGGTAGAAATGTAAGATAAACATAAAAGATCAATAGAAAAGATAAAAATACTACAAAGTGTACACATACGAAAGCAAATAACAGAAAATAATGGTAAACAAAGACTATTTCAGACTCATTTAACAATTTTCAATAAATTTTCAGTGTATGCATAGTTAATATAAATAAGGTACAGCCATATGTAAGTAAATTAAGTAAATGAACATTCCTATAAATTATTAGTAGAATCAGTTGTAATATTAATGCACTTTTACAGATAATTAGTTTGTTTTATTTAAGCTTTTAGCCCTGAAATACTCTCTGAATACAATATGTAAACCAATTTTCATTTCTACCTGAATATAATAAAAGAAAATCACATATAATTATAAAGCAATGAAATAAACATTTCACTTGTTAGAGCTGACAGCTCTCGTGTTTACAACATATTTTTCGCCTGAACCTGAAAACTTAAAAGGCAATTTAATTAAATTAAAAAAAGAGTAAACATATTTGACACAATTTACATACTAAACGACTATTAGAAGTCGGAATTAATAAAAAAAAAGTTAACAAGCCAACTTAGCATAATTTTGAGCTAAATTTAAAATTTATAAATGCTTGAAACGTGAGCTTTAAATCTTTCCGTATAAGGTATAAACTCTCATGAATTAAATCTAAAACGAAATTAGAAAGGCTGCATGCAACGCGTGCCGTTTTAGATTTTGTTTATTTAACCGCAAGGCCGGAGACAGACGTACAAAACGGCCCATTTGGCCTGGACTGGCCTTTGTATGTAAGCCAATACTTTCTCTACGCTAGTGTGTATGTAGCTTTATTTTAAACCAATTTAAAATATGTTAAATACGTGGAGCAAAAGACTTTTGTGGACGTGTTCCTTTTCTCTTTCAATTTTAAAAAGAGTTCAGAGAGCGCGCTTCGGTCTATTTTGTTTCTTGGAAACTTAAAATGGTAATAAAATTAAACTGGTAATAAAGTTACTTTGTAGCTTAGTGCAAAAAGACTGCCGGTTACAAGTTTTAAAAGAAGAAAGGTATTTCTTTCAATTAGCCACCTTTACTAAGAAAAAGACATTGATTCTAAAAGTAGTGATGGATGAAAACTACTGTTAGCTCAAGAATTTGTTCTTGCTATTTCATTCTACTCGTATAACAAGTTTATGCAAGACCAAACAGATTTTAAGCGATTTTGTCTTGTCAATAAATCCTTTTAAAGTTGAACCGACTTCTAACAATACTAACAAAGAGCACTGTAACCTAGCAACAATAGCGGTTGATTTGCTGTCATTTTTTGAAGAATTCTACGTCTGTCTCTGGAATTCTTCACCAGATCTATATGAAATTTAAATGGAACCTTTTCGGAATAAATCCCTTTCGAACAAAAAAAAATGAATTTTGAAAATCCGTCAATATTTGACGGAGTTATCCCCGAGCATACATAAAAAAATATAACCATCCGAATTGATAACCTCTTCCTTTTTGAATTTGGTCGAACATAATAATTAAACTTTATACTGATCAAAACAACCGGAGTGATACCACGGCTTCACAGAAAAACGGTGTTAAACAATTCAAGGAACTACAAACTACTGCCACCAGAATCCGTTGCATTTACTCCAAAACAGTTGATGCTAATGCTATTTGAGGGACGGGTTCACATAAATGTGTTGAACTTTTTAATTCGTTCAATCTAGGCATGCATTCATGCGTAATGCGCTTCGATAAACTGAATGGTACAGATCCCACGTCGATTGGTTGGTGAAAAAAAGAAAAAAAGAATAATAGGTTTGGGTTTTTATCTGTTTGCAAATAGTTTTTGCTAAGGTGTCTTTTTGTTTTATGATTATTTGTGATAGGTGAATAGTCTGCTAGTCTAGTAGTAAGTGATGCCCATCGCTTCACCTGAGGTCTTAAACCTATCGAATCCCAACCTGGACAAATAAAGGAGTGATGAATTATATCGTTGGTTCTTCACATCAACAGCCTATATTAGTCCACTACTGGACATATTCCTTTCCTTAGAAAGGAGGTTTTAAGGTTTTTAAGGTTGGTTCTTAGCTTGAGCGAAATTCATCTTATATGTGTATGTATTTAGTACAGACCTATCATAGATAAAAAAATCTAAAAGAGAGGAAATAGGCTTTAAGGCATTTTAAGAGACTTCAATTCAGCAGTGAACGGCAAAAGGCTAAGGAAGATGATGATTCTAAAAGATAGTGGCAGAAAAATTTCATGAAAACTTCGACCCAAATATATTTTTACCCAATCATGCGCATGATGTTTTACAAACGTTTGATCAAATTTGGGAAAGAATAGTAAACCCCGTATAATACAAGCAAACGCTTTCAACTTTAGTAAAACAAACATATGTATAACAAAAATGATAAATTTGTACATTGTGACATAAATAAGTTGAGATTTGGAGATTGATATTCTCTCCGTGTGGTGACGGATTAAGATTACGCAGTATCACCACCCCTTTTCATCCCATGGATGTCATAAGAGCCGACTAAGGGAGCAAAAACTACGCAGGACAACATCACTGCAAAGAGAAGGAAAACTTGACACAAACCCTATACCAACCCGTCTAGCCACCGTGGTGTAATAGGCCTAAGTTTCCTCTCTAAGGGAAGGCCTATGTCCAGCAGTGGACTACTAAAGGCTGTTGATGATTAATGATGACGGCGATTGTCATGCATTATACGTGAAGGAGGAGAAAATGGCCATCGATATATATTTATGGTCTCTATTCGGCTAAAATTTAGATTACGTAGGTATTCTTTTATGTCGATTCTTGACAAGAATACCTTCTATACGGCGGCATGGATTCGGCGGCGCTCGTAAAAGTCTAATTCACTCACGAGCTAGTCTTCGTGCGGATATTAAGTGTGGATAAAGTAACAAGCGAGAGCGATTTAAGTCATATTTGCAAAATAAAATAATATCTATGTGGAACGTTTCTTAATATCTCATAAACTTCATATTTTATTAATATTTTAAAATACTATTTCTCTTTCATCTAGTTTGCGATTTTATTTTTTCAAAGTCATTATAATTGTAAAAAAATCTAAAGATAGAGGAAGTACTTGAAATAAACTTAAATAAGAAGAAGGGGCTTTATAAGCTCATATTTTACTTATTACTTTTCGAGCCTCTCAATATATAAATGTATGTATGTATGAATACTATATTAATACTAATTAGGTAACTTGAGTTATAAGAAAATCTGAAAAACCCTAACCTGCCAAAGGTTGAGGTTTTCAAGTTTTCTTTCTTATAAATTAAGTTACCATTTTTAAAGTTTTTTTATGGAAAAGGGGGCCAACGAGCTGACGTGTCACCTGATAACAAGCGACGTAAAGAAGCATTGTCTCTGTTTAAAAATCAAGAATTATTCAAAGCTTAAAAATAACCATTTTCACATATGTAATACGATATTAAGGTCCTCACTATTCTCTTGTGTACTACAGAAGAAACGTACCAAATTCATTACATTCACACATTAGTGGAAACGCTTACATCTTGGTTCTTGTACCACATTTTCAAGAAGCCCGGATATCCCTTCTGAAAAAGCCACTACAGAGCCGGTTATTGGCTGGAATGGCCTCGCAAAAATACGATTCACTAGTACGACTGCGATTTAGATCTGAATGTCCATTCTTTGGGCTCACCCCTTACACATTAATTGAGACTACGACCAAACTGGTCGATGGATGATTATGTTTGATTCTATGACATAACTATCTATTTGACGGATGGCGTAGTGGTTTAAGCGGTCGCCACGCTCCGCTTCCTTCTACGCCGTGTGTTGTGGGAACCCCACATGGGACGACACTTTGTGTGATCCACAAATTGTTGTTCTAAGTCTGGGTGTTCTTTGTGTCCGTTTCATGTATGTTTGTAAAGTTCCCCGCGACTCAGGATATATTCCTGATGCGGGAGCTGTTTAAAAATAATAATAATTATAAACTAATCTTTGCCAAAAAAAAAAATTCGGTCGTCATTCAATTGTTAATATCATAACCTCTGCAGGACAAAAGATAAAATTCTTTCCTAAATCATCAATAGCCAAAAAATTAAATTGATTGAGAACACAAGAGAAAAATGTACTGAACGATTTTACCTGCTTATTTCTTTGCAAATATTTGAACATCAAACTTGTAAAATTTGAATTAGAATTAGAGATGACTGCCGAGCAAGTAATTGGCCGTATGTTTTTCTTCGTAGTGAATTGATAGAACAGTCACAGCGCT
Organism: Arctia plantaginis; assembly: GCA_902825455.1. Lineage (NCBI taxonomy): Eukaryota > Metazoa > Arthropoda > Insecta > Lepidoptera > Erebidae > Arctia > Arctia plantaginis. Next base: position 1,734,059 of record CADEBD010000302.1, read on the forward strand.
AGTACCCGACTGAGTATTTTATTTTTATTAAATTTATGTATGTGTTTATGTATATATTGTGTATGTAGTATTGTGTATGTAATCCCTGAACGTATTGTGTATACTAAAGGTTATTTTTGTTTTGCATTGTTTTTGTTCTATTATTATTGTATCAGGTAATAATCTGTAAAATAGATATAGGTGTGGTAATTATAATAATAATAACATTCACAGAACGCCATCTAGTCCCGAACTAAGCAGAGCTTGTACTGTGGGTACTAGACAACTGATATAAATACATATATACTTTTTTTTGTAAATACATACATATTATACATAGAAACACCCAGACAAAACCAAACATTAAATTACAATGCACACAAATGTTTAACTTTATCGTGAACCTGCGGTTTTTTTTATAGCTGTCCATTACACAAACTACTAAGCCATCCGGTCGTCAAATATATTTCCAAATACACACTTGTTGTAAATGAATTACACCCAGACATAACAAATGATCGTGCTCTGCATACAATATTTGTCCGGGGTGGTAATCGAACCCATGACCTTTGGCTTAGATTTATTTTATTTATTTAACTTAATGCACAAGTTGTACACAGGCGGACTTAATGCCCAGGGCATTCTCTGCCAGTCGACCTTCGGGTGATGTAGAAAAATCATGCTGTAGGTGCAAGAGATGACAGAGAATTTGACTCTTTTATATTAAATTTATTAATTTGAGATAAATCTAACTTACATACATATACTATAAATAAAATACTAATATAAATACAAGATCTCTCACCACTACCAACAGGCCAGTGAATATTATTCCGTTAGGTGGAAGCTTTTACAGACGGAGAATTTAATAAATCTGCCTCACTTAGTGTAGTTGTAAGCGGCGTTGCGACCGCTGAAACCACTACGCCATCCGTGCAGTCAATACTTATACAGGGTTACTGCGTAAGTCGACCTAAATACTTTAAGGGGATATAGTTGCCATCAAAATTTTATTATTATTATTTTTATGAAATACCATATCCCAAAAATAACCATTTTCAAGATATTGGACTTTTAAGGAGGTCTTAGAAAGGACCAGCAGTAGACTATTAAAGGCTGTTGATGTGTGTTGACTTTTAAGATTTTTTATTATAAACTTTAAGGGGTTTTAGTTGCAATCATTTCAAGCAAGTCCACCTAAATACTTAAACTTTATTTCCCCCCCCCCCCCCCTCTTCATATCTATAAAAAAATCGAATAATTGTGTTTAGAATAAAGAACGCAGTCTACCTTATCTTTAGATAAGGAATATGCTGCATAGGTCACAAGGGAGCACTAACTTAGTTAATGGTGCTAGTTAGAGTACTAACGTCTTATGTAAAGACACTATTAAAGTTAGTGACTTTTGCAAGAAAGTGGCTAAACAAAGTGCTTCTATTAAACTAGAAGGAAACATATACGCAGTTTGTATAACTAGCTGTTTGTTTTCATTATTATGTTTTTTTATTACACTTTTGAGGATGTAATAAAAATATTTTCGGACGTCTGACACACAACGCCATCTAGTTTCAAACTAAACAAAGCTTGTACTATGAAAGCTAGATTGACTAATAGAATACCTATATGCTTTTTTTGTATATACATAATTACATATTAGAGATGTGACGTAGAGATGGTCTGGAATATTGTCAAAGTCCGAGTTGAATCGGTTTGACAATTAGTGCCAATCGATTCCAAACTTAACCGTTAAAATTGCAGTAAACCGCGGCTTAAACGAGTTTGAACCATATGTTGAGTTGATCAGCGAATGTAACATACGAAAGTGATATGCAACATGATTCGATGGGATAGATTCGTACCATCGTTTTACTGTTTGTCAACGGTTGGCAAAACAAGTTTACATACAAGCGTTAAACTTGACAATACCTATACTAACCGACGACCGACGCGGCGACGGTATGACTTAATTGGTAGTTTGTTGAGAGCTAAGGACAATACAACAAACTACCCAGTCAAGTAACACTTTCACCAAGCCTGGATATAAAAAAAAATGTCCGTTAGATCCGAACGCTTACTAAATCGGTTTATGTCTTCAATTATTATTAAACCCGCTTTTGTAGGAACATAATAATATAGCTAGTACTTGTAGGTAAATTGATAAATGTTTATTCAACGCCGTGACGCATCGACTCGGTTTGGAGTCAGTTGGTAGATAAATCAGTTTTATTCGATCGATAAAGCAGGAGCCGCGAGCGCGACAGTACGACGCAAAGTGCAGCGCATCTTATGATACGCCTGAATCGGTTTAAACCACGGGCTAACCGAGTCAACTCAGTTCATGCTCAAACCGGGGTAAATCGGTTAGAAAAGTCGAGTCCTTAAACCACTATGGCTGGCTGGTCTAGTGGTTAGTGACCCTGACTGCTACGCCAGAGGTCGTGGGTTCGATTCCCACCCAAAACAAATAATTGTGTGATGAGCACGGTCATTTGTTCTATATCTGGGTGTACTTTATCTATAATATGTATGTATTTAGAAATATATAAGTATGTTTATCATCAGTCTGGTTACCATAGTACAGGCTCTGCCTAGTTTGGGATCAGACCGCCGTGTGTGAGATGTGTGTGAAAAATATTATAAAATATTACTATTACATACAAGCACTCGCTAGCGTATGCTACCACTACCGAGGCAGTCAAATTATAGGCAGTCATAAAAAAAATATATTTGTCTAATGTCTGATATTACAGTCTCGGACAGTGTAAAATCTACTTAAATATTGCACCTGTATCGGTGCGAGCGTATATTTAAACTGTAAATAAAAATTATTTCAATAAGCAATCCTAGTGACTGCACCGGCCAGCGGCAGAAGCAACGCGACCCACGTGCTGTTCTAGGAATGCTGAATAATACATTTTGCACAACTGTGACCATTGAGTGGGGCTCTCTAGGTTTATCAAACACAAGCGGAAGCGACAGCGGTTTTATACACCAAAAGATAATGTTTTTAACATTGATTTTCTATTTTATTTAGTGATCTATTAGAATAAATATGAAAAAGGTTAATTGTTAGGGAACTATTATTATTGTCCATGTGTTGACGGATTAAGAATACAGTGTCACCACCCCTATTCATCCTGTGGGTGTCGTAAAAGCCGACTAAGGGAGAAAACTACGCCGAACAACAGCCCTGCAGAGAGAAGGAAAACTTGACACAAACCGGACCGGACGAGTTGGTATAGACCAACTCGTCCGGCCAGCGTGGTATACTACTATACCACGCTGGCCGGACGACGCTTGGCCTACGCCAAAACCTCCTTTCTAAGGAGAGGCTTATGTCTAGCAGTGGACTATTAAAGGCTGTTGATGTGTGTTATGTTAGGAAACTAAAGTAATGGTTTTAAGAAGATAGTTAGGTTGTTTTAATAGGTAGGTAGTTGTAGTCCTATCGTTTGAGATTGTCCCAAGTATGTTCATTAGTTTGAGGTCGGGGAAGCATGCTGGTCACTCCATACAGTTCACCTCTCGACTCTAGTCGATCATAATTCGACCCGTTCATATTAACATTTACTAAGCCTACATACTGAGTTGCATGAAGTACAAATACCGTGAAAGACCGTTTTTTCAGATTCTGACATACTGAAGAATATTTATTTTATTGTGATGTGAGCCACTTCATATTTGTAGGCTTTAACTACTGCAGTACAACTCTAAATAGAAATATTATGTCTGTATAAATAGATATATTATAAAAAACTTCGAGGTTCCTGTTTATTAGCGCATTGAAATTCAAATTATTTATTTCAGACAAAATCCATCCATATTATTATTAGTAACAGTGTGTCTTAAAATAGTGTTACTATTAAATAAAATTATTAAGAAACTATATATATATAAATATATTTACTTTTGTGCGTGAATAGATATCCACCTCTGAGTCATATAGAGATACATAAACTATAAAGTTCAAAATTGAAAATCTAAAGAACGAAAGCAAAAGGTGTATTTCATATACTCGTTCAAACGAAGGTATCTTGTTTGATTTCCTTCAAACGGATCAAGGATACGACATCTCACAAAAATGTAATAAAAGCGTTCTGAAGTTTTATTTCTTCCTCAAGTTTTTATTATATATAATCTGATTGCTTATCCAAAAATAGATATAATATGACCCCAGTACGACATAATCATACTACACGTGCCTGAGGCCATTTACCCTTTCTTATTTTATGCTTTACTGATACCCGATATTCTTGAGCCAGTTGTGTTTACTGAGAGGAAGTTCTTTATTTGGAAAGCAAACTTTGTTGACTCCTCTTACGTATTATGTATTAGCGTACAATAATCAAGTAAGAGTATACTGTGATATTTGATACTCCTTACTAATATCTTACCTCCTTATCTAAAGAAATTCTCATTTGTGTTTTCTATTTATAATATGTATATATTTACAAATAAAAGTATATAAGTATTCTATCAGTCAATCTAGCTTTCACAATAAAAGCTCTGCTTAGTTTAAAATTAGATAGCATTATGTGTCAGATGTCCGAAAATACTATTATTATTTAGAAGGAGTACTGCCCTGTACCGTCATTAAAAAAATACTTCAATACGAGCAAAAGCCGTGCTGCGATAAGTTATTTTTTGATATCCAACAGTCAAGGAGACATATCCTTTTTGTTCCTTCATTATACTCCATGCCTTTGATGTGTTGATTAGGGAGGATAGAACATTCTAATAATCCTGACATAAGATACATTTTCTATTATTTATTCATAAGGTTGATAAGAGTGAACAACTCAAACAAAACGGGAACCACAACGAAAGATTATTTATTGGTTTTAGAGTATGATGGTTATAATAATAACAATAACGGTGACCAAATGTTAAAAGTGTTTATTATTATTATAATACACTCATTTGTTAAAACACTTTATATTCTTTTTAGTATAATATTAATTACTTTCATTCATCTTCATCATATCTTCCAGATTTAATCCCGCAAGGCAATAAAGAATTCTTTAAAAACTGCGCAGAAGGTTTCGCTGATTTCATCTAAGCCTTATAAAATATTATAAAATTTAGATTTCTTTGATAACATTCTTTAATAAAAGCAATAGTTAGAACTTTAAATACTTTCAATTACTTTGACTTTTATTTTTAACAGGTATTTTCACTAAATGTTTTTAACCGCTATCGCTTGTAGCATACCCCACATGGTGCACAGAGAGGCTTTTCTAGAAAACGAAGTTAGTTCAGGTGCCAATTCTAGGTCGAGCTTGGTTAGGCTTGTTTTACGACGTATGTGTGTGCTATGCTTTTCAGAATTCACTAACGAAATTCTCAAAAATAAAAATGTACCTAATTTTGTTTATTGCTTTACTCGTATGTACAGTTATTTGATTTTATTTGGATTCGGATCGTAATAAAATTTGTCAAAATTGTAAACGAGATTTTATGGTATTGGGGGCGACAATACAATCAGACGCAGATGGTTACCTGATGGTAAGTGCCTACCACCGCCTATGAACATCTGGAACTCAATAGTCTCAAGCGCGTTACCGCTTTTTCAGTCACCCCCCTCCGCAAAATAAGATATATATGGACGAGGGGGGGGGGGGGGGGGTTGACTCCAATAATTTCACTCACTCGATAACGAACTCAGAAGTGTGTGAGCAATATGGTTACTTATAAGTCTTCTTTGACAGGCGTCAGTGTATGTCTTAGACATGGACAACATTACAGTGAAATGTGATTTATCATTCGATCTTTGCTTAGGGTTAGGGTTGCTAGGTAAGTAGGTTAGACGCTATTTAACAGTAAATCTAGTATTTTATTAATTATTATGTAGGGATTGGTAACTATCTATACTAATATTATAAAGCTGAAGAGTTTGTTTGTTTGTTTGTTTGTTTGAACGCGCTAATCTCAGGAACTACTGGTCCGATTTGAAAAATTCTTTTAGTGTTAGATAGCCCATTTATCGAGGAAGGCTATAGGCTATATATCATCACGCTAAGACCAATAGGAGCGGAGCACCAATGAAGAATGTTTCAAAAACGGAGAAAACTTATTACTATTGAGAGACGCAGACGAAGTTGCGCGGGTCAGCTAGTATATGATAAAATTACTAGATTAACTGTTGAAAAGGCCAAATAGGGTCTTTATGCATCGTCTGAAAACAGCTTATTAGAAACGAGGCGTGAATAAGCAGTAAACCTAACCTACGTACGAAAAAATCAAATGATAAATCATCGGTCTTTCACAGTTCACAGTGATTTTGTCCCATGCTTTTTTTTTTTATGGGACTAATCCCACCCACACGCCCACCACTGTAACTCCTGTACACCAGGATCCACAGCAGTGACCCACGAACACACCGAGTTATGACACTCGGGAAGTCCCAGGAAGAAATTAAACTGTCTTGGAACCCGCAACGAAATTAATCAGAAGAGAATTGGAGGAGTTGGAAATACAGTAAATCCACTTCCCTCCTTAGCAAACTTGTCCCATGCTTAGTATTTATCATATGTCCGTATAATAAAATGAATAATTTCTTGTTCCCAGTGTATCTACGGTTGTTACGTGCACTCTGCCATCCTCCCGACCTTCCACCGGAGATGTTACTGGCTGCTACAGGTAAGTGTATGTTTCATCATTCTATTTATTACTACTGTATCCTAATTTTATAATAATGTAAAAATATGAAGAAGATGGCCATATAGAGGATATGGCCATCTTCTTCATATTTTTTTATTGTTTTATCTATAATTTCTATAAAACCTATAAACGTTTCCTAGATATTTCAATCGTGATTACTTTTAAATGCTATTTTCAAATTCATTTAACACGTCATATCGTAGTAATGTTTTGATAAATATTCTTTCAATAGTGTTTTATATTTAGGGGCATGAAAGATAGATGTTGGCCGATTCTCAGACCTACCCGATGTGCACACAATATTTCATGAGAATCGGTCAAGCCGTTTCCGAGGAGTACGGGAATAATATTAAAAACTCGAGACATCTCACACAAGGCCGTCCGTCAAATTAGGCAGAACCTGAAGTATGGTTACCATACTACTGATATACTTGTACATACATTTTTTTTCTTTTAAAAGACAACGCCCACATTAGGAATACCTATATATATATATATATCTTTACAAACATACATTAAACGGACACAAAGAACACCCAGACTTAGAACAACAATTTGTGGATCACATAAAGTGGTGTCCCATGAGGGGATAGAACCCACAACTCCAGTGTAGTCCATTGTATCCATACTTATATTATAACTGTGCAAGTTTGTTTGTTTGTTTCAACGCCTAAATCACTGAACCGATTTCGAAAATTCTTTTACCAATGAATGCTACATTACCGGCTAGTAACATAGGCTACTTTTTACCTTGATAACCGACATGCACTATCCGCAAAAACTATCACATCAACAGCCTTTACCAGTCCACTGCTGGACATAGGCCTCTCCTTAGAAAGGAGGTTTTGGCCTACTATACCTCGCTGGCCAGACGGGTTGTCATAGGGTTTGGGGTGCTGGGCTAGAAAACCTCCTCGTGGTGCACCCTGGAAACGCTGGCGATGGTACTGTTTCCTCCTTGTCCTCTTGGAGGAGAGGATTATCGCCAGCGGCCAATATTCTAGCAGAAGAGGCAGCCGTTCATCGGCTCTCGGGCAAGGCCTGGTCCAGCAGGGTGGGCGTGTCTGCCGGTTGCCCTGCTGGCTCTTCGCTCTTCGGAGCATGGAGGAGGAAACCTCGGTAAAAAACCTGATGGCGGGGCCCTGTAGGGGCCACAGTTTCTCCGCTGATAGCGGTGGAGAAAGGAGGACGGGCTCGGCGTGTACTCACACTACCACCGAGCAGGCAGGGGGACGTAGTCTCCCTGTCAACCGTCGGCATATCGCAATCCCGAGAAGAGCGCTGTGGTTAAGTCTCGCGGCTCTGATCGGAGGCGAGGGTCTTGGCTTAACCGCCCGGACCGCGAGGAAGATAACCTCTCTAAAAAATTCCCCGAATCCCGTGTTCTGGTGCGTGGCCAGGGGATGCATGGCTGATGGGAAGTTCAGTCGCGAGCGCACTCCAAGCCGAGGTACCTGCGGACCCCTCGGTTGGGTTAAAAACTTACGCTTGCCCGGGTAATGGGGGATCTCTGCCCGGGTGGACCTTTAGTTCTCCCCCACTCGTGGGATTATTATGGAACATGTTAAAAATATAGACAAACGATCGGAAAACCAAACTCAACGGAAAAAGGCAAGTCAAACGGATACGGCAACGAAGGCAAGGAGGGAGAAGAAGAACAGTGGAGCGGATGGGTCGTCCACTGAGGGTGAGATGGTGTCAGGAACGCCTATCTCGATGGGGCTCCCAGAGGTCAGTCTGACTCTGGTCTCTGGGAGCCGAAGAGCATCGGATCGGCTGCGTTCCGGATCCGCCGCTTCGTCGGATGGCGCGGAGGCCATGGAGGCGGAACGAAGCGACAGCAGGAAACGCGGACGCTCCAGGGAAGAGGGGACCGACACGTCCGGCGAAATGATGCCACCAAAGGTGGCAAGCAGCCGCCGAGGGAGGGCGCGTAAACCGGCCTCGGCCTCGGTCTCGACCCCGTCAGGCTCCGCGTTCTCAAACGCGGAGTCCTACAGGAGCGTACGAGTGGACGGCGAGGCCGTAGCGGAGGAGGAGATCGCGGATCTCCTGCTCAAGGTTCGGGAGCCGGTGGGGGGAAATGCCCCCCAGGCTCCCGTGTCCGTGCAGGAGAGGGCGAAAGCGGCGGTGGCCGTCATCAACAAGGTGGCCACCAAATCCGTGAACCTTAAGGGCTCGTTTGTGAGGGCCCTTAAGGACTCCTCCTCCGCTTTGTCGGAGGTCGTGGAGGGCCTAGCGGGCGACGTCTCTCGCCTGCAGGTGGCCAACGAGAAGCTGACGGAGCGGGTGAACGAGCTGAGCGCTCAGTTCGCCCGCTTCCAGGCGAACCTCCCCGAGCGGGAAGCCCCGTCCGCGTCCCAGCCTGCCCCTACCACCAACTCAGGGGCATTTGACTCCCAACTGCGAGAAATCCTCATCGCAGTTGGGAATATGCTGGACGGACGCCTGGCTGGCCTGGAGGCGAGATTGCCTCCTGCGCCGAGTATGCGCCCCCCGCTCGCGTCGACACAGCGGCCTAAGGCCGCCGCTCCGACCGCGCTCCCCGTAGTGGGAGGCCGCGTCTCCTACGCGGCGGCGGCGTCTGCCCCGACTCCATCGGCTCCCCAAAAGCCGAGGAGGGGGGCAAAGGCACCGGCCCAGGCGCCGGCCAAGGCACCGGCTAAGGCGCCGGCCAAGGCACATCCCCAGGCGCCGGCCAAGACGGGGCCTAAAACGGCGCCGAGGAGCGGAGTGGCATTCCCTCCGCTCCCCACTCCGACACCCCTGCCGGGCCCCTCCGCACCTGCCCCCTCCAACGAGGGTTGGCAGGAGGCGAGGGGCTCCAAGAAGTCCCGAAGGCGGGCCAAAAAGGCTGCCAAAAAAGCAGCCCAGGCCCAGCCTTCGCCACCGGTGGCAACGGCCTCCACAAAGAGGCCGCGGAAGCTGCAGCCGCCCAAAACCGCGGCTGTAGTGGTGACCGTGTCCCCGGAGGCGGCGGACGGCGGGCTGTCCTACGCGGCCGTGTTTAAAAAGGCCCGGGATAGCCTCGCTAGCGACTTTGGAACGGTGGGGGTCAGGATGCGCCTCGCCCAGACGGGAGCTCGAGTCCTCGAGTTCCCTGGGGCTGAAGGCGCAAAGACGGCGGACTCCTTCGCCGAGAGGCTGCGGGGAATATTTGCGGCCACTGATGGTGTCAGGGTCGCCAGGCCTACCAAGTGCGCGGAACTGCGCATCTCGGGCCTGGACGACTCAGTGACGGCCGAAGATGTCCGCGCTGTAATCCGGGAGAAGACGGGGTGCAGCGCGGACAACGTCAGGGTCGGCACCATCCGCCCCGGTCCAGGAGGGCTTGGCGCCGTGTGGGTCAGCTGTCCCGTAGCGTCGGCCAAAGTATTGGCCGACGCCGGCAGGCTGCTCATCGGTTTCGTGAGCGCCAGGATCACAGTCCTGGCGGCGAGACCGATGAGGTGTTTTAAATGCCTGGCCACGGGACACACGCGCGTCAAGTGCGACAGTTGTTTTGACTGCGGCGGACTGTGTTTCCGCTGCGGTCAACCGGGGCATAAGGCGGCAGAATGCTCTGCCGCCCCTCACTGCCCAGTGTGTGCGGCGGGCAATAAGCCCGCCAATCATCAGATGGGGCAGAGAGGCTGCAAGCCTCCCCGCAGTTCTCGGCAGACGTCGGGGGTTAGCCAGTCGACCCAGGCTGCCTCCGATATAGTTCGTGCGTCGACGTCGTCGCCCATGGAGGAGGTTGTAGAGACGATCCAGTAATGGATCAAGTCTCCAACCTCCTGGTCCAGACGAACCTGAACCACTGTGCCGCGGCGCAGGATCTCTTCCTGCAAACCATGGCACAGTGGTCGATAGGTGTTGCCGTAGTCGCGGAGCCCTATTCTGTCCCTCCCCGTCCAAACTGGATGGGTGACTGGGACGGCTCCGTGGCAGTCGTCGGTTCCACGACGGCTCATTCCCCGCCCTTGTCGCTAAGAGACAAGGGCACTGGATATGTTGCCGTCGAGTGGGGGGGGATCACCATATATGGTGTCTATTTCTCCCCCAACCGGAGTTTGAACGACTTCGAGGTTTTCCTGACCAGCTTGGAGACCTCGATACGGCGACTAGCGTCTGGGCACGTCCTTGTGCTGGGGGACTTCAACGCAAAGTCCATTGCGTGGGGTTCCCCCAGGACGGACGCCAGGGGCGAGGCCGTAGAGGAGTGGGCGGCCTCGGTGGGCCTCTGTCTTCTAAACAGAGGCTCCACCAACACGTGCGTGCGACAGCAGGGGGGGTCGATAGTGGACCTCTCGTTCGCTACCCCTGCCCTCGCCGCACGAGTAAGGAACTGGCGTGTCCTGGAAGAGGTTGAGACGCTCTCGGATCACCTGTATATCCGATTTGAGCTCTCCCGGACCCAGGACTCCAGTAGGGGTCACGTGGCGCGGCGTTTATCCCGCTTTCCGCGGTGGGCTGTTGCCAGGCTGAACCGGGACCTACTAGAGGAGGCAGCCATAATTCACTCGTGGCTGTCTCCTCAGGCTCCGACCGAGGAGGTCGACGTGGGGGCTGGCCGCTTTCGCGATGCGATTACGCATGTATGCGATGCGGCCATGCCCCGCGTTCGAGGTCGTCGGCCTCCAAGGAAGGAGGTCTACTGGTGGTCCCAGGAGCTGGCGGACCTCCGTGCGGCCTGTACACGTGCCCGGAGGTCCTACACGCGCAGTCGGCGGCGTCACCGTGGAGACGGTGAGGAGGACCGGCTTCATGAGGAGTACCGACGGGCTCGGAAAACTCTGAAGCTGGCCATTAGCCGCGCCAAAGAGGAAAAGAGACAGGAGATGCTGGAGGGTCTTAATCGTGACCCCTGGGGTCGCCCTTACCGCGCGGTGCGACAAAAGCTCCGCGCGTCGGGCCCCCCCCTTACGGAGACTCTCCAGCCCAGCTTCCTGCAGGAAGTGGTCGAGGGCCTATTCCCGCAGCGGGCGGAGCACACACCCCCGTCAATGGCTGCATCAGCCGGAGACGACGGGGTCAGCGAGGTCGATGTTCCGCCCGTCAGGGAATCGGAGTTGGGGGCGGCTGTTCTACGGATTCGATCCAAGAACACCGCCCCCGGGCCGGACGGGGTTCCAGCCCGAGTGATGGCCCGAGCCCTCGACTACATGTCGGACCACCTCAGGGGGGTGTTGGACGCTAGCCTGGCGTCCGGACGCTTCCCTGAGTGCTGGAAATGCGGGAAGCTGGTCCTGCTGCAGAAGCCGGGACGGCCTGCCGATTCGGTCGCGGCCTATAGGCCCATCGTGCTGCTGGACGAGGCGGGCAAATTGTTTGAGAGGGTTCTTTCTGCCCGCATCGTCCGGCACCTCTGCGAGGTGGGCCCCGATCTGTCGGACGCCCAATTTGGTTTTCGGGCGGGGCGTTCGACAGTCGACGCCGTGTTGCGCCTGAGGGCCGTGACCGAAGAGGCAGTGAGCTGTGGCGGCGTGCTGTTGGCGGTGTCATTAGACATCGCCAACGCATTCAATAGTCTGCCATTCAGCTGCATCAGGGAAGCACTCCACTATCATGGGGTGCCAAAGTACCTGAGGCGGCTAGTGGCAGACTACTTAGAGGAGCGTACCGTCGTGTACGAGGACCGAGAAGGTAATTTGAGGAGTCGGCCCATGTCGTGCGGTGTTCCACAGGGGTCTGTTCTTGGACCCCTCTTGTGGAACATAGGGTACGACTGGGCCCTTCGCGCCGATTTCCCCCCCGGGCTGGGTGTAATCTGTTACGCAGACGATACCCTCGTGACAGCCCGGGGGGCAAACTTCCAAGAGGCGGCGCGCCTGGCCACAGGGGGAGTCTCCCTGGTGGTCGGGCGCATTGAGGCGCTGGGCTTACGGGTGGCCCTAGATAAGACGGAGGCCCTGTTATTCCATGGGCCCCGTCGTGGTCCACCCCCTGGCGCCTCAATCGTGGTCAACTCGGTCCTCGTACCGGTTCGGGCCCAGATGAAATATCTGGGCCTGATCCTCGACGGGAGGTGGCTCTTCGACGAGCACTTCCGACAGCTTGCTCCAAAGCTGGTCGGCGCTGCGTCTGCCCTAGGGCGACTTCTGCCCAATATGGGTGGACCCAGCGTCGCGACAAGACGGCTGTACACGGGGGTTGTCCGGTCAATGGCACTGTACGGTGCACCGGTGTGGGCGGCGGCTCTGACCGCCCAGAATAGGGTACGCCTCTGGCGCCCTCAGAGGGTAATGGCGGTCAGAGCCATACGCGGTTACCGCACCGTTTCGACGGAGGTGGCATGCGCATTGGCCGGAACTCCCCCGTGGGATTTGGAGGCGGAAGTGCTCGCCGAAGTTTATCGGCGAGTGGCTGACTTCCGGGCGGAGAGCGGATTTCGCCCTCCGCCCGAGGATGTGCGCGAGTGGCGCGAAGCCGCTCGCCGAGCCACGATGGCTCGTTGGTCGTTCCGGCTGGAGACTCCACGCGCTGGCTTCGCCGCCGTGGAGGCTCTCCAGCCGGTCATCGCCGAGTGGGCAGGGCGGCAGCACGGGACCCTTTCCTTCCGGCTGACGCAGGTGCTTTCCGGGCACGGTTGCTTCGGAAAGTACCTGCACACGGTCGCAAGGAGGGAACTGAGTCCCGCCTGCCACCACTGCGACTGCAGTGAGGACTCGGCCCAGCACACGCTGGCGGTCTGCCCCGCATGGGCGGCGCAGCGCCGGGCCCTCACTGCAGTCATCGGAGTGGATCTCTCGCTACCGGCCGTAGTACGCTCCATGGCCGGTAGCGACAGTTGTTTTACCGCGGTCGCTACCTTCTGCGAGGTAGTAATCTCGCGGAAGGAGGCGGCGGAGAGGGCCCGGGAGGACGACCTCCACTCGGACCCGATCCGCCGCCGGCGAACCGGGCGGCGGAGGCCCGCCTACCACAGCCTCATGCCGCCCTGAGTGTGGCCGCGGGTGGACGGGGTGGGTTTCCCCTCCACCCGCATTAGTTGGCCAGCCGCGAGGGGGCGGCGTCCGCGTGTGCCGGACGTCGCCTAAAGAGAGGAAAATGTATTGAGACGGAGCCCGCACCAGGAGCGGGCTGGCGCTAGGAGGGGTCCGGATGTCTTAACAACAGCTGTTCCCGGATCCCTCCTGTTACAGGCGCAGAGTGGCACACCGTGTGGTTTTAGTCGGTCCGAGTCCGACACACCACCCCGCCGCAAACCCCGGAGGGGTGACGGTCCGAGGGGATTTCCACACGTTAAAAAAAAAAAAAAAAGGGTTTGTGTCAAGTTTTCCTTCTCTCTGCAGTGATGTTGTTATGCGTAGTTTTTTCCCGTAGTCGGCTCTTACGACACCCACGGGATGAATAGGGGTGGTGACAATCTGTATTCTTAATCCGTCACCACACGGAGCACCACACACCGCATGGATAAATTACACCTAGTTTCAGAACAAATGGGCGTGCTTATTTTACAATCATTGAACTTGGGTGAAAACCGGACAAACGATACAACAACAAACAAATTGATAAATTACCTACATATAATATATTATGTGCAGTGGAAATATATATAAAAAATATAGACTAATTAATATATAGCTATGTAGTAAAGTCAGAATAAAATTAATAAAAAAAAAAATTCGAATAAAATTTTACAATTAATTTTCAATAGAATATTCCGTGACATTTGCAAGCGATAACAGATCTTCAAACAATTGACATACAGTCCAGTCGATTTTATTAAAGGAGAATATTAATTTTTATCAGTAGGCAAGGGCGCCATCAATAAATTAGTCAGAAAAGCAATTATTATATTGAATAGATCTAATTAATATTATTAATTACATAGTTTAAAGGTAAAAAGCTTCAAATCAATTTTCTTGACAGCTTTTCAACTTGGAAAATAAATTATAGAATTGCTTTTGACGAAAATATTAATTAAAGTAAATTATTAATAAAATTAGCGAATTGAAAACATGCAAGAAATATATTCAAAAATCACGAAATTCTTTTAAATCTTTCCTTGCGTCTTGAAAGTCTGATATAAATTTATATACGGTAATCTCTTGGTAGCCGAAAACATTTTTCAGACTTTCGTACTTCGCAACGAGTACTGTGAACTGAAATGTGGGATATTGAAATACGAGGCTTTGATATCCAAGCTATTGATGAAACCGCGAACTAGAGGCACCGCTTCCTATATTTGTGAAATATTTCCAGAGAGGAAAAATTTCTAATATTAATAGGTTCTCTTAGCGTTATGAATGTGGGAAGCCTCAAGATTATTACAGAACTTTTGGGATTGGAGCTTTTAACGTAAACAGTTCTTGGTTAGAACATATTTGCACATATTTGTTATCTTAACCTGACTAATATTATAAATGTACTCGTAAGTTTGTTTGTTTTTACGCCTTGGCTTGGGTTGGTTATTATGTAACAATGCAATCTCGTTCCAGAAGTACAGAAAGCGATATTTTATATCATTCTAATCTAATTTTAGTAACTGGAAATAGACAAATACAATTATTTGTTTTACCACTTATTTATTTTTACCCATAGGATTGAAGTCATTCCGTATTCTTAATCCATCTGTCCAGCACTGCAAAGAGAAGGAAATCTTTAAACAAACCCTATATCAAACCGACGGTCCAGCGTGGTATTGTAGGCCAAAACCTTCTTTCTAAGGAGAGGCCTATGTCCAGCAGTGGACTAGTAAAGGTGATGATGATGATGATTACTGACAGTCCAACGCTTATGCATCTAGTTAGCTATTTCTGTAAAATTATGTTGAGAATATTTCTATAGTACGAGGTTTTGAGTTTTTACAGTCGACGCAAAAAGGAAGGGTTTCATTTGTTTATTTTGTGTATTTGTGTCATAACCGTAAAGTGATAAACCAACTTAGTTAAAGTTTTTCTAATCTGCAAGAAAATCAGTTCAGCTAGCCTAAGATCATTAACTCTTCACGAATCGTTACATCGGTTTTAAACAAAATTACAAATGTCTGTACTACAGGTTAAGTCCGGTCGAGATGTAAGACACTAGATACAATTTTACAGTCCTTCAAATTGTAAACAATCCATATTACTGCAACTTTAGCAATACCGGGGCCAACTCGGAGCGGTATTTATCGAGCACTGGACGAACTTGCACAAAATAATTCTGTCTCACATACGTGTTGTAACTGAAAATACGAATTTGGGTTACCTACTATTTAATGTATATTTGGGACCTTCTCTTAGGGTCCTCTGTAATCCCAGAACAAGGAAATAGGTACAAGGCCTCTTTTTCTAGGCATTGAACCCTAATAACATATCAACTCTTTATATGATGAATAGGGGCGGTGACACCCCGTATTCTTAATCCGTCACATCTGTAATTCAAGAGTTACAGAGTGCTTCCAGGTCCTTACAGAAACCTGTGCTAACCAATTCTTTGGCACATTTTACCCAGTGAGTTAGGTGACTGGAGGAGTAAGATTCCGCTTCCTAATTCTGACAGAGTTACTGTAAGGCCGGCAACATACTTGTGACTCCTGAGTTGCAGACGTTACTGATATGCGGTAATCACTTACTACCTGTTGACCCTTGTTTGCTCCCTATACTATAAAAATAAGTTTAGAAATTTCAGTATTCTTTTTCTTTTCTTTTAAAAAAAAACAACTCCCGCATTAGGAATATATCAACGAAACGAAACAAGAAACACCCAGAATTAGAACAACAATTTGTGGATCACACAAAGTGTCGTCCCATGTGGGAGTCGGACCCACAACACTCAGCGTAGTAGTGAACTACGTGGTAGTGAGTATTAATTGTCTTCATTCCGTAACTCTTTTCATTAGTATTATGTATGCAGTGCAAACTGTCAAGAATTGGACGCGGTGGTCGGCACCAAATGAAAATTTAATATTTGATCATCTTAATTTCGTTACGCGAACTTATACCGAATAACATATACGAGTACTAGATATTAGTGGAAAGATGTTTTATAACGAAGTTGAAACATTTGTGAAATTGAGAATGAAATTTCGAAAATAATAAGGAACAAATGGAGACGTACCTATTTGCTTAATTGAGATACTGTTGTCTTATTTTTTAAACAATGATAGTTAAGTATAATAACTATTGGTATTTTAGCCATAATGATGCACTAACCGTTTTGACCAAATATACAATTTTGGTCAAACCGGTTAGTGCAAAAGTTTAAATGACAAACTTTTATCCGCCTCTTCGCTTGTGGGAATAGAAGTTTTCGAGGATAACAATGAGATAAGGCTTGAATGCGTAACATACAAGCTCACTTAAAACACCAAACAGAATGTGGCGGAAAGTTTTCAGAATCATCGTCAGTAAGAGTTTAGAGAAACATTGAGGAAAATCTGTACACCTATTTCATACACATCTACACTATACTGTACGTCTGTATTCCTGAAGCGTAGGGCGGAGGCGAATGAAATGCTCACATTCGCTTACGCGAATTGATGTACGGATGGTAGGATGTCCACAGCCAGATGAACTCATAATATATGAAGGTAGCTAGGATGAACTGGATGCTAGAAAACGGTGACCAGTTGCTTTGGTGCACATTGCTTATGTTTATTAGTGTACTGCGATAGGTTATTTGACTTTATTTATTTTTTAGAGATCTATCGTGTAGCTCTTTAACCCAACCTTTTTTTTTTAAAGTTTAACTTCTTTATTTATATATAAAGTGTAATATAAAACCCTCTATTATCAGTGTTAGAAATGTCATAAAACAATGCCTAATTGTTTCCTTTTGTCAAGTAACCCAAAGCACGACATTATCTAATAAATATACCTACCACTACCAACGATTACAAAATGGCACTTGGTAAAATGCCATCAAATCCGCATTGAAAATACCGATGTTAATTGAATTTCGGATTGGGTGTAACTGCAACGATTGCTTTTATACGTAACAGGTGTCAATGTCTATTGACCTATTAGTAAATTGTTTTGTCAAAATACGTTAGTGTGGTGGCTTTGGTTCATGGTGAATAGAAATAATATTTTGTAGTGTTTTGTTTAAATATTATGTCTTGGACATAAATATCGTATCGCCGTTTCATATATTATGATAACCATTATATCAGCCAATGAGGAAGTCCACTTGTGGGTCGCATAGGCTCTTACAAGACAGGACGAGTCAAGATTTACAGAAATATATGTCTAGTAGATTTCATTAAATAATAATATTTTACCAATCATCGGTATAAGTAATTGTGGATGCATGGATGGAATAATATAATCTATTTTTTATTACTGTCTTTGAGTTTTAATTTACGTTAAAATTAAAAACATTTGTAAGATAGAGATAGCAGTTACTATTTCTGTATTGACAGCTTCAAATTACAGGTAAATCCTAACAAGAACATTTCAAATAGACGAAGTTAATATTTAACTAGACAATTAAGTAGATATAAGATGTTTATGTAGCTGAACTGCTAAAGTCTCAAGAGCTTGGAGGCTAACGAGGGATTAAGTAAAGGCAGTAATAGACTATTAGGAGACAATAGAAGGTACAGTATTTTTGCTCCTGCCCGTGTGTAAGTTTTAATGAATGAATTGATTTTGTTTGACACTATTATTATATTTGGTAATGTTTTTTTTAGCTGTAGGGAGAAAGGTCCAATTCGTTACCTTGTAATTTGTTACCTTTTAGTCCTTAATAACGGACATACTGGCACACATCAAAACAATGTTCTGGTATATTTAATAGTGTCATTGTATCTATTTGTGAATTGAATTGCTCTTTCTTCTCATAAGGCTCAACCCCTTGGAAACGGGCGGTTGTAGATCGGCACAGGCATATCATAGATTTTGTATGGGTTGATTTTTGTCAAATTTATTTGCTTACTATTTGACAAAACAAGAATTGTTGCTTTTGTGTGTGTTGATGACTTTAGAGTCTACATAAAAACAATTTCAAACAATTTTAATTTTTTTTTTAAATAAAGAGGGTTTGAGTTCGTTGAATTGACTTTACACTTACGTTAGTAAAGTTCTGGGTTCTTTTGCGTGTTTTATAGCATTTAATGAAAAAAACTATTGTGAGCTTCGCTTCTTCAAATTAACGTAATTATTCAAATTGTGGTCTTTGTCTTTTCAATTAGTATGCAAAGGTTGGGCTTACAGGCATTTAGCAAAAGTTTGTCTGTGAAATGGTTGCTTGTTGTACCTCTACATATCTACCACATGCATTGATTGTAAAAAGTCAATTGGTATAAAATGATGTTAATTTCTATTCTATTCTAAACTCTAACATCAACAACAACAAGGGAATCTGAACACATTAATATAATTCTGGTGTTATACACAACTATAATATTGTTGAACAAATTTAGTTTAATTCCCCAAATCAGTTGGTTTTTCCACGAACATCACACATAATGCACTAATTCTCTAAGTTTAATCAAAAATTCTATATTGTAAATTTGTATCCTTAGCTGCGTGATATGTGTTTAAAACCGTAGTTCTAAGAGCCCTGTACCATAAATACCAGCGATGCACTTGTTTTAATTCACTGATTTCTTATTACACTTAAAACTTTAGAGTGAACTTAAACTACTGATATTTATTACATTGTATTCAGAAACTTGGAAGAGTCAGAAAATATTTCTAACTTTATCACCCTCTGGAGTGTCGAGCAATTTAATTTCAATTCTATTGCTTCTTAAACAATAAATTCTTCCGTTAGTGCTTCAGTAACATTGTAAAAGCTCCGATGAAGTTTTGTAATTGTCTTCACACCCCTATAATTTTCATGTCCCCTTGCTCGATTATATCTAAATTGTTTTAGAAATGTACATATTCAAAATGTTTATTATATTTCCTCGTATGTGTTGTATTAAACAGTAAATTGTAGTTTTATTTTCTGTCGCCAGACCGACCGTTAGATCGTGCTAAGCTCGTGGAGCTGCAACTAACTTTCGACTTTGGGACATAGAAAAATCAGGGTTGTCGCAAAACACTTACTAAAAATAAACTTTTTATCATAAGTCGAATTTAACTACCAAAAATATTGTACCTAACAAGTTTCTAAAACATCTACATATGAATGTAGTTATACAAAAGATTGTTCATCGATCAGCATCAAATTCCTTCCTTAAAAAGATGGAGTAATGGAATTAGCATTATAAACTACTCCGAGTCAAAAATAAAAGGTAAAATCTTCGTTACGCATGAAAAGTTCATTTTGTAATTGTAAGTGCTGATTTCGGATCGGATTGTAAGAAACCTATTAGCATACGATAGCACTTCTTAAAAATAAAATACTTTACATGATATTTAAAAAAACATAGATATTTAAATACAGTATGCAGTATAATAATAAAATCCGTGTTAACCGGCCCATGAGACACATTGAAAATTATACCGCAAACAAAATGTAAATTTACTGAGCAATCAAATTGCACCACAAATAACACCAAAATTGTGCTGAAAATTTATTGTAACAAATATAAAACGATACGCTGAAGTACTGTTACAACATACAAAATTTTAACACCGTGTTAATGAAAAACCACAACAATAATAAAGTAAACACGTGTCGAGTGGCAACCCTAACTTGGCGGCCATTACATAAATAATGACGCCATGTTTATTGCCACCATTTTGAAGACAAATGGATAGTTATAACAGCGCACTCGGTTTTACATTCGCTAGTCGGGTTGGTAAAATTAAAATATTGTGTATTACTTATTTTTATACGAAGTTTAACTGCGCTGGAGTCGATTTACAGGCAGTTTCGGATGTTGGGCTATGTTTATGCACTACTGAGTGCAGTACTTTTTCTTTCATTCCTGCCCTCGTTAACCCATCCTTATAATGTGTTTTATAGTCGTTGCTGTAAATTTTCACATATCACTTAACGTTTACAAATTCGTTTTGCGTTTATAACCCTTTAAACAAACTTGAGTTTTAATGCGTAAGCTTTTCACTGAAAGTGTTGCTTGGTAATTGGTACCAAGTATCAGTTCATTTTGTTACCAAGAATACGAAGAAACAAACCACAGTAATAGATTGAGTTTGTTTTAAAGATTTAAGAACCTATTTTTGAAAAGTTACAAATATTTTTGTCATGACAAGTAAATTTGAATCATCACACATCACATCAACAGCCTTTACTAGTCCACTGCTGGACATAGGCCTCTCCTTAGGAAGGAGGTTTTGGCCTACTATACCACGCTGGCCAGATGGCCAAATTTGAATGTAGCTAAGTAATTAACAATTAACTTAATAATGTGCTATTAATTAAAAATTGAGGCGAGAAACCGTTTGTTAACTTTATTCCGGTATGTTAAGCGCGACGATGCTTACAACCTCAAAAAAAACTTATATTGGGGGCCTGTTTGTCTGGTGATTAGCGACCCTAACTCTTATACCAGAGTTTTCGGATTCGATTCCCACCCAGGACAAATATTGTATGATAAGCACGATTGTCTAATAATCATTACGTCCACTGGCTTTCCGGCTTGGCTTTCCGCGACCAATAATAATAACATAAATTATACAAAAAAAAAATAGGAATGAAAATAGTGCGTTCGGTATAGGAATATATGTTATTTTAAATTGTATTCCAATTAAAATTAAGGTATTTGACACACACTTGCAAAGCAACGATATAAATTAATATTTCCGATGTTTAATACGTAGTCTTTTTGGTCTGTATGTATGTTTATGTGAATATGTATTTAGAAATATATAAGTGTGTTTATCAAAAGTCTGGTTATCATAGCACAAGCTCTGCCTAGTTTGTGCCGTGTGTGAGACGTTTGAAGTTATTATTATTTATCACAAATTATAGATTATATTTAGGGTACCCGATGTGATGCGATACTATTGCGATGTGCTACTATTTAATTTTACATAATCAGATACACCATCCCAGCCAATTTTATAAGAAAACTTGTACCAATGGATCAAATATCACTTTTCATAAATTGACTTGTTACTGCAAGTCACTTCATTTATTTTAAATTAATTTAATCATCAATTTTAATGTTTAAAAAATATTTATTTTATGATTTTTAAACTTTCTTCAGAATCGACATGCTAACATACAGTTTTACCTTTCATTCAGAACAAATTTCGCGGATTACAGAACCCCGACATCGTGTTAGTACATTACCTGAATGTGCCGTACCCCGATGACAACAAATTAGCGACGGTCGCACCAAGCCTGGCCTTATGGGCCGACAAGAAGGAATGGACGAAAGATGAGCTGGTCAGCCAACTAAAACCGATGTGTATGTACTTTTAACTTTTTTTCATTATATACTTTCCCTATTCAAAATGCGATAGTACCCGATCATGTTTGAAGTGTTGCTCATCTAGTGATAATAAAAGTTAGAAAGTAGCAAACTGTAATTTTTAAGTTAATTTTCGCGATTTAAAATAGTATTCAAAATACATTACTTATTCACTATTGAATTGAAACCTATAGAATTGTTTATGCTACTAGGCAGTTCACATAACTTGATTAGGAAATGAAAAAGCATAATTATTATTAGGAGTCTGTGAATATGACTAATATTTAACTTGTATATGAAAAACAATGTATTTTATAATAACTTTTACGTAGGTTTCTATTTACAATAATTCTCTAACAAAATTCATATTTCATGAACGCTTATATAATACACGAAGTGATTTAACAAATTCTATCGAAGTAACATAGCTCATTTAGCTATATCCAAATGGACACCTTATGAATAAAATTATAAGATTTTTAAATGAGAAAGATGCAAGTACCTTCATCTTTACTGTGGATCAACATAAATTTGAATAATTTTACAGATAAGTACGTAATGAAAGGTTTTGGCGTAAAAAAATTAAAGTATGAAAGATAATTCGCGCTTCCATCTTTACAAAATGAGACAAAGTTATAGGGCTTTGAAGACAACGAACACAACGTTACAGCATATGACCAATTTAAGGTTTGTTAGAACGAAATTATAAAAATTTACAGTCTAAAAGAATTCAATAATATAAAACAATGAAATCAAATTTGAACGCTGAAAGTTTCTGTTTCGATGTTGAATATTTATGAAACTGTGGCAAATATCAATTATGCATCGTGGTTATTAATCCTATCTGATCGGAATAACGATGCTGCTGTTAATTTAGGGGCTCCCTGTTATTGATTTTGGATTGAAAATTAATATTACAGACGTTATTTATTGCTTGAAATTATTTCGAGATTAAATACAGGCTCAGAACGAATAAACTGTTAAATAGGTTATCTGCTGAACTACATTCGGGTGAAAGTTCAAAATTCTAGAATTTTCTGTGTTTGGTTTCAGTAGAATTGCTTATTAAACTCTTCAAATTCACTTCAAATTTAAATAAAAATAGTTTTTTTTTGGTGCGCTAACTTTTACATTACTAAACCAAAACGAAATTGCTTTCAGTCTTCAGCGAGGATGATCCTGATGTCTACAATGACGTCGAGATAACGGTAAGTTTATACAAATAGTGTAATTGAATGAACACTTTGTCACTATTGTAAAATCTCAGGGGAAAATGTTCCAGACTACGGAAACTGTGGAAGCCATTGTTGGACAGCTGATGGAAAAGCAACGAGCGGCTAGAGCTGCAGCTTTAGCCAGGCAGCTGGAGTGCGGCTGCCCAGACTCTACTTGTCAAGATTCTAGAACTTGTGCCCACCCGCTACGTAGAATTCAAGCCGCAAAACCACCTCCATCTGATCACCAAGTGTCGTCTACAACTGGCCCTTCACCGCGACCAATGTCCCACCCACCAAGACAGTATACCAGAGATCATAGACCTACACCACAGCCAGCATCACCATTACTTTTATCTTTAGGCCAAATTCAAGGAGGTGGTGGGCTTTTAATATTAAACGGTACAAGCAACGGTACTCAACAAAGTTCATCGTTAGTATCTCCACTGTCAGTGACGTCATTTGTCTGCGAAGAACCCAGAGATAGGTACAGGCAACAGTATAAACCAACATTTGTGTTAAAAAGAGAAATTCCAGACAGTCAACCATCTTCATGTATTCAGAACTCTGACTCGACATTTGAAATCGAAACTAAAGAGGAAAAGATTGATATAAATTTTGATAGGAAAATTAAAATAGAACCAAAGTGTAGAAATCAAGTAGTGGCAAGTGCACCAGCAACTCCATCAAGGTACCCAGATTTAGTAGAAAGATTAGAAAGTAAAGTTTTGACCGATAACTGTGATGATACTTTAGTGTTACTTGGTACTGATGGCAATTTAGCTGCTAGTGGATTCTTTGATGAGACTCTTGAATTATCACATGAAGATATTCAGAAAACTTTATCGGCTAATATGCCAACTTGTGAGTTAGACAGAAATGGGGTAAGATCTACTGATACCGCCAATGTTATGGTCTCAGGGATTGATACTATGGACTTTATAGAGAGTTGTGAGGCAGTAGCGTCTCCTACGCATGGAGTAGATGATAATGTATTTGTTAATTTGGATGCTTTTGATATGCTCGGGGATTTTCCTGAACTAGAGGTACTGGATCCCAGCGCGATATCTACAAACCCTGTGGTGAGATTCTAACATTGATTCGTGATTTTCATAGCTTATTTAGAGTTACTATATTTAGTAAATAGAGTTTTTATTTCTCGAATTTCCAGACTATATGTGATAAGTCACTACCAGCAACTGAAGATAGCAATGAAAAAATGCAGACGGAGTCCACCAATGAAGGAACATTGAGTATCACAGACTATTCTCCCGAATGGGCATATCCTGAAGGAGGAGCAAAAGTGTTGGTAGCTGGACCTTGGACTGACACATCGGATCAGTATACTGTTCTATTTGATAATTTTCCGGTACCTTCAATATTAGTACAAAACGGTCTTCTGAGATGCTATTGTCCAGGTTGGTTGAATAATACTTGATTAAACACTCTTTTTTTGTGATTATATTTACGAAACTTTGCTATAAGCTTACCAATTTTTAGAACAAATTCATCAAAATAAACATAATCAGTCGAAGAAAATGTTTTCACATTATTTTTAAACAACAATATAAAAGATTTTGATGAAGATTAAACTTTAAAAAATATTTTATGGCTAGTCGTTTTTATTGTTATGTACAATTTCATTAATCAATATTTTATACATAATTCCAGCCCACGAAGCCGGCTTGGCTGCATTGCAAGTAGCTCGAGGTGGACGCGTAGTCTCGGACACTGTTGTGTTTGAGTACAAAGCTGGTCCAGCACCAACTCCATCGTCGCCTGCGTCAGCACCATTGCCATCACTGGATTTAAGAAGATTTTCCCTTCTGCAGCGCTTGCAGCGACTACAAGGGCGTTTACAAATGAAGATTGAACCCACTGATGATAATAATCAGGTAAATTATGACATCAATCATTCCACAGATACCCAAACAGATGAACTGAATTTAAATACGGATACTTCGGATAAATTGTACAGGTATATAAACCTCCTTTCTAAGGAGAGGCTTATGTCCAGCAGTGGACTATTAAAGGCTGTTGATGTGATGTGATGTGTACAGGTATATTTTAAGAGAATAAAAAAAGAAGAAAATATAATAATATTTACTAGTAATTTGTCATGATATCTAAACCATAGCGAAATAAGATATGACAACTACTTATATTTAAACTACACACTCATACAATGATATTTTCCAAGTAAAAATACAAAATAAACAAATGGATATAAAATCACAAATAAAAAAAAGAACAAAAGCAACTAAGCAAAATTTATAATAAATAAAAATAGATTATTTATTTACTTAAAAAGTTACTATTTACAATAATAATTAAATCAATATTGAATAAAATGGAATTGAACCTAAGTTGATCTTCTTAAATTGTATAATATGCATAATGTTTATAAGTTTGTTTCAAGTTTCTGCTTTAAAATTTCAACAATAAAATTTATTGATCCGTTGAAACCTCAGCTTGCAGTGGATCAATAAACTCCACTCCACTTCAAGTTATGTATCAGAAATTAAATGTTCTCATGAATGTTATAGGAAATTATTGTAAAAACATATTGTCTTGCTGAGTTGTGATATTGAAGTCATTAGAAGGGATCATTATTTAATCCAAAATCGTATTCATTTCAGATTGAGGATGTCCAGCTCTACTCTCATCCAAAATTTGAAGAGCGTTTGGTTACTTTTTGTCGTACCATGAGCTCCAGGTCCAAAGGCATGTCAGAAGGTTTCACTACGGAACCTGGAGAAGATGGATCTACTATTCTGCATTTAGCAGCTGCTTTGGGATATGCGAAACTTACTACTGTGCTTTTGAGGTGGAGACAGGATGATAGTAGTTTGGCTTTAGAGAAAGAAGTCAATTTAGGTGCAAGAGACAGTGACAATTGCACTCCATTGGTAAGTGAATAATATTTCAAAATATACATGTAGAGAACTTTAAAAGAATTGTTGTATGACAGTAGAACACGAATGCAATGTCAATGGCCGTTGTTGACAACATGATAATGTAACCTTTAATTTGAAACAAGATTCATTTGGCAACTTTTCTTTCAAAATTCTATTAGTTATTTGGTTTTGTTTGGAGTAATAAGAAATAGACACGATAGTCGTGTCTAAAGATAAAATAAGGGAACCTATAAGGGGGCATCCCGATTTTCTCGCAATTAATGTTATTGTAAGAGTTTGTGGATGTTATGAACATGAACGGTAAGGTTCACCAATATTGCTGATCAGTTCACAGAAAAATCAATTGAAGCTCAGATCATGGTAAATAATGCAAGTGGCTGACTGATCTAGTTAAAGTATATTCTGTGCTTAAGATGAACTAGTTCTAGGGTAAAGATAAGGGGACCGAATCTGAGCGGATGATAACTCAATACTGGTAAATTATAACAAGGATCATACCTATAAAAGCACATAGTTCCGAGGCTGTTTGAAGAGCAAGAAATTAAATCTTAGGTTAAGTAGAAGTAGAGATATTTTAAATTTAGAACACTGCACAACACTGCAATGGGTTAATAAAACTCTGATATGTTCCAGATGATAGCAAGTGCGGCCGGTCACGTCGAGACCGCCGTAGTATTGGCGCGATGGAGCGCGGGCACGAGGAGCGAGGCAGGCGCCCGGGCGGCTGCAACTGCTGCACGACGTGCTGGACACACACATCTTGCTGCGATACTAGACCGCATACATCCACCACCTACCTCAGAAACTGGTATCTTCCGTACACCTGTTACACACAGGTAAACTTTAGAAAATATTTGAATCATTTACTATCATAAGATATTTTAAAATAAGTTTTACCTACATACCTGTGTGTGTGGGCTGTGATAGGCGGGCCTCCGCCGCCCGGTTCGCCGGCGGCGGATCGGGTCCGAGTGGAGGTCGTCCTCCCGGGCCCTCTCCGCCGCCTCCTTCTCCGATTACTACCTCGCAGAAGGTTGCGACCGCGGTAAAACAACTGTCGCTACCGGCCATGGAGCGTACTACGGCCGGTAGCGAGAGATCCACTCCGATGACTGCAGTGAGGGCCCGGCGCTGCGTCGCCCATGCGGGGCAGACCGCCAGCGTGTGCTGGGCCGAGTCCTCACTGCAGTCGCAGTGGTGGCAGGCGGGACTCAGTTCCCTCCTAGCGACCGAGTGCAGGTACTTTCAGAAGCAACCGTGCCCGGAAAGCACCTGCGTCAGCCGGAAGGAAAGGGTCCCGTGCTGCCGCCCTGCCCACTCGGCGATGACCGGCTGGAGAGCCTCCACGGCGGCGAAGCCAGCGCGTGGAGTCTCCAGCCGGAACGACCAACGAGCCATCGTGGCTCGGCGAGCGGCTTCGCGCCACTCGCGCACATCCTCGGGCGGAGGGCGAAATCCGCTCTCCGTCCGGAAGTCCGGTGCAATTGACCGGACGACCCCCGTGTACAGCCGTCTTGTCGCGACGCTGGGTCCACCCATATTGGGCAAAAGTCACCCTAGGGCAGACGCAGCGCCGACCAGCTTTGGAGCAAGCTGTCGGAAGTGCTCGTCGAAGAGCCACCTCCCGTCGAGGATCAGGCCCAGATATTTCATCTGGGCCCGAACCGGTACGAGGACCGAGTTGACCACGATTTAGGCGCCAGGGGGTGGACCACGACGGGGCCCATGAAATAACAGGGCCTCCGTCTTATCTAGGGCCACCCGTAAGCCCAGCGCCTCAATGCGCCTGACCACCAGGGAGACTCCCCCTGTGGCCAGGCGCGCCGCCTCTTGGAAGTTTGCCCCCCGGGCTGTCACCAGGGTATCGTCTGCGTAACAGATTACACCCAGCCCGGGGGGGAAATCGGCGCGAAGGGCCCAGTCGTACCCTAGCAAACCCTTTTTTTTTTTTTTTTTTTTTTTTTTTTTTTTATTTTTTTTTTTTTTTTTTACGTGTGGAAATCCCCTCGGACCGTCACCCCGCCGGGGCTCTCGTTCGGCGGGGCGGTGTGTCGGACTCGAACCGACTAAAACCACACGGTGTGCCCTCATTGCGCTTCCAGTTTAGGAAGGGTCCAGGTAGCTATCTCCTTCTGGACCCTTCCCAGCGCCGGCCTGCTCCTAACGCGGGCTCCGTCTCAGTGGACCCTCTCTTTAGGCGGCGTCCGCCCCCTCGCGGCTGGCCAACTAATGCGGGTGGAGGGGAGAACCCATCCCGTCCACCCGCGGCCACACTCAGGGCGGCATGAGGCGCAGGTGAGCGCGCCTCCGCCGCCCGGTTCGCCGGCGGCGGATCAGGTCCGAGTGGAGGTCGTCCTCCCGGGCCTTCTCCGCCGCCTCCTTCTGCGAGATTACCTCCTCGCAGAAGGTTGCGACCGCGGTAAAACAACCGTCGCTACCGGCCATGGAGCGAATTACGGCCGGTAGCGAGAGATCCGCTCCGATGACTGCAGTGAGGGCCCGGCGCTGACCCTAGCAAACCCTATACCAACCCGTCTGGCCAGAGTGGTATAGTAGGCCAAAACCTCCTTTCTAAGGAGAGGCCTATGTCCAGCAGTGGACTATTAAGGGCTGTTGATGATGATGATGACATACATACATTTACATATATTCAACACCCTTACAACGGAATTTTGTAATAAATCAGAAGTTTAAAGTGAATGCATACTTTTTTTTTTAATAATACTTTTATATTTTTATTACCAGCCTGTCTCAGAAAAGCCGTGTTGGCAGTTTAGAGAGCAACCTAGTGAAGAGACCATCGATAGATTCCGGTATCAATATGGCGGACGCTTTTAGATCCAGTTCCGCTATTGACAAGTCGGATAGCAGCTTGTCTGCTAGGTGAGACATTTACGTAAAATCTTCCTTAAGTGAAAGCAAATATCATCAAAGAATAGGAATCGAGATTTTGAATAAAACACAACTGGAATTAGCCCCTTAAAAAACTTCTTTCATTTTTTCTACATCAACGGATTGGATGGATTTATTGTCATCAATCAAACTTGGGTCATGATCGCTTTCTGATGGTAGCTATTAGCTTTTGTTTTTATGAGATAATAATTAAGTTCCTAATATTGATTAAAATTTGGTCTTAAACTAGAAATAATCAAAGTTACTATGCAATATAACTCGTAAATTATTTTTACTTTTTCTGTACCATAACAAAAATTAAATTCTTGCAGTCAAGAAGAAGAAAATGAATGTTTCATCAATGACTTCATGCTAATATATTTTCAGATGGGAACGTAGCATGTCTCTGCCTTTAGATTCAGATACTTCAGAAGATAGTTTTGGTGATACTAAAATCGGAAGACGTATGGATTTAGCACTTTGTAAGTTTTCTAACCTTTTCATCTCATTGATAGTCGATTCGATTTTCATTTGCTGGTTATTTTATATATCGGCACGGCCGCTGATGACATTTGGAAGGTCCATTGAATTTTGCATTGTTTAATATGGTGACGGTTTCGTTCGGCGATTTAACTGGTCAAACGGGTAAGTTTACATTGCAATAATACTGGAAAGATATTATTGTGCAAATTTTGAAGCTTTGTAGTGAACTAAAGTTAGGTTTAAGTGTCATACAATATTCATAAATTGACCTCCTTTTGCCGAAGAGTCTAATTTCAGTTCATTTTCATTTTATAAGTTTATGGCACATAATAAATAAAAGTTCAGTAAATACGATGCAACTGCCGTGACAGAACATCATAAAAAATACCTTGATTAAGAGACTTGGTTTTAATGTGAAATAAACGCTTCCGATTTGTTTATTTTATTTTGAGTAAGGTGTATTCCCAGTAATCGCTTGTGGGCTTACTCGTTTGACCAGTATCGTTGTGTCATCGCGGAGTAGTAGAGCGGGTGTTCCGCAGGCGAGACGGCGGCGCGGCGTGCGGCGAGCCCGCTCATAGACGTGGAGGCGCTATCCGACCACACGCCGCCGCTCTCGCCCACCACACAGCCAGGTCAGTCACTAAGCCCCCGACGCTCCGATGCCCCGACGCCCAGCGCTCTCGCACGCTCGAACGGTATAGACATTACTCCACACAAAATTGATAAATCTAAGACAAAATTAAAAGTGTTGTAAAAGTAAAACTTCATAATGTTTTAAGCTTTTACAAAATATTTCAGTTTTATAAACTACTCAAGTAAGATTTTTCTGGTTTGAGTATATTTTATTTAGAAAAAGAAACTACTATCATTTTTGAATTTAACTAGATCTCTTTCTAAAATCTTTTACTTCGTATTTGTCTTCTTATTGGCACTTATTTTGATTCGTGAACGTTCTATACCACTTCGAACGCAGCATCGATCTCCGCTCGTTCTATTTGTCGATGTTGTATATGTAGTAGTTGCATTGCCTCCCTCTTCTTCTAACAAATATTGTCTGTATGTCTTCGGTCTCCCTCTTTGTCGCCAGTCTGTAGCCCTTGTATCACTGTATGTTGGTAGTCCACTTGTAGTTTCTTCTGTACTTTGTATTCCAACACGAGCGGAGTGTTCCTTGAGTGTTTGATGTTTGTAGAATCCTGAATTGGACCGAATTTTATTTGCCATTGTTTTTGTAAACGACCTAAGGTTAGTCGATAAATTATTTTTTGATTGTGTAATAAAGTTCGGTTTGGTTTACTTGATGTTGTTCCTCGATGTCGCTTTTCGTGGTTCGTATTGGGCTATCCACTATCACTGTATCACAACCAAATTGATTGGCTTCCTATTTCCAACTTCAACACAAGACTACGTCGTTCAGTCAATACACTTGTTTCAAACAAAATTACGTGACAATATAACACTGCATGGTCGCTATTACGCTTGCATGATTATTAAGAAGCTTTTTATGTGTAGAGAGGTTTACTATTGCCTTTGACTAAGGTAAGTGCTTTGGCACAGGTTCTAATCAAGCACATAAATCTCATTTCGTGTATCTTAATTAATATTCGTTTATTTTTTTCATAATATATCATTTCATAACTTAACACTTCCATAAACAAAAATAAATACAGCTATACGAGTATTATATGAATTAGGTCTGTAAAATTTCATTTCTATAATTTTATTTATTTGTTTATTTTTTTAACATTTAAGGAATTCAAAATGTAATCAAGTTATCTTGGTCACAGAAAGAAGACATTTTTTAAATCATTTTTTTTGAAAATTTATACGCTTGAATCTTTCTGCATTATTGTATATTTGGATGACATTTTTGTTTTAAGTTAAACAATGACAATGGTTCTGGTAATTTAATCAAACATTAACAATCTCACAGTAAATTAAAAAAAAATGTCATCTAGGAATGTAAGTGTAAACTTCTAAATGGCGTTCATTGTTTAAGTGCATAGACTGTGTTACAAATTTTACAAGTTGTAATTAAGCTATTTGTAATGAAAAGCAAATTGGAAAAACTCTAGTTTAGTAAAAAAAACCAAGTTTTTTAAATCCTGTCACTGAATATGATTTCATTACTAATTACTTGGTTACAATTACAGTTAATTTTTATACATTTTAATATTATGAAGTGCCACTTCATGAAAATGTTTCAGGGGAGCAAGATGACCGTGTGTTTACGCTGGCCGAGCAAATTATTGCGGCCATGCCAGAAAGAATAAAGGTGTGTATGCATTCTTTTTACATGGATATTACAAACACACACACCCACACACACACACATACACACAGAAAGAGAGGGAGAGAGAGAGAGAGTCACACATACACACACACATTTATGCATTTATGCACAAATTGTAAGCAAAGAAAAAAAAAGTTCTCTTTACTTACCTTGCTGAACCATGTTGTTGCGTGGTACCGCATCTTAGCTGTGTTTTCAATGTGAAAATGATAAATGTTGTATTCTAATTGTCGCGGGATGGGAACCTGGTGATCTGAAGAACAGGCATATGCCTAAGACAGACACCAGTTCCTCACATATACAGAAATTTATGTAACCACAACCTAAATAGAATTGTACCATGAAGTTAAAATGTATATTGTGAGGAGAAATAAACTTTATTGTTATTATTTTGGGCTTATTTAGATTAAATGAATAATTTATAACCTCGATGTTGGATTGTAATCCATTTTTTTTTCTTTTAGAACGAAACATCATCCTTACTATCCGGTTGCGGCCTGGACAACGGCCAGGAGGACACCCTTATGGTTCCACTTCTTGATGATACTAATACTTTTACGACTGAGTTTAGCTTTGAGTTCTGCGATAATACTTATAGGTAATTTAATCTATGTCTATTTGAAAACGTACCTAATTACTTTATTGCCAACATTATAAGAACGGGAATACGTAACGTAGTTAATAAGGATATTGAATAGTTACCACAGTTTATATTCAATGCAGTTACATAGTACCAAAAACATTGAAAACATTTGGTGTTGACTTTTATAATTAACAAAGTTGGGTCGGGAATTTATTAGTCCAATAGTGGTAATTCCTACTAGACATAGCAGCGTTTGTATGATAATATTTGTATGGTATGTATGTCTTCTAATAAATGCACTTACTTATTAGGATATATACATATCTTCTTGTGACTCCTGAGTTGAAGGCGTTCATGGGCGGCGGTAGTCACTGTTCTGGTCTTACATAAAAAAAAAATATATACTTAGGATAGAAATGTTTTTTGGCATAAGATTAAAAGTAGCAGAGTTGTCTTCCAAAAATCTGCTCTATAATAAAAAAAAACATCAGAACTATTTTTTCCGCAATTGAAAAGTGTGAAAATTTGTTTTATACATAATAAATATATTTTATCAAAATCTTTTCAATTTAAATCTATTAATTAAAATCTTATTATTATTATTAGTCTATCTATTATTATTATCCATTCTAAGAATAATAAAAAAAAAAATACAATTCTGACGAAGGTTTATTAATTTACACAGATACTGTGGTGGGTCAACCCCCTGCTCATCGGGGTCCGTGTCACCCGGCTCAGCGGCCCTGTCACCTCCGCCGGCATCACCTCACTCCGCCACGCCATCCGCTACATTGCAGGAGTTCCTTAATGCAACGACACACTTCTCCAATCTTACGCTCAATGGTAACTTATTAAAGTTCTTGTATTTTTAAAAGTCATTTTGGGGCAGTTAAAATTAATTGTACGTTTAATCACATGGTTAGCCTTAGTACGTTATTTTATTTGTTTACCCAGTATTTTATAGAACAATTACTATAACATAAACATCATAAATTTCAAAATTGTTTCCATAGTTCTACCTCGCGGAAGCAATGATTGACTACCAGACTGGTATCAGAAAATGTAAAGAATATTTTGGTAACTTTATTTCTATTGAGGCCTGGATTGTATAAAAAGTAAAACCGTAAAGTAAAGCAGATAAATTTCGAGTGCCTGGAAATCAATGCCACTTTTATTATTATCTGATTGGTAGGCTGGCTTGGGTTTAAAACTCATTTGTGATATTTGTATTAGATCGTGAACAACGAGAGCTATACTCGGCGGCCATCACGATCCAGAAAGCGTACCGACAGTACCGCGGGCGCCAGCTGCAGCGCCGTGCTGCCGCCGCCGCTATCACCATACAGAACTGCTACAGAAGATACAAGCAGGTTTGCACACATATCTGTATATATTACTAATAAGTACATTAATAATGCTTAACTATGGAAATACCAATGATATTATCTGTGAAACAATACAACTGGCCAAGTTTTATTTATTTAAGCGGACGTGTATTATTATAAGCATCATTAATGGATCTTTCTAACTTAAATTAATAAATTTCATCGTAGATTAATCAGTATACAGAACCGTTAAAACCATAATTTTCTGAGTTTACCCGGCTGTTCATTTTTTGTTGATCTAAATAAAATAATAAGCTGAAAAGATCGTTATTCATTGCCAGTTAATTAAAATTCAACCAGTTAATTTTAACTTAATGCGTATATCAGGATTTGGAATAGAAATGTCTTCAGAAAATTTGCAAATATTTCCATGTCAATAAGTTTCTTTATTTTTAACTAACTTCAGAAAGGCGAAGCTTATAAATTAGACTGTGTTTTTGTATCTACGCGATAGCTTCGCCATTTTAATATATTTTTAGAGTTCCGTACCTCAAAAGGAAAAAACGGCACTCTTATAGGACCAAGTGCCGTCTGTCTATCTGTCTGTCTGTCAAGACCCTTTACATGCGTGGAGGTATCGAGTTACAATTAAAACGATATAAATCAAGAGACTGTAGACCGCAGCTACTCGTACAGTCTCTTGAAGCTGTTTAAAAATCAAACTTCTAAGTAACGTAAAAAAAAGATACGGCCGTTTAGGCCGCAAAAAAACGTATATTTCGACACTCTCAAACTACAAGTTATACTACAAGTATTGCAAAAAAATCTGAAAACTATACATTTGTAATTTAATCATAAAAAACGGGGTCTTTATGCAAGGAACGGCGGTCCAAATTTTGAATTGAGTTAACCGTGTCATGTGAGATATATTGTATGAAAGGGCTTCATTGGCACAAGCTTAAACAGATTTTTAATTATTTTTGTGATCTATTTTAGTTTTCGATATATGCAACAAAAAATACTACTACAAATTTGAACGGAACCCTCGGTGAGCGAGTCCGACTCATACTTGTCCGGTTTTTTTAATTGAATAAATTTTACTCAATATTGGTTTTATACATATTTGCAGAAGCTAAAGGTAAAAATTAAGGTATGAAGAAAATAGATTTATAATCGATATAAAAATATTTAGACGCATTGAAATTTTTGGTCGACTTTAACAAAAAAAACTTAGTAATAATAATAATTTAGACTTACAAATTATATCAGTTCATGATACGTTGCGGCTTCGACAAAACGAATAAAAATGAGAACAGTAACCAAACCCTCATAAGTTTAATTACTAAACATTTAAAATATATTTTCAACGTATTCCCTCATAACTATAACCATTGAGTTAAAACAACACTAGAGAAGCAAACCTCATTATCACACGTCGAAAAAAGTGTAACCACTTTTGAACTTTGACGACGTAGCTTTGATACCACGAAACATTTGAAAGTAAACATATTTATGTCTCATTTACACGCGAGACAAGAACAATACCATCGCTCGGATTAGACAAAGACAAAGACATAACTTTACGATGGTGGGCCAGTGTTGACTACCGTATGAAATTTTACCCATAACAACCAAGAAACAATTTTTTTTAAAACAATTTTGTAATAAAATAAATTAATTTAAATATTTTAAATAATATATTTCGAATTGAATGGAATAGGTATAAATAATAAAAAACTAAAAATATTTGGTTACAAGGGTTTATATTCAGTGTAAAATCAAACTCCGCTATGAAGCATCAGTTTTGTATACAATTGTCTTTTAGACTCTTTTTTATAAGTTTGTGTGAATATTTTACTTTCATGATACTATCTTATTTTCACCTATGTATAAATAATGGCATTTAATAGTAAAAGTGAATGATCAACTTGTACTGATAATAAATAATCCCCAGGGTGTATTGCAAATTCTTTTAAAATTTTAAAATACAAATAAAAAAAAATATATAAAAAATATATACATATTTTTTTTTTGTTTTTTATATTTTTTTATTTATATTTATTTACTTTTTTATTTTATATATATTTATATATTTTTTGTACAATTGTTATTTATATTTGATAATTAATTAAGAAAAATGAATGAATGAATTAATTAATTATATAAAAATAAATAAATATAAAATACAAAAGTCTCCAGCACTGCGAGTTTGGCAGAAGGTGAACGTTCAACGGGTCCCTAAAAAAAGTGATCGATTCAGCCCTAACAACTACCGTTCTTCCTATATTTTATTATTATTGACAAAATGTTTAAAAACAGTAGAAAGCATATTATTTCAAAAATTATAAATTCTCCCACTAATGTGGGAAAACAAAAATGATTTTTTAATGGTAACACTGATTCTAAATTACAATTATCAATGTTTTATTTCAATTATAGCCTTATTTACGATATTATCAATACAAAAACCATAAACTTACACGTGACAAGTAATTCCGCATGATTTACTATGGTTTTTTGACCTTGAATCGCATTCTTTCACTACGCATTTACCCATTTTGGCGATTGTTACTGTCATGTGTCGCTATGTTCAACTCGGTTGACGCCACATTGAACACTGAATTGACGTTTGCTACGCATATGCCTGTGGACAGATGTGCAGTAGCAACGATTTTAGGCGGTAATTACTCATCTATGTAAGTATTATATCAATGACT
This sequence comes from Arctia plantaginis, assembly GCA_902825455.1. Classification (NCBI taxonomy): domain Eukaryota; kingdom Metazoa; phylum Arthropoda; class Insecta; order Lepidoptera; family Erebidae; genus Arctia; species Arctia plantaginis. The sequence goes on from CADEBD010000302.1 coordinate 1,770,364, forward strand.
ATAACCCGGCAATCTCGTGCGCGACCGTCCAGCGGGGTGACAGACAGTGGCGGGGGCGAGGTAGCGCGTCATTCTAGCACACGGCTACACACGAAGAGAAGCGTTTCCCTTCCCCGCTACACCATCCGCTACCCGCTGACATCTTGAGTACCTCGTCCCCGCCACCGTCTGTCACCCCGCAGGACGGTCGCGCACGACGTTGATGGACTATAGTGCCATGCTAGCAAAGTTAATTATTGCTCTTTTCCACAGTTTGCGTATTTGAAACAAATGCACGCGGCGGCAACGGTAATACAGCGTGGCTATCGTTCCATGCGAGCTCGCAGAATGGCTAACACACCTATCAGGTGAGTCACATTTCATCTTAAAAACAAAAATGAAATTAGTTCTAGAATTAACGTCGTCATCGCTTAGATAACTAAGTTTTAGTTTCGGAATTGGTAAGTTAATAACAGTTGGTTAGAAGATTAATACAGTTCTCTGATGTTCTGAGTATATTATTATGATAAAACAACCTGCGTTTATTGAGTTTATGTACCTTTGAAACTTTTAGAAATATTATTTAAATCAAAAATTGACCCCACAGTCTGGTATATTAAAACATAAACAGTATATTTAAGAGACATAGTTAAGTTTCTTGATAAGCTACGACATATTATATTGGTGTTAGATATACTAAGATAGGAGAACAATATACTGTGTACTAACTGTAATTTTTAATCACTACTTTGTATAGGTAACTAAGATTCGCAATCAATAATTATTATAATTATTCTATAGGCCACTCTTTAACTTATGAAGCAGTAACTTCAAGGCTAAAAACTGTAAGGTTACATAAAATCGTCTCTGTCTATTTTTAGTCGAATTCTTTAATTACTGAAGATCGTGTCTATTTGATGCCTTACTATTCTAGTGACATGAAAATATAACTAAAAAACTAACTTTTTTTGTTGTTTTTTTTTTAAAGACAACTCTCGCACTAGGAATAAATCCTGTATCGCGGGGAACTTTACAAACATACATGAAACGGACACAAAGTACACCCAGACTCAGAACAACAATTTGTGGATCACACAAAGTGTTGTCCCATGTGGGGTGCGAACCCACAACACTCGGCGTAATAGGAAGCGGCGTGGCGACCGCTTAAACCACTACGCCATCCGTGCAGTCAATATGGCTACGCTGAAATAAACAATACTGCTTTTAAAGTACATCTGATTGTTTTAAAAATTATTACCCGTCAACCTGTTTAATCTTAAACAAAACTAGTACTAAAATATTTGCACGACAAAAAAGTTGTCCTGTGTACGAAAATATATTATTTTCATATTAAATATACTGATTGCTCAGTAAATTAACCACAGCGTGCAAACGTAGTACTCACACATAAAACAAAATAACCAGTTTAGCAACCCTTCTGGCCAGCGTGTCACTGGCAGCGTTATGGCGTGTGGTCAGTAGGCCTATTGTTTAAGGATTAAGGTGAAACAAGTACGAAACAAACTGCTTTCAGGAAAGTGACTTAGGTTAGAACTGCGACCCCACAAGAAAATAAATCGCTATCAGAAATGACATTTGACCAGAATAGTAGGTTAGGTTATAAAAAAGTTTCGCTTTTCAATTAATAGCAACCCGAACTCAAAATGATGCTAAATGATAAAATTTTGAGGTAACTAGCAATCAGTATTTTTAATTAGGATTAGGTTTTTTTTATAAAAAAAAAACAAAAACATATATACGTACCCAAATATGAACTTCAGGACCTTGGCTTCATTGTCAGATAGTCAAAACAAATATATTTTTGAGACCACACTCTAAGGGCCAAATATTTATTTCGCTACGAATAAAAATCAATTTAATAAAGTGTTAAAAATGCAGGCTATGTTGTGAGGTCACCAAGGAGACAAGTATACAACTACTGAAAATAAAAACCTTAAAATAATTTATTTGCTTTATATACTCTTAAATATCAACAACATTTTTGATCTAAGATCCCAGGAGAATTTCAGTTTCTTAAGTATTATAGTTCTTATAATTTACTTTTTAACTGCTTAGAGCATGAAATAAAATATAATGTGTTCATATACAGAAGGACATACTCACAAAGACGTCAAAATCAAGCGGCTAGGAAGATTCAACAATTCATGAGGCAGTCTAAGATCAAGTAAGTAATATTTTCTTTATTTTTATTCTTTAAATTCATTCTATGTAATGTTTTTGCTATTGTTTTTTTTGGAAAAGCTCCTATGGTGTAACATGTGTGATATGATGGTATATTATTTAAAAAACTTTTGTGGACAGTACTCATATATTTAAGACACGGTTTTACTCGTTCCGGTCACACTGTATTTTAGTGATGCCTGATTAGGACTTCTAGTATCTGATTCCTAACACCCGTGGGCATTTTGTATTATTTGTCTACTGTGGAGGAACGGGTGTCATGTCCCTACAACACAAAGGGAGGATCCTCTAACCAGGCGATTTGATCATGTCTAGCGGGCCGCGGCCCAACAGTTGTTGTTGGAAAGTTGTATATATGTAAATCGGCGTGCGAATTATTCATATCGCGCTATAGGATGAGCAGTTACTTCGTAGTTCGGTGCGTCTTCGTTAGATGTCGCTGTAGTATGTTTTAGTTTTCACTGTATCTAGAAATCACCACATTTACTACAATATGATATAGTAGGAATGTGAATGATTGAGTTTCATGCAGAAAGCAACCAAAGAAAAAAGGAAAGATTTTGTAAAAATAGACGTTTAGTTAGGAGAGGTTTTGAAAGACTGGGAAGAGTATTAAAAACGCTTGCTCATTTAGCATAGGTTAATTGTTGTTTTTTTTTTGTTAAAAATGTTTTACATAACAATGTTGGCTAACCATTTAAAACCGTTTAGGCTCAAGTTACTTGTTAAAATAATTATGTAAGCAAGTAAAATAGTAAACTTAAACAATTAATTTCGTCACATAAATTTAAGTCACCATAAGTGAGAATACATAAATATATAAATCCGCCTTCCAGTCTCTTACCATGCTAGGTTTGAGTCGGCTTTCAGTTAACTACGACTCAGGTGATCTAATGTATAAATTATATATACGTCCATATCACTATATTATAGATAGTTCAACTCAGTTGTGCACGCGGCCCTATGTGTGCGTGGGCTTGTAAATATACAACTTTCATTCGTGTGGCAGTCGTCGTCTGACTGCCGCGTCACTGCCACACTTTGAACTATCTATACTACTACATCAATAAAACAGTAAACATCGCTCTAATCTAAATGTTCGTCTTAATTTTTCAACGCAGTAAGAGCCTCAAGATCAACATATTTCGTAAAGACACAAACATACTTTGTAAGAAATAAGTTACTTAAGTTACTACTAATCATATTTTTGTTTGACGTAAACATAAGCTTTTCACTAGTGACCTTGAGTGTTGTGTACCGTAGCAAACATTTCGCTCTACCTGGTGTTACTTATGCACTACTAGCTGACCCGGCAAACGTTGTATTGCAAAACAAAAAAAAATTAGGGATGGGTCACCCTTACCATTTAGGGGTATGAAAAATAGATGTTGGCCGATTCTCAGACCTACCCGATGTGCACACAAAATTTCATGAGAATCGATCAAGCCGTTTCGGAGGAGTACGGGAACGAACATTGTGACACGAGAATTTTATATATAAGATATATTGTATTGTCCTTACAGGCTATTTTTAACGACAACAAATAATAAACTAATACGTCTTTGATTATTGATTTAAACGCTTGTTTAAATACCGTTCTATTGCACAGTACATACATCTAAACCTATTGAATTAATAGAAACTTCGTATTCGAACATACCAGCATTCATTAGCTAGAGACTCAGAGCTAGTCAGTACGTGAAAGCTACGCAGCCAGTTCTGACCTAAGTAAGACTAGTTTCAGCTTCCGGGGGCTTATCGTCTTTAGATTATTCTTTATTGGTTCAAAATAGATGTGTCTACTTATCGCATATATCAGTGTTGTATCGCAATGAATCTCATGATTAATTTATTTCAAATTCATCTACTTTTTATGGAAGAGGGGGCAAACGAGCAGACGGGTCACCTGATGGAAAGTCACTACCGCCGACCATGAACGCCTGTAACTCAGGAGTCACAAACGCGTTGCCGGCCTTTTCTTGAAGGTTTGAAGGTCGTATCGTTCTGGAAATACCGCAGACGATAACTTGTTCCACGGATTGATTGTGTGGACGAGGCAAGTGTCTTGAAAAGCACACAGTAGTGGAGCGCCAATTATCCAAGTGATGGGGATACTTAACTAATATATTTATCTAGACCTAGTAGTTTAAACAAAGTAACGAAACAGAAATAAGGAGGGAGAGCAAGTTTATTTCTGTTTCGTCACTTTCTTTGACAGTAATAGGGATGTCCTAAATCAAAAAGATTCCTCTCGTAATATTCCTAACAGGAAAAAGATTACAGAACCAAAATTGAATAAGTAAAGTGCGTCAGCCGATCTAATCGGCCTTAACCAAATAATAAATGTAATTTAATGTATTTATTCCGCTTGTATCCACATTACGGAATTGTTTATCTTATATCTTATATAAATAGACGAAACATTTAAAAAAAATCGTATCTCAGAGAAAATATTTCCGTGGGAGAGATCAGCATTGGTAATCGGCATATCGATCGGAGTGATACGAAACACAGAAAACCGCTGTTAAGCAATTTCGTTGCTTTTTCAGTGAGTGAGGTGATTTGAATTTAAGCCCTTCAGGCTTGAGCCCTTACCCTATCCTAATTCTGGGGGAGGGGGATTCAAAGGGTGGCAGCGCACTTGTTACTCTTGACTTGAAGTGTAATGGGCCACAGTAGTCTCTTACCATCAGATGACTCGTCTGCTCGTATGTCATAAAAAAGAGGTTTTAGTATACTGCTTTAATGTAAAGGTGATCTCTTGTCTTGTTAAATTTCATTGATCAGGGTATATTGTTCAACTGTTCATTTCATACCGTGTCAGTTCAATATATGTGTGTACTGGTTTTCTGATTGAATATTTATATTATATATTGCATGTTAAGGTATTTCGCACAACGCTTTCTATGATATCTTATAGTATTGGCTCTTGTCGCTTTTATATAAGAATACCACACATCCTCAATTTTAAGAAAATCAAGAAATTCAGACTTCTCCTTCATCAAAAGTACAAAGGTACGTAGTTTCAAGAAACAAGAAACTCTTTAGTTCTCACGTATAAAGATGAATAAAAATATGTTACTCACGTTATCGAGTCTTTAATTTATTTTTTGAAATAAACCTTCGAAATCTTACCCCTTATTCTAGACATTTCACCTCAAGAGGTTTTAATAAATCAATATAACTCATATGCAATAAAGTTAAACGTCACAGAATTTTAACATGCGCAATGCACAGCAGACTGCAGTTTGTTCCTATTTTGCTACTAACAGATGAATGAATGAACTTTAAAACAAATTACGCTGATCAGAAGTTGAATTTATTTTCCAAAATATCCCAAGTAGAAAAAATGAAAATTAGGTTTATTGCAGATTCACTATAATGCACTAATAGCAATCTTAAAATTAAGATTTTGACTTTCGATATTTCAGCATATGTTGAGCTTTATTATTAAATATTCTTTCTTGTTCGAGAGAACACAACATTATAGTGTCTCGACTTATTAGCTGTAATCGTGTGTAATTCAGCCGCTAAGATATGAATAAGTATGTAAATATGGTTTTCACTGCCTTACCCGTACGTAAATAATATGTATGGCTCAATCAAAACAGTTCCGAATAAAGAAACAAACCGGTATTCCAAACACCCACGTAATATATTTATTTCTGATAATCTTTGAATTCCTTCAACACGTATTTTCAACTATAATAATACACATTAATATGTTGAATTTATGATTAGTATACCGACATAGCTCACGTATATGCGGGGTAGTGGACTAGTTATTCGATATAAAAGAGAAAAATGAACGCTTTTAGTATTCCTTTTTTCTTTTAAAATATACTCAATTATTTTTTATTCGAATTTAATGAGTGCAAAAGAGGATCCGAATATTCTAGAGAATTAAGATCGTCCCTTATTCGTTGGCACGGTTCACATTAATGCTAAATTAATTTTGGGGTACCGACTTGTAGCCGATCCCCTCCGAAGTAATCTAAGCCGGCTTCAGTTTGTTACTTTATGAATGAAACATTTTAGCTTTTCGTGAAACTTAGTATCTGTGGTGAATAGATAAATCAACTGTAGCTAAGTTTGTTTCTTGATTTTGATAAGGGAATCTTTAGCGCCAGATTTCGTTAAACTTTTAGAATTGTTGTTATATTAAATTAAAGCTGGGTTTGTGTTCAAGCTTGTTTATGCAGGTTGGGAACGTTTTAGGGTTTACATTTAGAAAAGTTTTAAGTCTGTCTTAGAGTTGTTGGTTATGTATGCTATATTTCTTTGTGATAAGATCTTTGTTGAACTTGTTTTTATTCTTTACAAAAATTTACCGTTCTTTACTAAAAGAAAATAAGAACTTAGAATTATATCTGAATAGAGAAATTTATCTGTTGTCGCTTACATCTAAATATTTGCTATTGTATTTTCACGCTGCTTAGCACTTGGGAGGAATTCACGACTAACGTAAGTTCTTATAGGAATGTATAACTTTGTAGCAAATCTACACTTTCTTCAGTTCTTTAAGGATTAACATAAATATTTTATACAATTTTATTGTTACATTACTTTGATTACTTTGTACAATATTTTTATTTCATTTGAAATTGGCAAGAATTAGATTGTCTGAATGACAAGTGAAAAAGTACCTACAGAATTGGTGACTGTATTAAGTAATACTTTTATTAAATTTGTGTCAGGTTGCAGAGCGCACAAGCCGAAAACGTGAGGGTGGTCCGGCTATCGCCGGATGCCCGCCGAAACTCATCGCAGCGCATCACCAATACACCAACCATGCCCAATAGGTGAGATTAAGTCCAGTACTAATGACATTAAGTACCGTAAAACCAATAGTTATGATGTATCTTCAATATTTCGAGTTTGTAAGGTAATAACGATAACGATAAAGCTTCTGATAAAAGCCTTACAGCTCTATTTAGTAACAAACCGAACATTAATAAGCTATTTATTAAAGAAGAAACCGGACTGCGTTTAAATGTATACTTAAAGTTTACAAACCCACAATTTTCATTACCTCTTAATGCCCTAATCCATCAACTTGTTTAGGCCACAGAGCGTGCCATAGAACACATACATATCAAAAACATAACCGTCCTTCTAGCGCAGTTGGATAAAAATTAACACCCTTGCTTTGATTGTCCGATGCAACAAAAAGTGCAGTAAACGTACAAAAAAACCCCACAATTCTTAAGACTTGCGATTGTGACAGTTGAAATAACGGAAAAAAAAATCTATATAGTTTAGTGTAATTAATTTAAGTGTTTGTTTTATAGGATCGTCGATTATCTTGCACCGGAATCGCCAATGAACGTCGACGACGACCTTCTGCTCGAGCTTCTGTTCAAAATATGACGGCAATTGTTTAACAAACACCAACCACTTGAACGATGCGTTCAACAATTCATTTTGTTTTAATATAGTCGTTTTCGTTTTCATTTGTTCTGTTAAGTGTTATTTTGTAAAGAGTAGTTTATATTACGCATTAACACCAACTGCCTTTCATATTATCAAATATACCTACTGTCTGATATAACTAAGCTACTTTTACGAAACAGGTTTCTTATCGGAGTTGTGAACGTACTCAAGCCTTGTCTATTAGATATGTTTTATCTGTTCTTTTTATAATCGTATTTATTAGTGAATACGAAGTTTTGACTATCTCGGTCCGTGGTTTAGAATTATAGTATTAACACCGCGTTACAGTTTATCTATAATAACGTTTCTGATTATTAATCTTACTGATCAGATTGAGCTGATTTATCGATTATCTTTCAAAATATCAAATGAATATGTGCAGTTAGATCTACGCAAACAATTATCGGTAAATTCTGGGGACGTATGACTCATTTGTTTATTTATTTTCCTTAGAAATGACTTGTTCAGAGTTTAGATTTCGATTAATTCTTTATTTTAAACTCTTCAGGTCATAGACAGGGTTATATTTAGTATAAATTTTATCGTATTTGTATTATATTTTCATAACGTATTTTTGAGATATTCGTTTAGAACATTTATTGGAATAATATTTTTGAAAACTCTAAATTGGATGTAAAGTAATTAAACCTAGATCATCAAACGTATTGGCTGGTGAATTTTCGTGATGACGCGATAGTTTGGAATTTCATGTAAAATCTTAAAAAAAGATGCGTAACACATATTTGACTTTTGCGATTCACGACAATCGCAAACGATTTGGAAACGAACGTTAATGTGGTCTTTCTGTTGTTTATCTGTTCCAAAATTTAGATCGTTTCAAACTTAAATTCTATTCTATGGATGATTTCAACGATGGAGTTTAAAATATGTAGGTTAAGTACAAATTCAAAATATTAAAAGCCACTGTTCTTATAAAGTAGATGCACTTAGCGTATAATACAATAAACCCGACGAGCTGTGAGTATTTTGAGATTTTATCGTATTTAAGAGAAATAAAAGTAATTACGCAGTTAGTTTCGGTCGAAAGTTTACAATAGGTTTTATTCCAGCCTAAATAGTTTTAATTCTTTTAGTCTATGCAGTGAATATGAAGCCTTAGATATCATCGAACATGATCTACGATTTATGAGACTCCCTTTAGATTAGATCATATCTTATGAAATAAACCTTCGACCGCTTGTACTAATATTTTACTTTAACTTATTTAAATGCGCCTTCTCGAGTTTCTCTTTCTTCTTGTAGTTCCACGACTACGTCGTTGAGTTTATGTTCCTCCTCCCCTGGTTCCTATTCCGAATAATTACGGATCCTTATATGAATTCTCATCGACTACTACATCTACTATTAGTTCTTTAGATAGAGACTTTCGTTTTAGATCCTCGTTATTTAATGCTAAACGCCATACTTACCTAGCGTTTATGAAGAAATAAGGTTGTGCACCACTAATATAGAAAATAAAAACCTAAATATTCCCTTTTTCTGAATTCTCTGATATTTTAACGTAGTTAATATAGTAAAGTTTTATAGTATAAGAAATAATAGAATAATCATAGCTTAACAGTAAGAAGACGTGCTACAGTCGAGATATTTTCGATTCGTATTTTTATAAAGCAAAAGTTTCGAAACGATTAAGGACGCTTTGCTTGAGCAGGGCCCTGGTACTTTGAGTTAACGACTTTTCTTCAACTGTCTCGTTTAACTTCTTTGTTTAACATTTAGTTTTATGATCTTTAGTGATACTTCGAAATAATTTCTTTTAAAGTTGTAATATTGTGAAAATCTTCATTCCAAATGTTCGTAACATTCCGATATATTCCTGTTTATTTATACTTTGAGAGGCCCAGATTTGAAAATTTGTAGGTAAAAAGCGTTGGTGAATTCACAGCAAAAGTTCAATTTTTTTCTCGTTCAATATTGAGCGGAGTTTTGTTGGGAATGTACCAATTTTTTTTTCGATTAGAGGAAAATATAACACGCGACGAGGATTGAGAAAAACCGTCCAATTGTGGCGGCTTTTGCACCCTCCGGTGGCGAACGGCAAAAGTCGCAAATATCGCTAGTATCTGCACAACCAGTACTGCGGTGCGTTGGTCACAGCGCTTCGAGCGCGGAGTGGGGCGGCCGGGGGCGCACTAATACAACACGTATATTTCATATTTTTGGATTGCTAATTTTAAGATGTTATATTTATATATGTATATGTAGTAATGGCGGGTACGATACCAGTATTTCGAGATGTATTGCGCCAAAAGTTTTGATGTATTAAGTTTCCATAAAAGTTATTCTGTCATTTCTGTTTTAATTTTCGAACAAATAGTTCGTTTAGCTAGTGGTCATGCGTATACCTATATTTTTAGATAGCGTGCACGATGGCTTCAGGAGCGCTGATAATATTGTTCAAATTACAAATACGGGTGGAGTTATGAACAAAAACTACATTTAAAAAGCTATTTTTCACAGTAACTCGGAACCTCTGAAAGCAATAATATTTTTGTGGTAAAATAATCTCCCGATTTGTAAAGAAAGTGTATTTTAATGTCCACGCGATCGTCACAATACAGTTAATATAGAAGCTTGTTAGTGCCGCCGTTAACTGTGCTTCTTTTATTGTTCTAACTTATCACATAAATACTAAAAGTATTTAATTGAAAAAAAAAACTCGACTTATTTTTTTGTAAATTATTTATTTATTATTTTTCGATAGTGAAAATGTCAATTAGATAAAATAATAAGAATGGAAAAATATGACATATATTAAAAATATGTTTTTTTTAAATGATTTCTTTCACATGTAAGATTTTTTTTACAGATAAACGAAAGCAATAAATGATACATATTATTACTGAAAGTAAAAAAGGCACACTTAGTAAGGCAGGCTTAGTAATTGACCACAGCTAAAAGATAGTGCACTAGAACTAGATATAATTAGATAAATTACTATTATTATAAGAAATATTAAAAAAAAACCTTGAAATCTATACATAGAATTTAAAACTAAAAGTTTAACTAATACTTTTTATTATTATATTATAAGAAGCTTGTTCACACATTTTAACTTCATATTTAGTAAGTATTCATAAGACTAAAATGATAGAAATTGTTACATACTGGTACTGGAAGAGGACATTAGTGAGACTATGATTGGATTTTCTTTTTAATTTTAGGATGGACCGTGAGTAGGGGGAGGGGTCTATATGAATTATTATGCCAAAGGCACGATCATTTCTATAATAATGTGATATAAATTGCAAAAGGCATTGTTTTAGCCATCTATGATTTTTAAATAGTTGTAATTATTTTATATATAATATAATTTATATGTATATGTTGTATATGCAACTTTTATAGTTACTTCTTTTGCGGTAGCTTGAAACTAACACGTAGCCGTTTTATTAATTTTAGTATTTTAATTATTTCTTTTTGCAAAAAATTAAATAAAAATGATTTTTTATTGAATTTATTTATAAAAAAATACTAACATAATATTTAAACGGCTGCATGTAGTGTAATTAATTATTTTTTAGTCAAAATGAGCCTGCCTAAAGTATATTGCATATCACTTAGATACTTAATTATAAATTTGAACCTTTTTTAACACTCGCTATGATATTAGTTACTTTTTTTTATAATAAAATGCTAGATCACTAGAAAATTTATTAAATAATATTTTGTAGCTGCTTAAATCCTTTTTAATAGGATTGTAATGCTTTAAAACCGAATCATTTATTCAGTAGATTAACATTAATTACTATAATCCAAAAAAAAAAAAACATTACAAAGTATTTATTGTTTTTACAATTTAAATGTTATATCTAGTAGGCCATTATAAGTTTAGTAATTATTTCCTAGTCATTTAAAAATAGAAAATTGTATTTTTTTCTTTTATATTAATTAACGGTATCATTACAATCCTAAATCTTAATAGCTAGCTACTAGTGTCATTGCTTTATAAACAATTTTACATACATTACGAGCGTTTGATAGTGAATTTTAAGACGTTGTATAATTTTATGTAATTATTTATATGCAATCTTAAGCGTTATAATGTGTAAGTTTTCTTTCAATGATAGCGATTGTAAGAAATTGTTATGTACTGCCAGTTTCAAGGTTTCTAAAACACCAAATAGAGGGATGTGTGAATGTCGATTGTCCGGTCGAACGACTTAGAATCTCTGTAGTTTTTGCTTTTGTAAAAAAAAAAGTATTGTGCTTACATGTAGTGAGTAACACTCAGCTAAAAACAAATGTACTTATATTTTTGACTTTGATCAAATATATATCTATCTATACTCATTTCTTTATTGTTCTGATATTGTGTAATTATATTTTATAAGGATGCATTTACAAATTTTGACTTTAGTAATCATTACTTTCCTAACCTTTAAATAACTAACATTTTATTTAAGGTTAGTGTAATGTGACATTACATAGAGTTTTAGCTGTTTCTCTTAAAACCAGACGCTTTCCTGATGCCAACTTGTCTTATATTATCTTCTTCTTATATATTACTATACTAATCGGTACGAGAACTCTTATAGCGCGATGCAGGATTAGTAGTTCGGTGTATATTCGTTAGATGCACTGAAGTGTGTTTTATTTAATTGTATGAGGAAGTCACCACACTACAATTAAGTATAATATTGGACGTCAATTTATCAGGTTCTTGTGAATGCATCCTTAAATTTAAGAATATTAGGGGTAGGAACTATATGAAATTTGATTTCCCAACCTCTGATTATTTCAATCAATCCCCTACCGAGTTTATTTTTTTTTGGCAAACCTTGTTGCAATTTATACTTTGTTATTTGTAAAAAAAAAACATTTATTTTAATAAAAGTGAAAAAAATAATATTAAAAGAGATTTTTTGTTGTATTTAAAAGTTATTGCAATATAATGATTACTGTTGTATTGTATTGTATTCTGAGCTATTGGACATGAGAGTATTTGATGACGGAATGTTGGTAAAGTGTACTTTGAACAAAAAAATAATCTTCCTTTGTAATTATTATAATCTATAAACACTACAAAATTGTGATTCAAGCAATTTAAAATATTACTGCTGATTATATATTGTGTTTTATTTTATATTAATCCCCATTCTTCAATAACAAATTACGAATACTTATGGTAAAATAATAGGTATTATAAACTTGAATGTGCATTGGTTTGTTTATTTGTAACTCTTTACACCGTAACTACTAAACCGATTACTATAATAATTTGCTTACAACAAAGGACAAACTAAGGGTGCCTTTCATTTATGTAACTTGGGGACCGAGGGTTCTATAAGCAAACAACGTGATCAAGATTGGATTTAGAGGCTCAGTTGGCAGGAAAGTGTGGGTTAAGTACTTTGAAGTTGTAAAAATCACGCTTCTCATTTTCCACAACCGAAAATCTGTGTTTCTCATCGGTTTAGAATCATTATACTCAGCTAAAAGCAATATCTTATCTCAAAAATCTTATCTTAAAGGAATATCAATCTCACAAAAAAGAAAATCTTATTGCACAAACAAAATAAAAAATGCAAAAAGTATGAAATTATAGGAAATCACATAAAAAAAATATATTTTGCGATTACAAATTTATATTTCGTCGTTGAAACATTGATTGCAACCTATGTACGGTCGAGTATATTTGAACTATAAACTTAAACAAAACGAGCAAAAATCTGTTAGATTGATTCTCAAGATCGACTACGACAGGATGGCATAGTGTATTGTGTAACGGACTGCTCTTCCATAGGTCTCGGGTTCGATTCCCACTCAAGTCAAACATTTGTGTGCATGAACTGTTAATGTTTGATTTGGTCTGGGTGTTTCTATGTATAATATTTATGTATTCACAAAAAAATAATATGTAAATTAATATCAGTTGTCTAGTAGCCGTAGTATAAGCTCTGCTTAGTTTGGGACTAGATGGCGTTGTGTGAATGTGGTAGAATATTACTATATTATTATTATTATTACTATGGCACTATCTCGGATAGTCCCCTAAGAATAAAACCTAAAAACTACTATTCCATTGTCATAATCTACATTCATTCGATAGATACTACGAGCAAAGTTGGTATTAAAAAATAACAGTTTCTAACCAGCTATAGTTTACGAGATAAGAATGGGAACATACAAATACATTGGAAAAACACCAAATCGATTCTGTTCGATTACATTTTGTTGTTAAAATAGGTAGAAGTGTAGATCGTAAGCTAGATAACGTATTAGAGGACAGCAGACGACTTGACGATATTTACAAATAAAAGTCCCACTATTTTAGTGTCGTAGACTGTCGTTGTCACAGAACTATAAAAAAAGCAAGACTTTAATAACATTGTAAGACTGTCATCTTGAAAATTTCAATGCTTTTGAAAAAAAACTTAGTAAATTCTAAAACACGCAAAGGATGATGTCATTGATGAATGTGCAGATATACGAGTATACATATGTATATTATACTGACTGCACGGATGGCGTAGTGGTTTAAGCGGTCGCCACGACGCTTACTACTACATTGAGTGTTGTGGGTCCGATCCCCACATGGGACGACACTTTGTGTGATCCACAAATTGTTGTTCAGAGTCTGGGTGTTCTTTGTGTCCTTTTCACGTGTGTTTGTAAAGTCCCCCGTGACACAGGATATATTCCTAATGCGGGAGTTGTCTTTTTATAAAAGAAAAAAAAGAATATAGCAACTCACCAATAGTGTTAAAATAAATTATGCAGAACTCCAGATCATGTTCTTAAGAATTGATTATTACTTCAATTTTCATTAGGACAGGCAACAGCACAGACAAAACAGTTTAGTCCCTTTTGGCCTTTATTTGTCAACTGATTTTCTTTTATTTTGTTCAGTATCAATTAGCCAGTTTTAGCGTAATACATTCAAGATCTTGAGTACTACTTGTCAGCATCTTGAAATTCTGTTATTAGCGAATGCAATATACTGCGGATGCACATACGGGACAGCATTGAACAGACGCTGTTACTATAGTGTGTCGTAATAAATACAAACAGTAATAATAATAATAATATATCTTACACATCTCATACACGGCCGTCTGATCCCAAACTAGGCAGAGCCTGTACTATGGTAACCAGACTGCTGATAAACATACTTATATATTCTTAAATAGATACATATTATAGATAAATTACACCCAGACACAGAACAAATGACCATGGTCATCACACAATATTTGTCCTGGGTGGGAAACGAACCCACGACCTCTGGTTTAGCAGTCAGGATCACTAACCACTAGACCAACAGGCCTGTCAAGTCAGACAAGTCAGACAGTGCAAGTGAATACAGAAATAATAAAGACCAAGTGTGGCAGTTGCTGAACGTCTCACCTTACGGGGTGTTACTAAGTTCTCAGCATTACATTCGGTTGATCAAAAAGAATTTTCATCTTATAATTTATTATTATTAATTATTGCGATTAAGCAAACGTAATGTAGGGCGCCCTGAGGGACGATGTCTAGACTTGACGAAAATGATTAGCAGCGGATGGATGAGAATTACCCAAGACCCGGATGGTTGGCGTTCCTTGGGGGAGGCCTTCGTCCAGCAGTGGACGGCAATAGGCTGATGATTGATTGATTTAAATTATTATCACAAATAGAGTTTTCACTTCTGCGAATTCCTAAAACCAGTTATGAAATTGCCATTAAGACTGACCAGCCAATTGGTACTGGTAGCTACCCTGACTGCTAAGCCGGGAGTCGTGGATTCGATTCCGACCCAGGACAAATAATTGTGTGATAGGCACGATCATTTTGTTTTATCACTGGGTATTTTTTTGCCCTAATATGTATGTATTTAGAAATATTTAAGTTTGTTTATCAGCAGTCTGGTTACCATAGCACAGGCTTTGCTTAGTTTAGAATCAGACAGCGGAGTGTGAGATGTGTAAAGTTATTATTATGAAACTGTTCCCTCAAGAAGCATAATACGCTGACTATCCTATACATATGAGCAACCTTGTCAAAAGCATATATTCCGTTTTTAAGTCTACTAAAAGTAAAGACAAGTGACCCTTGGGCCATGAAAAGCGGCCTCTTCAAAAACTTGCAAAGCTTATCTCTTTCAATAAATTATACGAGGAAAGGTTATACGAACCATAATCCTTAATTTATGAAAAGCCAAAAGACTTGGATAAGGGGAAGAAAATGAAGTTTTATTACATAGGCTATTACGACGAAGGTACTATCTTCATACCGTCGTAACGCTGCAAAAATGTATTTATGTGCACAGATCAAACGATGAGTGTTTTATAAGAATAAGCGCTGATGTCTGCTACTTCATTCGCGTTGGACATCATCATCATCATCACATCAATAGCCTTTAATAGTCCACTACTGGACATAGGCCTCTCCTTACATAGGAGGTTTTGGCCTACTATACCACGCTGGCCAGACGGGTTGGTATATGGTTTGTGTCAAGTTTTCCTTCTTTTTGCAGTGCACCAGCACTGCAAAAAGAAGGAAAACTTGACACAAATGCGTAATTTGTAGTATATCAATCAAAGGGCAATATTTATACTATACTAGCTGTACCCTGCCATGCTTCGCTGTGACACATTGTGGTTGTGATTGTTGAAAAACAAGCAATGTGCCCGTGATGGGGCAGAGGTTGCCACAGTAATTCTCCATCTTGTTCGATCCTCAATTTTGACCTAACTCCAAGTCTTACTGATTCTTCCTTCACCTCATCTGCGATAGTGCGTGGTCAAGTTTGCTTTGGGCGGCATCGCTTACGGATCCCTACACAGAGAGTGGCCAATCCAGTTCCATTTGATGGGCGATCGGAGATTTGTGGCATTTTAACAGTTCTTCATTGGAGATTTTCTCCGTTGCCTTCACCGATTCTTTGGGGTTACACCCCAAAGAATCGGTGAAGGCAACGGTTAACGAAGTCATGAAGCCGGTGCGAAATGGCTTGATGGATGGAAAAATTAATTTGGAATCAGCATAATGGCATTTCTGCTGATCCCAAATTAATTTTTTAAATCCCAAATTAATCATTAGGAGAGGCCTATGTCCAGCAGTGGACAAGCATAGGCTGAGGTATATATATATATAATGGCATTTCTTCTTCCCTTATCTTCTTACTCCTATTCTCTTCTGGTTATTTCCTTTCTAACCATACCTTTTTTAATGCAGTCCATCTTTTTTCCTCGATAGTCCTCTACTTTTGTATCCGTCAACTTTCAACATAAAACTTTCTTTACTACATTTTGCTAATCTTTCTACATCGTACGAGTAGTATGTCCAGAACACTGTTATCTGTTGCTCTTTAGCCTTTGGTTCCATCACACAGGGGGGTACATGCCGTAGATGGCCCGGGGTACGTCGGGGTTCCAGGGATTTCCTTTCTAGGGTACACCCGGTTCCCCTTTTACTGGTACCAGAGATGGCGTGTGGTTTTTAGTAGGTAAGAGTCTGACATAACCACCGGTGGGTGGTATCCGAGGGGATTTCCGCACAGAAATAATTTAAAAAAAAAGTGTCGTACAAATAAATGTGGTCACATACTGTTTTAAATCTTTAAGTGGCTAGTAAAGGAACTAGGCGTATGTCTAGGAATATGGCTAATATGGCTAGGAACTGGTCCTTAAGGTAAATTAAATTTAATATATTTATTGTTTTATGTGTCTATAGTATTCTGTAATTCTCATAATTCTTCTTTCACAGTATAATTAAGTTTAAAAAAATGTCACCGATAGAAATGTGCCTATATCATGATGATTTAGGCACATTACTATCGGGGACTGTATTTCTCTTCAAATTTGAATGGAACCAAAACAGTAAAATATTCCAAATAAAGTAAGAATATTTCAAAACATCTCATAAATAATGATGTAGGTATTAAAATAACAAATGTAAAATCAAATGACAGCCAAATGAGTCCCCGAAAGAATTTTAAAGTCGGTAAACTGTTCAAAGGACCTAAGATTTTAAGATTAATAAGAATTACTCTATCAATTATCTTTTTCTAATTCAGCTAAAAACGTTTTGTGCTGCATCTCGTTTACTGTTTTGTTAGGTCCTGCCATTTCTATAAAACTAGATTATAATTCTATAAATCTCTTAATAAAAACATTCTACAATACAGCCTTTGAACTAAACAGATTGGTCGTATAATTCTCTTTATAGGGCACGTAAAATTTTAATGGCCGCATATTTTATTCGTACGGTGCTCAGAACTTTGATTAAAAACCTTTTGGGAATACCCAATCGTTAATACGTGATCATCCCTTGTGATTAAATAGGAATATGCCTATTATTATAACTAGTCTCTTAAAAGATATCCTGAAATTATGAGATATTCAATTAAGCTGTCTGGGTACTGTGGTATAGTATGCCAAAACGTCCTTTCTTAGGAGAAGCCTATGTCCAGCAGTGAACTATAAAGGCTCTTGATGTGATGATGTGATGTGACTACATTTTGTGTATACAGGTTTACGACATTGCTACTTACTTTTACATCCTTGAAAGAACTGGCAAGTTTGGTATCAGAAAAAGATAACATACTAAATAAAAGAAAGGTAAATTTTAACTCTCAATTCTTTATTTAGGAACAGATATTAAAAGAGATCTTTTCTAACAAATACAATATGTATCTTCCATTTTTTTATAATTTACGTAAAGTTACTACAGAAGAACAGTAATCATATTTTAGCTTTAGATCCGTACAAGTAAACATCCGGGATTCTGACCCGGTCTGCAATTTATAGTCCACCCGAGTCGGATTAGTACGGTCACTGTTGGGTCCATCCAAATATTCACGGCTAAAGAAACATTTACCTATTTTTTTTTCTTTATTGTTACGGATCAATGTTTTCGTGTTCATGGAGTCTACATGTTTGAGTTCTTTTGCGTCGAAATTATGTGAAATATCAAGCTAAGCAGCTTTGGTTAAAATTATTTCTTTTTGTGATGATAAATTAACGTGATCTCGTAATATTATGAATACAACATAATAATATAACATTATAGACAACCACAAAGAAAGTATAATATGTTGAGCAGAATCTCTTTATAGCATACTGTTTCAATTCTCCTATACCATATTCGTGGTATATGATAACGTGAATGTGGATATGCCTGGGCATATTTATTGAAATTCCTAGACCTTTAATTTAGAAGACACTGTTATTAATCGTGGAATTTGATGACCCGTTCCACTGTATGTGGTTTCTATGTGTTCAAGTTTTCCACATACGCAGAGGGTTGGGCTTGGTGTTACAGAATGGATACTGGATGGCGCTGGGCTGGTGCATTCTGCTGTTCGTGCCGCTCACATGCAGACGACGATGTTTGGTAACACTTTGGGTCTTTATCCCTAAAGCGTTATACAGAGCCGGCAAAATATGACGACGACAGTGCGTTTTCAGTTATCTGGGTACAAAATTAAAACATTTTCTTCCTGTTAGAATTATAAAGTTGTTTACCCTCCTAGTACTGTCAATATACTCCACTAAGTTTAAGAGATCTAATGTAAATGTCATCAGTTTCAGTCCATTTGTGTTAGCATATAAATTGGAATAATTATTTGAAAACCATTAACATTTCATGATTTATGCCAGGATAGAAATTAATGTACAATCAGGCACAGTAGGCAAATGAAAGATATATTATAATTTTTTTTTTTTTGGGCTAGAAATCTAATATTTACAGAATATATATTTCTGTTCCCTATCGGCACATTAAGTCCAGACTGTTCTGTATAGATAAATAAAATCTTGGATTTTTTTTTCAGCATCCATAACAATATATAAAATGCTCCGTAGCAAATCCTTATACTTACTGGACGCCATAACGATCGATGTAATTTTTTTTTAGACTTTTAGCTTTTATACATCTTCTTTTTCCAAAATTTAGCTAGGAAGTGACTCTGTGCGTTATAAATATATTGTAGACATGCTATCGAATTGAAACTAAAATTCTCTCTCTCTCTCTCCAAGCAACTATACTCCCCTGTAAAAGAGTGAGATACACAATCAATGATATTTAGCCTCCTCAACATCGACTATATTGGTCAGATCGCTAGTCCATTCAGTGGACAAACCTTCCATACTGCTTTTATCGTACGCTGTCAGTTTCAAAATGGCTTAAATACTTAACACATGTATACCACTTATGTCGTCGGTAGTACAATACGCAAATTATTCTAATAAATATGTAGGCCTATACATTCGTGTACTGTTAACCCTTGGCGCACAATTAGTGATATTAATGGCGTGGTTACGCTGTCTATGGGTATCGATATAAAGGGAAATGTTATTGCCTAAGAGATACCATTAATTTTGGAAAGTTCGATGGGATATTTAGTTTAAGTAGGTGTGTGGTTAGGGTCAAAGAGGCGACATCACTTAGAGAATATACTTGTAGAGATAACGTTAGCGTAGTCGGTTACGTAACAGAAAAACAACATAACTTAAAATATTTTAACGCAATTTAGAAGTAGGGTAAAATAATAACATTATTATAGTCGGACCTGTTGGTTAGTGACCCTGACTGCTAAGCCGGAGGTCGTGGGTTCAATACCCACCCAGAAGAAATATTGTGTGATGAGCACGGTCATTTGTTCTGTGCATGTTTTTAGAAATAAATAAGTATGTTTATCAGCAGGCTGGTTGTACAGTCTTTGCCTAGTTTGGAATCAGACGGTTGTGTGTGAGATGTCTGAGATATTATTAATATAATTACATAAAAATAAAGACGAAAAAACAACGAAACATTAAATGTAAACACAAAAACAAACATTAATGATTTCAATACAATTTATTATCTGCCTAAATATATTCGTATGCAAAATACAAGGCGAATGTTAAAACATTTTAGTTCAACTAAGAAAAAGTAATCCTCATACCAACTTGTCTGGATTATTACATTAACAGTATTTAGTAGTCCAGTAGTGGGCATAGGCCTCTGAGAAAGTAGGTTTTGGCCTACTATACTACGCTGGCCAAACGGGTTCTTCGGTCGGCCAGATTTTTGCAGTCCGTCCTAGTTGCCATATCTGTAGCAATCGTTACGTTACGATTATCAACATTTATTTATATTTTAATGAAATAAAGACATTTTGAGTTTGAGTTAGGTACGCGTAGTTGAAGTTCACCGCCTCATGCCGCCCTGAGTGTGGCCGCGGGTGGACGGGACGGGTTTTCCCCTCCACCTGCCATAACCGCCAGCCTCGAGGAGGCGACGTCCGCATGTGCCGGACGTCGCCTAAATAGAGAATGTACCCAAAGGTAGTGCCAGCACCGTTGCGGGCAGGAGGGGTCCGGAGGTAGTAATAATGGCAGTTCCCGGATCCCTCCTATTCCAGGCGCAGAGTGGCACACCGTGTGGTTTTAGTCGGTCCGTAAACCCCGGTGGGGTGACGGCCCGAGGGGGTTATTGTAATAACAATAACAAAAAAAGATAAAGGATTACAGTTTCTTTGACATTTTAAAAATAACTAAATGGCATGACGATGAAGAAGCTTTACGTTGTATGTTATCAACCAATGACAAGTTTTTTTTTTAATCGAATAATACTTACTTAAGTCACTTTAAAGTATGTGAATCATTAACGTTATTATTTTTTATATATCTATGCAACTCTCTATCAATACATCTTTGGGCCACAAGTTCCGGATCCGTTATTAAAATAATATATCGGTTTTGCAACCAAAGGTCTTGTTCGTAATTTGTGTTGTAATAGTTTGATGACATTGGGTCTGGTACAATGGGTGCCTCCTTGGTATAATAAATTGATTGTGGAGATTCCTTGAAAAATGATTTGTGAGTTTCCAACCATTGGTAAACCTGAAAAATAATTTTAGTTTTATGATTGATCATCTTAGCAAAAAAGAAAACTAAAATCCATCGATATAGGTCCATATTCAACCACCAGGCGACCGATAGTAATATCAAATATTAAAGAACAAACTTAGCAGTAAAGTAAATAAGATTTTGCTGTTATTTTTTGAAGAGTTCCCGTTTCTGTCTCCGAAACTCATCATCAGATCTATATGAAAGTTAAAGAGGACCAGGAAAGAAGAAAACCCTTTGGAAGAAACCCCTTTCGAACAATAAAAATGTTTTGAAAATTCCTCTATATGTGACAGAGTTATATACATAATATACCCGAACACGTATTCTCAATCCGTGTGGTGACGGATTAAGAATACGTAATGTCACCACCCCTGTTCAACCCGTGGGTGTCGTTAAAGTCGACTAAGGGAGAAAACTACGCAAGACAACACTGCAAAGAGAAGAAAAACTTGAAACAAATCCTGTACCAACCCGTCTGGCCAGCGTGGTATAGTAGGCCAAAACCTCCTTTCTAAGGAGAGACCTATGTCCAGCAGTGGACTATTATAGGCTGTTGATGTGTGATGTGATACCCGAACACACATAAAAAAACATGCGCATTAATAACCTCCTCCTTTTTGAAGTCGATTAAAAATAGTTAAAGGATCATATTTTTTTTTATTTAAAAAAGAACTTACGTATTCACAACGGACTGACGATAAGCTGGCTTGACGTTCCATGTTATGTTAGTTACGTATATTATATGGCACTGCACTAATGTTAGAAAATACTGCTAGATGTTGCACTACGTAGCCAAAGATCAAGAATGATGCACAATCTTCGCTTTTAAACTTCCTATCCACAAGTACTTAACTATCTGTTAATTAGCTAATGACACTGACTAAGAATCTTGAAATACTTTTCGTATTAATGAATGTAATTCAGTGTATAAAGTACACACCTACTTAATTACGTTTTCCAAGAAAATTGTGGTGAACATTTTAATACAAGTATCTTAATTAAATATTCAAACTTTCAATGTATTTTGTTAAAGATTTAATAGACATTGTTAAAATACATTTATTAAACCAGTTAAAGGAGTTTAAATGATATTCTGAATATTTGAGCTATCCAGATGTGAAAATCTAAAACCATGGTATAAACTCACGGAAACATTTGAATTTTCATGTATTGACTTTTGAGGTGTCTTCATCATCATCAGCCAATCGCAGTCCACTACTGGACATAGGCCTCTCAAATTGCATGCTACTTGGATCGATTTTGTGCTTCTCGAATCCAGCTCCTGCCAGCCATCTTACGCAAATCGTCGCTCCACCTGGCCCAAGTTAAGGTTATATGTCACATGAATCAGCTAAGATACGAATCTTAAGGCATATTATCGCTCCTCACATTTTAATTTTAAAGATATGAAAGTCTAAAGAACCATTTCGTACCATTTGAAAATGCAGATTCCCACCCAGGAAAACCAATTGTATGACGAGCACGATCATTTGTTCTTTGTCTGGGTGTGTTCTTTAACTATAACATGTATGTATTTAAAATATATGAAATAAAGAAAGAAAATATTAATTTTGGCACAGACAAACACTAAAATAATATAAGTATTTTTATCAGCGGTTACCATAGTACAGGCTCTGCCTGGTTTGGGATCAGACTTCACACATCTCACAGACGGCTGGTGTGAGATATGTTACGGCTGGTGTAAGTTTTTATTATTATTGCAACGAGCGAGTAAGGATACTGAATCAAAATGAATGAAGTACATAAATCTTTCTGCATAATAAAATGATCCAGGGTTAATAAAAGTTTAATAAGTTGAATAAATATTTAAGTTAAGTAAGTTTAATAAAAATGACCAGCTTCTTTTTAAATAATAATTATTTCAAAAAGGTATTCAATTTCTGCAACATATTAATTTATAATGGAGAAGAAAGAGCAGACCTTGTTATAACTATAAAAAGGACTGTTTGTGAAATTTAAATTCTTTTTTATTTCGGCTGCGATTTTATTTTGCTGATTGTACGTGTAAAGTGCCGAATTACCAGGATGAAAGAATCAATATCATTATAGAGGCTTTTGTTCACAAAGCCGTCGAATACAATAAATTTGCGGGGAATCTCGTCCGACGTTATTTAGAGTGAACGCCTTTGCAAACGAGACTGAATCGCGTTAGTGACAGCGAATTAGATGCTTAATGGGATATCATTTAAACAGTTAATGCATTTTATCTACAGCGGATTTAGCTTTAACTGGATTTTTTGCTAAAAGTGCTGAATAGCTGTTTTAGTGAAGTCTTTTAAAAGTGTGCTTTAAGACTTTAAAAAAAACCTCATTCAAACATTTTAAATTACTGTTTCATTTCACATTTTTAATATCAAGATTCAGAAACAGTATTTGTGTGTAACTAAGGATTTATGTCTTCTTTACTTTATTAATTGCTACGGCTATCAACTTCATTAATGTCTGATTAAATAATTGATTAATTACTCTAAAAGTTGAATTAAAATGGTTGTGAAAGTTTTTACTTAACTGTGTAAGATTCAAATTGGCTTATACGGCTGGATTGAGCAATGAACGCAGCTTGAGCAGGTAAGAGACCCATACGTTTGAATTTATTATTCCTGGAAAATCCGATTGCTCTGACTAATAAATATTTCATTTCAAAATCTTTAAACGAACTTCAAAAGAGCAAGAGGTAGGTAATGTTTAAATCAATGACTGCACGGATGGCGTAGTAGTTTAAGCGGTTGCCTCGCCACTTTCTACTGCGCTGAGTATTGTGGGTTCGAGCCCTACATGGAACAACACTTTGTGTGATCTACAAATTATTGTTCTGAAGTCTGGGTGTGTTCTTTGTGACCATTTCATGTATATTTGTAGTTTTCCGAGACACTAGTGCGGGAGTTGTCAATAATAAAAAAAATATAAACACATCTTCTGTTTATTTTGAACAACCATAACAATTTAACCAATAACTGATTAACTTCCTATATAAGAACATTGCTACACAGTAATATTACTAAACTACTTATTACTATTACTATTAAATAGCTTTATATTAGGATTACCTTTTATTTAATATCCTCATTAGAGCACACAAAATGTGCAGATACTTATATTAATTGCAGAAACTAATTAAGGGCGTTTAAGTAACATTTAGCATAGACACTCGTTTGGAGTAAATATTTGTTACCTTTACAAAAAATTTAGATATTTCTTCTATAGTTTGTAACTGTAAATTAAATATGGCAAACCTTATGTAAAACCGTCTTGCTCTAAAGAATCTTAGTTTTAATACAACATATCGAAGTTTTTAGTTCTATTTAGTTGTAAGTCTTTAGTTGTACTGTACTCATAGATAACTTGTATAGTATTTATGCCGTAAGAGCTTTGGACCGGCTCGACCGGAGTGAAAACTAGTGCTAAGCAATTTTTACCTTGCCTTTCACCGATTGAATGAGGGAACCGGAGCCCAACTCACGCTATTGCCCTAATTCTTACACTCAAAGGGCGATAACGCACTTATACTCGTAAATATTAAGTTACGAGTTGTGGTAGTCTCTTACAATCAGAAGCCCAATTCTCGTAACAAAAGTTCGATCAAAATTCAATACCGATCAACTGTCGATCATAAAAGGTATTTTTGAAGTAAAATAGCAAAGTGTTTCTAAGACCAGCAGATTACCGATTTAATTTTTAATCACAATACAATACAATCACATTACAGCTAACTTTGGATGTTTAATACTTTACTCGAAGATACATTTAATTACACTTGTGAGATCAAGTGTTGATCGGAACTGAAAACCAAAACTTTTATAGTGAGAATTGGCCTTCAGATGATCCGTTGGCTCGTTTTACTATATTACATTACAGTAAATTACACTCAAATTAACCGTAGCAGCAAATTTGGATGCGTTAATAAGAATACATCTATCTATTCACACCGATTGGGAGGTTTACCAGATAAAATATTGCCAACATTTAAGCCACAAATTGATAAAAGAAAAGCCAATAAATAAATTTTATTGTGTGTTTAGAGCTGATAAAAATATTTAAATTTTAGGTAATTTAATATTTACGTACTTTTTTCTAATGGCTGGCTAATTTTAACACACTCAATCATTTCGATGGCAAACACACTTGTAAGTAAAACCTTAAATGTATATATAAAAAAAAAAGTGAATATGTATTTATATCAGTTGTCTAGTACCCATAGTACAATCTCTGCTTAGTTTGGAACTAGATGGCGTTGTGTGAATGTGGTACAATATTATTATTATTATTATAAAAATATGAAAACCATTTACAGAAGTTTTTATTCAACAACTAATTAGTCAATAAATATTTAACATATTTCATTCGGTACGGTTCGGTATTTCACTTAATTTCAATGACCGTAAATGTAACAGAAATTAGTTTTATAAGAAACTGGAGTACCCTTAAGGGAGAGAAGTGAGGGTCTTGCCTAATAACGCCGACGTCAAGTAGGGATCTGTGTAAAAGTACCTGCCTAAATAATGATTGGATAAATAAAGTTGAAATTTTTCGGTAGGGCAAACAAAATTAAGGTCGTCAGATTTAAAAGCCTTCTCCTGAATTCGGAGTTTGCTTATGAAACTAGATTTTGCGTATCGTTTCGCTCTAGTGGCTTTATAAAAACAACAAAGGTTTTTTTCAGCAAGAAGCTAGAGCAACAAAATTGGGGAGTTGTTTCTGCACATACCAAAAGTATTGCCATTTTTTAAAGGGTTATATAATAATCCCCGTCTAGGATATAAATCGCTAATATTTGAAGGAAATTTTGTGACTTTAAATACAGTGAAGCTTATTTAGAAAGCAACATTGACATTTTAACTATAATAATTAAAACTTACAATAAAATTATTTTTACTTATATTAAGATTAAGAATACGGAGTACCGCCACCCCTATTCATCCCGTGGGTGTCGTAAGAGCCGACTAAGGGAGTAAAATTCGGAAGACAACAGCACTGCAAAGGGAAGGAAAACTTGAAACAAACCCTTTTGTTTCAAGTTTTCCTTCCCTTTGCAGTGCTGTTGTCTTCCGAACTGTACCACGCTGGCCAGACGGGTTAGTATAGGGATACTAACCCGTCTGGCCAGCGTGGTACAGTAGGCCAAAACCCCCTTTCTAAGGAGAGGCCTATGTCCAGCAGTGGACTATTAAAGACTTATGATGAGTGATGTGATAATCTTAATCACTTATATGAAATAAAAAAATAATTTGCCAGCCACTGCGCCAAATTCTGGTGGCAGTAGTTCGTAATGCTGTTCTGTTTGACCAAGTCTTTCAACGGTTATTGCGCTTTTTAGTCCACCTAGCACCGTTTTCTTTATCAACGTGTAGGAGAGACGATCCATTCATTTAGGCTGTTGATAAAATATCCTGTTTTGCCTGAAATAAATATAAAGATTGACATCCTATAAAACACACAAGAAAACATTTCTTATTTGCATTTTTTTTCACTCCCCAAGGCAGTTTCAACTGCCCTTCCAGCTTTTCTATGGCTTCATCGTAGTCATCATCAACAGCCTTTAATAGTTAACTGTTGGACACAGGCCTCTATCTAGCAAAAAAGGGTTTTGTCCTACTACGGTGGAATACTCGTAGAATGCCAAAACCTTTTTTCCAAGGAGAGGCCTGCCTGGCCATACGGATTGGTATAGGGTTTGCGTCAAGTTTTTCTTCTCTTTGCAGTGTCGTTGTCCTGCGTAGTTTGCTCCCTTAGTCAGCTCTTACGACATCCTAGGGATGAATATTGGTGAAGACACACCGTATTCTTAATCCGTCTACACACAACACAACAGAGCAGTTACCATTCTATACTACATTTTTTGTGACTTGATCTTGTGATATATTCATGTGAATCATAAAACCGGTACTTAAATAGACTGTGAAGTTAGAACTTTGTGGATCTCTTAAAAATTTTGTGACTCTTTTCCACATTGCTTCACCGATGAACGACCTAAAAGCAGTCAGCCTGCCACAATTGCGACGCCTCGCTGTAAATTTTATCTAACAAAGGTATAGTTGATCGACACTGTTTACAACTGTTGGTGTAGAAGATACTAGAATATTCTATTTTATGTTGTTTTTTTTTTATTTTCATGTCAGCCGCCTTATACTTACGTATTCTTACATTTCTTACGTATTATGCAAAGACGATAATATCCAAACTATTATTTTTGCGAATAAAAACAGGATCAAATGTAAAAGAATATTTACAGGATGTGTATTACAGGATATTTATTTAAGTATATATTTATGAATCACAGGTTGCAGTCGAAGCAATGTCTCAATATCGTAAACATATTAATTCCTGGAGTTCAAAATTATTTATTGTGGAAGGCGATAGTTTAACAAATATATTTCTTTAACGTAATTCTAGTGAATTCAGAATTCTAATCATTATAATAAAAACAATCATTATTTAATAAGGGTTGAGTCCCAATATTACAAGTTTGGCTAGTTTGCAGATGATTCGTGCACAACACTGTCTATTTTTTATCCACAATCCAGTCATTTTTAAGTATGATTTAACCGACTTTAAAAAATGGCTTGTTACCTTAGAACTTCGTTATTTATGAGTTGTTTTGAAAATATATATGTTTATTTGAAAAAATATACTCCTAAGAGTGAAAATTAAGGCATGGAGAGTATAATTTTTGATAACTAACATGATATAGACGCATTGACTTATGACTTTTTAACTTAATTATAAAAATCTAGAAATATTAGAAATACAAAACATCCATGTAGTGGAGTGCACTCAATAAGAAAACAAAAAAAAAAGACGAGTCTATTGAAATTACAGAGAAACTATGGTGTTTCTGATAAAAACTATAAGTCCATAAGATAGAAAAGCGAAAAAATATTAAAAAACTAGTTTTTAGACTGTTCAATATGGACAGCTCAGTTATTCAGAATACCCTTTCATTTCGTAATATGCTGGTTGTAGATAAAATAAATGTATTTGAACAATGTCCAATTACATTCATCATCATCATCATCATCATCAACAGCCTTTAACAGTCCACTGCTGGACATAGGCTTCTCCTTCGAAAGGAGGTTTTGGTCTACTATACCACGCTGGCCAAACTTGTTGGTATAGGGTTTGTGTCAAGTTTGCCTTCTCTTTGCAGTGTTGTTGTCCTGCGTAGTTTGCTGCCTTAGTCGGCTCTTACGTTACAATTAAATTAGCCGAGAGTATTTGTTCTCAGGGACGAAAGGACGTAAGAATAATGGGTGTTTGTAATTTGGTATGACACAACATATTGTTGGTTGAAATTGATGTTGTGTCTATGTAAGAAAATTAATTTGTGATTGATTCTTGCGAATAAGAATTTAATCTATTTTTTTAAAAGCCAAGTAAAATTTTATTCATTGTTTATTGATATTTGTTAAAATCTATGTCCGTCAACTACATTGTGTTTGAAAGTTATAGACGTTTACAACAAGCACTTAGGAACTGAAACATAATTACGATAACAAACTAAACATTAAGGAAGACATTAACATTTGTAAATAAATTGGTCAAACGTATGCAAAACAACACTTAAGAGATACTTTTGTTTAAATTCTTCTCTTCAAGTCTTTAAATTAATTAGTACTTAGTAATAGGTAGTGAGGTATAAACAAACGAAAATTAAAGAATTACTTTCTCTTTAAATGTCCTCGTTAATAGTTTCTATAAACTTGAAAGGAGTAACTAGTACCTGATAACGTATTATATTTTTTTTAGAAAAAATGTCATTAGCTAATTAGGACATTAGTTGTTTTGAGTAGTTTCAAAGCAAACACCGGTAAATACCTTGCATTTATTGTTGAACTTCGCTTACGCTGTGCAACATCTAGCAATATTTTGCAATATATAGTACAGTACAACATATAGTTCTAAACAATATGCAACGTCAAACCAGATCACCACCGACAGGCCGTAGTGACTATGTGAGTTCTTTTTAGTTTTATTGATACTTTGTGCACAAATTAAATTGTTCACTGGCGGACATAATGCCACAAGCATTATCTTGCAGTCTACCTAAAGTCCACCCAAAAAAAATGAGTTGACTACAACTAGTTGATTATATTTAATATGACTCGAGATTGCCAGGTGATTGAATATTGACCTATATCTATGGAGTAACCTTTTTTTTTGGTAAAATGACCGATCATAAAAGAAGAATACAATTTTGCAGGTTACCAAGTGGTTGGATATTCACAAGAAATTATTCAAGAATTCAGCTCCTGTACCGGAACAGCCGAGCCTTTTCCAACACGTGCATGGCCCAGAAATTTGTTCTTGTTGCCTTAAAGACTAAACTAAGAAATTAATGAAATAACTATTTTTAATGTTTATTTTTCTTGTTCTTGTATTCTTTATTTATATATATTTATAAGTATGCACTTGAAAAAATTGTAAATGACTCTGAAATCAGTAGACTTAGATTTTTAAACACTAATTTATGGCTTCACATGTACTGTCTAACTATGTAACCAAACCTTTTAACGGTTAGTTTGTCCTACTGAATTAATTGATAAATGATATTTATTTCCGTCAGCAAATCTTTGCAGATATTTTGCACATCGGGTAGGTCTGAGAATCGGCCAACACCTATTTTTCATACCCCTAAATGACAAGGGTGACCCGACCCATCCCTAATTTGTTTTTTAATATTGCCTGGAAATAATGTATATGGCGAAACAATGTTTGCCGGGTCAGCTAGTTATATTATATTAGAGTTCATCTAATCATGGAGCCTGAATGTAGAAAGTGGCTATCTTCAGTAGTTAGACTAGAGACTTCTTGAGATTGTTCTCAAAAGTTTATTCAAAAGTCCAAACATTGGGCTTCCTAACGAAGCTTTCACGACAAAGCCATTACCTCAATAAAGGAACTCCTTTTTCTTTATAATCCGTTTTTGTTATTAAAGTGTGCTTATTGTATAATTTGATCAAACCATAATTTTGCTTGTCAGAATTAAAAACTAGTTTTTTTTACTTACTTTAAGTATTTCGAATATCAGCTTAGCGATAGTAACGCTATGTTGCTATTCTTTAGTTTCTATTTCTAGAGAACTGGGAGAACTTTACTAAAAATGTAAAACAAACTTTGAAAAACTCAGATGGGTTCAGTAGGTACTTTCAAATATAAGTTTTTATTTATGATCAACCATAATGATATAATAGCTAACATAATATGTATATTTTATTTGAGACATTAAAGTTTGATTGCACGGATGGCGTAGTGGTTTAGGTAGTCGCCATGCCGCTTA
The DNA here is from genome assembly GCA_902825455.1 of Arctia plantaginis. NCBI lineage: Eukaryota > Metazoa > Arthropoda > Insecta > Lepidoptera > Erebidae > Arctia > Arctia plantaginis. The sequence goes on from CADEBD010000302.1 coordinate 1,801,117, forward strand.
CTACTACGCTGAGTACTTTGTGTGATCCATAAATTGTTGTTCAGAGTCTGGGTGTTCTTCGTGTCCGTTTCATGTATGATTGTAAAGTTCCCCGTGACACAGGATATATTCCTAATGCGGAAGTTGTTTTTTAAAAAGAACAGAAAAAAATAAAAATAAATTAAAGTTTGTTGTAACTGGGAAACAAGCTTAGATTGGATTATATTCTTAAATAAAATGTCAATATTTCTCAGAATGTGATCGAATAATATATACAATGTAAAAAACAAGTATCATTGGTTGTATATACAACATATTTCAATATTGGTTACTCTCCCCTATACTATGGATGCTAAAGAAAAAGGGAGAGAACGGCAACGCGTTTTGTGACTGCTGAGTCGCATGCGTTCGTGAGCGGTGGTAGTCACTTTCCATCAGATGACCCGTCTGCTCGTCTCTCTTGTCTTCAATAAGAAGAAAGAATTCTATTAACATTAATTTTTGTCTTTCTATCGAAGGGATATCATCAACAGCCTTAAATAGTCCTTTGCTGGACATACGCCTCTCCTTAGGAAGAAGTTTTTGGCCTACTATAGAACACTAGATGGAAAGGATATAAAAAGAAACAAAACTTTTTATGGTATAGACTAGCAGACGGCACGTTACCGGACTTTGAGTCCTCCCTCCAGAATCAGAGGGAGGAGTGGCTCAGGTAACTTCACTTTATTGCGGGTGGAGGGGAACACCCAGACTCAGAACAACAATTTGTGGATCACACAAAATTTTGTCCCATGTTCGGATTGAACCGACAACTCTCAGAGCAGTAGGAAGCAGCTTGGCGACCGCTTAAATCGCTACGGCATTTGTGCAGTTGAGTCGTGCTTGTTATTTATATCTAACCAAAAAAAAAAATGAAATATCTTATCCGAAAAATTTAAATACCGATACATTATAATCTATCTCACAAATTTTTTTACTGTCGGAAGATTGGGAACCGAAAATGAACCGGATACCCCAACTCAGTTAGATTAGGTTAGAAGGTTAAGGTTATTTTTCATGACCACCCAGATTTGATCGTATAATTTTATGTCTCAGGACTTCGATAGATATAATACGTTAAATTGTAAACAGAATGTTCCGGTTCACAATCTCTAGACAGTTTATAATTTCGCGACATAGATTATAATTTAACAGTATTACAATTTTACAGTAACATATACATCCACAATAAAAGTATTAAACAAATACAACATAAACCTTTAGTTTGAAAAAGTCTTAAGGGAACATATTCGAAGAATAGGCGTAGCAGCCTTTAAATATTCATAAAATAATAGCGTGCCCTTTTCTCCTTCCCAACTGCATAATAAACTAAAACTGATATTAGCATTCATGTCACGAAAGATCCATAACGCCCACTGAACCCTTCAAACAAAATCCACTGCCATTTCGTGAAAACCATTTCAAAATTGGAATTGGCGCACCTTCTAAGCGGATTTTTACGTTAACCAACTTTGTATTGCTTTTCGTTTCAACCTTATATCTCGGCAATAAGAACTATAATTGTTTGCTGCAGTGGTACAAGTAAATTGGTTTTATCTAATCCCGTGCATAGAGAACACAGATTCAAAATAAGGAACTCACGGCTCATCCCATCGGTAGCGAGATATAGTTGACTTTGACCTCAATGCCACATCTATAGTCGTGTTCGGAAGTTGGAATTTCGAAAGCATTACATTTTATTTGGTTTAGCATTTATTTCTGTTAAGCTCGATATGTTATTTATCGAATACAGGGTACACAAGATTTCGTATTACTGCCGTTCGTAAACGTTTGAGATAATTCTCAATTTATTCCAAATATACCTATTTTAATCAACTATACAGGATTGCAGTATAAAAGAAAAAGTACTCCTCAGTCTGCAAGGTCTTATAATAATAATAATATTCTGCAATATTATTACACGGCGCTTAACGGCGCAAACTATAGTTAAACCGCCGTAAGCTTGGCCCTCCTGATGGTTTGGGGGACGCGGGGCGGGGGTGCATTCAACCAATTAGCTAGTACGTCGCTGTCTACTGATTTACTGCTACACACGGTATTATTTTGCAACATGGATAATCTGCAGACTCTGCGTCACAAAAGATTTAAAAACTTGAAGTTCGGCTTACAGAGGTTCTACTGTTAAAGGTCTAATAAAGAATATTTATTATTTTACTTAATTTTGAAATTGTATCTGAATATAATTTACATGATGAAAATAAGGTGATTTAATTAAAATTATTTTACAGTATTAAATTTTACAATTAATCATAAAAACTTACAATACACGGACTTTATAATACATGGAATTAAATTCGATTTTTATTACATTGTGTGTAGATTAAATCTCAAACAAATAAATCTGAAGATATCGAGTTAGTACATCGTGTCATGTATAGCCGAGCGCATCACCCGCCCCGCGTCCCGCAAACCATCAGGAGGGCCAAGCTTACGGCGGCTTAACTATAATAAACCTGAAATTACGTTGTCCGGGTCCTTCCCAGAGTAGCAGAGCATACAAGGCCGCCCATTGTATCACTGTTTTTTTTTTGTGTATCATCGTATGTATCCTAATTATGGTGTGCAATAAAGAGTACCTATCTATCTAGCCGTCGCTCGGGGTGGTTTTTAGTAGAAACATCACATACTAATGGCTCCTGCGTCCACAAGGAGCTGGTAATCTGAAAGTATTTTCCAAAGACCCAAAATTAGTTTGTGGTATGAATATTGTAAGATATGGATTGTAAGATTGTTGTAAGTGACTACCCCCGCTTATGAACACATGCACTCCTCACCGTACGTATTTTCTACTACGTTATTAAATTATTATTTTTTAACTTAAACAATTTTTATAATTTGAGTTACATAAAAATTATGACATTGAAATAATTTTAAGTGTCATGAAACGAAACGTCGTCAGGCCTGATACGGTGGGATGCAGACATAAACATGTATAAAACCGTAAATCCTAATAAACAAAAATAAAATAGGGTAGATCCCTAGGTTTAAAACAAATTATTTCACCTGCATTATTAAATGTAACATGTTAAAGTAGAGCCTGAATTGTCCTCCATTATCAATGTAATGTTATTATTGATTTGATATCTTGATATCAACATTAAATATAAATGATTTGACAAATGCTAGGTATGACGTCACGAGGGTAGCAGAGACCGGAGAAGACGGCGAGCCACAGCCGAAGAGATCGCCGAAGTGAGGCGAGAGTACTGCTGGCTGTTAGCTGTTAGCGGCGTAAAAGCTAGGCATGGCGTCAATCTGTGGGGGACCTGAAATAACATGGTCCGGGTCCTCCTCGGAGTGGGGCGCCTGAGTCCATCGGGGTGGTTTTTAGTGGAAACACCACATACTCTTGGCTCCTGCGACCCTGCGGAGCCGGAGATCCGAAGGGATTTTCTACAACGTCAACAAAAAAAGACGTCACGACATAGTATTTCATACAAAAATCTACCGCGTCTAGCGTTTTGACGTTAAAAACAAGATACTGATTTGACTGTACAGTTATCTACTCTATTGACAAATATGTTTCGAATTTTTTGTTTGGTACAAGAAGCAAATAAACAGACGCGTCACATGACCTCTAACTTTAGAGTAACATGTGAACTCCTCTTTGAGTACTCCCTCAGAGAGCTGGGCATTCGTTAACCTCACTCACTCCATGAATAGCAACGAAAAAGCTTATCATCGGTTTTCTATCAGAGGCCCAAGTGTGAGTGTATTTTATGAGTAGATGTAATCGTCACGGTGACCGCTTTCGGCGCTGCGATTGGCAGGCACTGAAATCTTCACCAATCGCAACGCCAAATGCGCTCGCTGTCGAGAGCGAGTTGATGTAATTAAACTCGCACTTGTCCCTCCGTGGTATGACTCTTATTAACTTAACTCGAAGTGATTTATTTAATTAAGACAACTTACAAAACATACACTAATACAGAGTTACTTTTCCTTACAAGTTGCCACGGCATAAGGTAAAGTTTCATCTACTTATTTTTTTCATAGTACTTAACATTAACTAAGCCTTAACTTACAAATTCTTTTACATATTAATAAAACTAAAAAGAAAAGTGATGGTCCTTCCAAAAACTTGATTTCAAGGCTTGAATGTGACAATTTATCCAGAGCCAGTGTGTTCATGAAGAATGAGTCTAAAACAAAACCGAAGGCATTGTCTTCCTTATAATAAAATACTCTCAGGAAATACTTAAAGAGTTTACTGTCAAAGGCACGCTGTTGATATTCTAAAATTGGAGGGACTCAGAAAGTAAATATTTACTTTACGTAAATCGTGCTTCGTGAATGTACTTTTGGGCGCTGTCTATGGATAATCCAATTCCATCAAAGATTATCTTTATTTATGTTTATTAAATATGGATCAAATAATACATTAGACTATTATATACATTACAGTACATGGATTTTAGCCGAAATTTACTGCGCTATCATTTGTCCACGAATATTTGTAATATAAATAAATAGCTCATATATTAATAGTGATAAGTTTGTTTCTACTTAGAAATAATTATGATGAACTAATTGGATTAAACTGTTTTTTTCATATTTCGTGTTTTATAACTTTTGAAAATGACGATCTTCCATAGAACCGTTCCCTTATTTTCCCCCTTCGGGGTGAAATTTCCGAAAATCCTTTCTTAGTGGGTACTCGCAACATTTTTTTTTTCATTTTTTTTAAGACCACCCTTTCATTAGGAATATAATATCGGACTATAAACGGACGGATATATAAACTGACATCAAGAACACTCAGACTGAACAACAATTTGTGAATCACACAAAGTGAAGTAGGAAGCGGAGTGGCGACCGCATAAACCACTACGCCATCCGTCGAATATGAAAAGCATCAGTTGCCAGAACTTCTATGTAGTAAGTATGTGTGTATAGATATTATAAGTGTGTTCGTGGCAACAGCTTAAGTATCCGAAACTTCAATATTCAAGAGTTATCTGCATCGCGCAATGATAGTTCTCACACTGAAACAAATATACAGCATGCTAACATCAAATGCTTGTGAAATAGGGGCACGGATGTTATGGTTCTCAAACCAATTCGAGGTGATCAACCCTGGTGGCTGTTACGGCTTATGTTAGATGGCTGTGTATAACTATGTATACTAATCGGAGGCAGTACTTTCATTGCGAGATTGAAGATTTGTAGTTAGTTCTTAATTTATGTGGTTTCGTGAGTTATTTTTTTTGTTCTCACCTGAGTTTAACGGTGTCAAAAATGTATGTTACAAATAAATGTATTTTACTAACTTTTACCCGCAGCTCCGCCTGCGTGTATGTCGGTTATCGCAGTAAAAAGTAGCTCATTTTACTCCTTGATAATGTAACTTTCCATTGGTGAAAGAATTTGTAAAATCGGTTTAGTAGTTTAGGCGTGAAAGCGTAATAAACAAACTCACTTCCACATTTATTATATAAGTATGGATTAATACATTTATTTACTAATAAGCGGCTAATTGTGTTTGTTAAAAGGCATACAACTTTTATTATTATAGACTATGCATAAACTATTTTTAACGTCATCACTAAATCAGAATATTGATTTATGTAAACTATACGTCACTCAATGTCATCATGAGTTTATAAAATTAATTGTAGTAGTGAAAACATGTTGCGCGACTCAAAACGCCTCAATATAAGCGCTCACAGTGCGATAATTTTACGCATTATTAGCCAAAATACGACTCGTTAGATACTCAATGGCGTTGCGCTGAAGCTAAGAAGAAGAATTGCAATGAATTCAAGCAGAAACAGTTTTAATAAATAAAGTTGTTGGATTTTGAGTATGTATACATATCATTATAATAATAATAAAAATGTTTTGGACCTCTGACACAACGTCATCTAGTGTCAAACTAAGCAGAGCTTTTTCTATGAAACCTAGATTGACTGATAGAATACTTCTATACTTTTTTTGTAAATATATATAGAAAACATCCAAACTCCGAAATAAATATTTGCAGATTATACAAACATTTGGTCCGACCCGGGAATCGAACCCAAGACCTCAGCACAGCAGTCGCATAAAGTACTACTGCGCCACCGAGGCATCATTATAGAATACATTATACACATCGCTGTAATGGTATTTTTGTGACATTTGGGGGCAAACGAGCTGACAGCTCACCTTATGGTAAGTGAATATCGCCGCCCATAGACACCTGCAACTCTACGGCTTATAGATGACCCCCTCTTGTGTGTGGAACTCCCATTTTCCCCTTTTTTTTTCGTGCGGAATTTCCCTCGGATACCGGCATGTCGGACTCGAACCGACTAAATCCGCACGCCGTTTCGGGTACTAATAGTCGGGGAACCAGGTATAACCTCCCGCCCTCCCGCTCGAATCGTTGGGAAAAGTGAAAAGTTATGAAAGATTTGCTTAACACTGGTTTAATGTGAGGCCGTGGTATCACCCCGGTCAAGGCTGGACCAACCTCCCCACTCCTTATTCTAGGGTTTCAAAGGCACCCTTGTGTCTCTTGAGTTCCAATAGTCCAATGACGGCAGTCATTTACCACCCGTCTGTTCGGTTGCCTATTTTTCTATAAAAAACAATACAAAATAGTCCATTTTTAGATTGTAGAACTTTCGATACATTTTATTAAATAACCCTCATCAAAATTTTAAAGCCCTATAAATATTTAAGCGCTTGTAACTTGGAACACCAGTTAATTAACTTTAGACTTTTACTGTAAATTGAAAAAAAACGTAACAACATGCTCTGACGTCATTTAGTTAGCTCAATGATTCCGTCTCAAAGGAAATTATATTTTAAACAAAAGACACCTGTGATAAAGAAACATAAAAACTTAGTTCAAATGAGAGATTTCTTAAGTAGCTATCTAGATCTTCAGTTGTAGATGTTTAAACTTTGTGTCTGAACTATTAAATGAAAGTATTGTGTTCACATTTTTAATAAAACGTATATAAATAATTAAACGTATCTTGTAAATGGCAGAAACTTATTAGGATGTCTTTTTATCTAATATCCTTTAAGTTTTATTGCTTAAAAATAAAGATATGCGGAGGTACGGGTGTCATATAAGGGTGTAACACAAAAGGAGAATCCTCTGACTAGATGAAGTGTAATGCCTGGCAAATGCACGTTGGAAAGTTGTATATATTTTAATCAACGTGAAAATTATTCATATCGTGATACAGGATTAACAGTTACTCAGTAGTTCAGTGTGTCTTCGGTAGATGGCGCTGTAGTATGTTTTTGTTTTATTGTACGTGGAAGTCCTTACTAAGGAGAGATCTATGTCCAGCAGTGGACTATAAAAGACTGTTGATGATGATAATTATGAGGTAGAAATCGCCATAGATACATTTCTGTTAAAGTCTCTCGTTTAGTTGATATTAGCTGGTCTTTGAGAACATACTTAATTTAGTTAAAAAATTTGGTTGATTATTTTTTACACTCCCATTCAACACAAAAAGCTTGCCACCTTGTATAAGTACGGATATGTGTGAATATTCAGAGGAATTATCTTTTATTAAAACATTGTAGTGTCAATTGCACTCTGTGGAGAATTTTGGCTTAAAACGATATAAAGTGGGCTGTTCATGAAAAAAAAGTTATTACACATACGTTCCTTCAACTCCGGCAACGTTAAAAAGATAAATAAAAGAAATTAATAATCAATAATGAAAATAGTAAGTGCACAATATTTTTTTCAGTTGAATTGATAGTACCCCACATAGATTGTGGACAACAATTTATATATAGATTCACGTATATATCAATGTATTTGTTATGTGTTATATACGTGGCTCGTAGCTAAGTGATAACCGAGTAGGTTAACACATTGCAAGGTTAAGCAATCCTAGCTAGGTCAGTCTATGGATGGGTGACCATTATTAATACATTGAGACCCCTCCGTGCCTCGGAGAGCACGTTAAGCCGTCGGTCCCGGTTGCCATACGAACATCGTCACGGGTAGTAAAAGCTGTAAAAAGTACGATAGCAGTCTTACTACACAACTTCGATGTAGTACTCGTACCTGAGTTCTGGAGGTCTGATGGGAGTCGCTTCGCGTAAAAAATCAAGGTTGAGCCGTGTTTTAGTCGACTTAAAGCCGACCCTGATCTAATTTAAGAACAAGGCTCTTAGGAAGAATGATGTATTTGTTATGTCAGCTGTCATATTGTGGCGTAAACGAACGATTCAATCAATCAATTAATCAATCACAGGTCACTGGCAGACATTGGCCTTTCAGAATGTGCACCATAGACTATAATCCTGCGACTTTCATGATAGTCCGTGAATGGTATGCTTTAAGTACAGTATGCACTTGACAGTACAGATAATTTTAGGTTCGACGAAGATAATTTGGAATGATTCCAACTGTAGACTGCTTATGGTTTTATCTATATATTGTCTTTGCAAATGGTGGTCACTGGATTTTATGTTTTAATTTTTAGTTTTTACATTTATTACTTTTTTATGGAAAGAATGTTATGGTATTGTTTTGTTTCGTTATTCGCTATAAAAAATTAAATTTCTTGTTTGAGCTACATTACGAGTAAGGTAATGGTTTTTTTCAAGTTGTTAGTTGTTGTAAGTTTATGACTAAGCTCTTTGTCAGTCGAATTTCATAAACCCTTAACGTTAATAAGTTTAAAATATAAAAACACATCTCTAAGTAGATTTTTAATGGAAGAGGAAAAGACAGGTATTTTTATGAACTAAAAATGTTTGATACACTTGTTTTTATTATTTCATAATTTTATTTTATGTACGCAAGACGAGCAGATGGGTCACCTGATTTAAAGTGACTACCGCCTGACTGAGGAGCCCGCCCGCAACTTAGGAGTCACAAACGCATGTCGGGGGACCACGTACTTCCTTTCTAGGGTATACCTGGTTCCCCGGCTATTAGTACCCGAGACGGCGTGCGGTTTTAGTCGGTTCGAGTCCGACATGCCACCACGGAAAAAAAAAAGGAGTCACAAACGCGTTGCTGGCTTTTTAGGAAGGATTACACTCTTTTCTTGAAGGTTCGAAGGTCGTATCAGTCCGGAAATATCGCACACAACAATTTAATTGCAATGTAATGACCCTTTTTTAAAGACAAATATCAAGTCATGCCTTACTCTCTTGAGGGTAGACAGAGAAGACATCTGGAAACTTTTTACACCCTAACATAACTAACGAACTCCTTATAATGTCATTTTTTTTTTAAATCCCACATGTTTTAGGAACTTCGGAATATTTTGGAAATAGTTGTTTATTATTAGCATGTAAACACTCATATTATTATAAATATAATACGCCGTTTTGCCGCCGCATTTTGCCGATTTTTTAAAAAAAATTATAAAACTTTATTTAAAACTACCAAAATTGTACAATTATTATAAATGATTATTTATTTTAAATGTTTATTTTACAATACCGATAATTGTGCAAAAACCTTATTAATAAGTAACCATTTCAATGTTAGGGATCCAGTTAGCTATATCTAGGTTATTCGATTCATCAAAAAGTTTTACTGTTCTCAACTCGGGTGCACAAAAAGTGCTAGGATATTTTTTTGAATATACATTACCGAAAACGCTTTTGGAAGCCATTGCTTTGACACAGAATGTCCACTTTTTATCACACGCTCACTGCGCCAACAGATTTATGCCTCAATTTCCTAAAGCTTATAAATCGTACTTATTTTAAAATACTGCTTTCGGTTGCGAAAAAGTTGTTCTTAAAGATACTTGCCAAGATTTCGTTGGGTTTTTAAGTTTATGAAAACATTGGAATATTTTTACGAAATTCATAGTAACATTATAAATGCGAAGGTCTGTCTGTCTGTCGGTAGTTACCTCTTCACGCTTAAAATGCTGAACCGATTTAGTAGATGAAATTTGGTAAAGAGATAGTCCGAGTCCCGGGAAAGGAGATAAGGTAGTTTTTATCCCAGATATCAAGGTGAAAAGGGGTGGAAGTTTGTATAGGGAACCAATAACCGCTGAAGAGATTTAAATGAAATTTGGTGTAAAGATAGTTTGATTCTTGAGAAAAGACAAAGGCTATATTCGTTACCTATTTTTGCTTACCCTTTTTATCTAACATTTTTTTTACTACTCTCCTAATTCTATCTAACCAGAACAGGAATAGGCTCACCGACTATTAGCACTACTTACATAATACGCCTTCCAGCATATAGGCTTGAGTGTATGTTTGATTTTGAACAATAATTTACCGTGGGAGAGCCATGCTTCGGCACGAATGGGCCTGCTCGACCGGAGTGATACCACGGCCTCACAGAAAACCGGTGTTAAGCAATTCTTTCGTTGCCTTTCACTGAGTGACTGAGGTTACCGGAGTCCAAATCCCCCCTCCCGCTGACTCGAGAACGAGGGACTCCAAGGCAGCAACGCACTTGTGATTTTTGAGTTGCAGGTGTCCATGGGCGGCGGTAGTTGCTTACCATCAGGTGACACGTCTGCTCTTTTGCCCCCTTATAAAAAAAAAACTAGTCTAATCTTCACTACACATATGATAAATTACTAGCCTCGACAAAATTTTCGGTACGTAGTAGATACCGAAGGCCCAAACTTTCCGCCGACCTAATTCTGGAGGATGTTTACACACAACGGATAGCAACGTATTTTGTTTCTCTTGAGTTGAAGGTGTCTATAGGCTTTGGTAGTCACTTACCATCAGGTGACCAAACTGTTCGTTTGCCCCTTTAGACTTTTTAGACACATAAAACTTTATATTTTGATCAGATCCTACCTAAAGAGTGACCTTATTGGTGCTACTAACTTTTCTAATACTTTTTAGAAATCTAACACGACATGTTGCACAGAAAACTAGTCCCTCGCATTATTAAATTTATATTTTATTGTAATCATCTAAATAATCTAATGTATTTGGAAAGTTGTTACGTTCAGTTAAATTAGAGCTGAACGCTTGAATTTAAAAGGTTGACACTTGTTTCAAAGTTTTATTCTCTTCTAGAGTTATATAAAATATGTTAAGTTAATTTTAAGTTTTGGCTTCTATGCCATGTTGGCCAGTCGGGTTGGTATAAGGTTTGTGTCAAATTTTCCTTCTCTTTGATGTGCTGTTGTCTTGCGTAGTTTACTCCCTTAGTGAGCTCTTAAGACACCCACGGCATGAATAGGGGTGGTGATAGTCTGTATTCTTAATCCAACACACGGATCAATCAGATCAGGTAACGCATCAATTCGTTTGTTCTTTATAGATAAACAAATGGTTTTACTGTCTTGCAAGAATGAGATTCCTTTTTTTGAAATTTCAATCAGAAGTTTACATGAAAATGAAACGTTTCAAATAATGCCATCCAATTCCCAAAAATAACCTCAATAATACCCATATCCTATAGCAATAAAATACAGCAAAACGTACTAAACGTCACATAGACATTGTAAATTTTAAGTTTTGGCTTCTATACCATGTTGGCCAGTCGGGTTGGTATAAGGTTTGTGTCAAATTTTCCTTCTCTTTGATGTGCTGTTGTCTTGCGTAGTTTACTCCCTTAGTGGGCTCTTAAGACACCCACGGCATGAATAGGGGTGGTGATAGTCTGTATTCTTAATCCAACACACGGATCAATCAGATCAGGTAACGCATCAATTCGTTTGTTCTTTATAGATAAACAAATGGTTTTACTGCCTTGCAAGAATGAGATTCCTTTTTTTGAAATTTCAATCAGAAGTTTACATGAAAATGAAACGTTTCAAATAATGCCATCCAATTCCCTAAAATAACCTCAATAATACCCATATCCCATAGCAATAAAATACAGCAAAACGTACTAAACGTCACATAGACATTGTAAATTTGTTTCAATTGGTCCAAAAGTATATAAATATGGGTGGGACGGACCAGGATCCAGTGCCCGCCTCGTCCGAGGTCAAATAACCCACTTCTGATAGATTTATAGTCACTCTATCGCCAATAGGGTGCGTAATTTCGCGCGTGCCGACGGACAGTGTGCAAAAGTGATGTATTAATATTGGCCTCCAAAATCAACACTTTTCTTTCCAACCCACATTTGTTTTAGGATTTTTTATTTAAGTCTAAAATGGAACTGATGTGTTCATTGCGTATCTTTTTTATTTTATGTATGTGTTCACACATTCCTCGATTAAGTCGAAAATTATTTTTTGACCCGCATTTGATTGATTGGGTGGGAATCGAACCCACGACATCTTGTGTAGTAGTCAGGGTCACTAACCACTAGACCAAGAGGCCAGTCAAGGCCTTGCTGTGCTACGCAGGTGGTTCAGGGGTAACGTATGCTGGTAGCGACTGCTGTGCTGAGGTTTCGGGTTCGATTCCCGGGTCGAACCACATGTTTGTTACATCTGCAAATACTTTTCTTTGTTGTTTTCTTTGTATAACATGTATATACATATATATTTACATAAGTATTCTATCAGTCAATGTAGCTTTCATAATACAAGTTTTGCTTAGTTTAAAACTAGATGGCGTTGTATGTTGGATGTCCGAAAATATTTAAAATACAGAACAAAGACACAATTATTCGTCCTGGGTGGGAATCGAACCCACGGCTTTCGGCTTGGCAGTCGGAGATACTAAACACTAAACCATATAAATTACCCTTTACACTAATCATTTCTACAATACATTTAATATTTTCGAGATGAAGAAAAGCCTATGTCTTGTTCTGAACCCCCTTTTTTTTTTTTTTCCGTGCGGAAATCCCCTCGGATACCACCGTGGTGGCATGTCGGACTCGAACCGACTAAAACCGCACGCCGTCTCGGGTACTAATAGCCGGAGAACCAGGTATACCCTAGAAAGGAAGTCCCTGGTGCCCCGACATACCTCGGGTCATCTACAGACGAGTAGACGACCCCCCCCGTGTGGGAACCCCATGTTCCCTGTGCTCCCTGGAAGCGAGCGCGCTTCGCAACGCGCTCGCCGCCACCCCGGCCTGCTTCTGCTAGGGTGACAGATGGCCTCACCTGTCACCCCCAGGCCTGCGCTTATGGAGGACGGAGGTCTTTCTGCGACCTCCGGCGCCTGAGTCGCCTGCGGTACCTGGCCCGTTCCCGGGCCTGGCGGGCCGGGAGAGTTGTTCTGAACCCCTGCCAAAATTTGGTGTGTTAAAAAATTTACAAATGATTGGTTGAATAAGTGAGATTTGTATCTCACTTATTCACGAATCATTTGTGATTTGTCGTTTAATAATGTCATTTATAGAATTTGATATTTGACATTTTTGACTTTTTGAATTGGATTGAATAAATAACAATCTATACAAATAAACCCGCGACTTCGTTCGCGTGGAATTTGAAAAGCGCTGCCTCAGCAAGTTCGATTACCGGACCGGGCAAAATTTTATATAGTTTATCTGTGCGGAAAAATATCCCAAGTTACTCCTTACATAGACAGCTACCTGCCAGTAAAGTTTTATCAAAATCGGTAAATCCTTTTTGAAGATTACCCGAAGAAACAGACAGACCGTGAGAGTAACCGTGTGAGCATGAAAGAAACCTATTATTTTCAAATTACAAACAGACACTTCAATTTTATTTATTTGTATAGACAGACTAGCTATTACCCCAGGCATCGCTCGCTTTAACTCTTGGGACGTCGCTGCGCGCGGATGACCTATGACCCGTTACTGTCGCGCCCTTGAACTAGTGACCCAGTCACGGCTGAGCGAAGTCATTATTACCTCAATATCTACGTGATTTTATAATAAAATTATATTCAATGAAATAAACATATTTGGAATCCCTGATATATATTCTTCTAAATGTTGTGACAGAGACGCTACCGCGTAAAAATTTGGTGTCACAACTGTTGTGACGGCGACGCGTCGTCGGAGGTTAATAACGATTTCATTGATTGAGATTCCCTTAACAAAAATTTGTTTGTGTACTATTTGAGACTATAGTTTATCACTGTGCCCAATTTTATCTAAGTCCGTCTAACCAATTTAGCGTTATTTAAACATCCATATAATCTCACTTTCGCCCTTATAATGATTATTTGATATGCAGATATTAAATAACAATTATGACAATTGTCTCTCTGGGAAATAAATTTTCCCAGTTTTTGCAACATTCTTCATTTTTGCTCCGCTACTGATTGTCATGATATATAGTATATAGGCGATAACTTTCGTCAATAAATTGACTATCGAACTTTAAATAATAAAAAAAAATATTGCTGGCGAGAGCGAAAAAAGGAATAACACCAAACATAAGAACGCTCAACAAAAAAGACTTCACAAAAGCCGTACTCAATTATAAATACTGGTCCGTGTGGTAACGGATTAAGAATACAGAGTGTCACCACCCCTATTCATCCCGTGGGTGTCGTAAGAGCCGACTAAGGGAGCAAACTACGCAGGACAACAGCACTGCAGAGAGAAGGAAAACTTGACACAAACCTTATATCAACCCGTCTACCCAGCGTGGTGTAGTAGGCCAAAACCTCTTTTCTAAGGAGAGGCCTATGTCCAGCAGTGGACTAGTTAAGGCTATGGATGAATTATAAATACCGCCAGTGTCTGGATATTATTAGTGGAGACGTCTGAAAATCATTACAGAATACCGGAGGATATATGTGCCTCGGCGTCTAGACCAGACATTTTTCAATTAAGCGTGTAGTACTAGTAGAACTCACGGTGCCGTGGGAAACGAACATCGATAAAGACCACGCTTTAAAAAGAAACAAGTACTTTGACTTAACCAACGAAATAACTCCATCATCATCATCATCATCAGCCTATCGCAGTTCACTGCTGGACATAGGCCTCTCCCATTGCCTCTCCCATTGACTCGAAATAACTTAAAAAGGTTATTTCGTAGCGTTGTATGCCATGGAAGTGGGTCCTAGGGCTATAACATCTAAATCCCTCTATAACCTGCTTAAAGAGCTTGGAGTGCCAAGAGCTTCAGTAAGCTCTTTTCTTGAACAAATATCCAAAGCGGCATTGCTAGGCTCGTATCAAATATGGTTAGGTATACTCGTAGGAGGTAACACAGCAGACAGTGGAGTTGAGCGCTGACGCGTCGCAAGGAGTACTCCCTAAACTTATACCTGGGTCGCAAGTGCCAGGCGCTGTCGAAGTCTCATGTGCTGCCCCCATTAATCACGCGATAGACCTGGCACCCTCACGGAGAATTCATCGAACGCTAAGAAATAGGTCTTCAAATTGTTATCAATTGTAGTATTACCCCAAATGATGAAATATGAAAATGATGAACACAAACAATCTTCTCATAATCCCTAGTCAATTACTCGAAACTTTTGATATTAAACTCCTTTGCATAAAGTATCTTTACAAAGGATATCGTCTCAATTATAAAGGAGGATAAGGTAATATAACAGCTTACGGTGTACGAGTGAAATTGAAAGGAACTCGAGACGAGTAGGTAGCAAATTATCACGACAGTTTTCGGCTCAGTGATCTCTGTTGTGTTCAGATATATCTCGTGCGGGGATTACGTAATTAAATACCGTTATAATACGTTTTGCTCTGCCTGTGATTTATGGTCTTTATTTAATTATTTATGATTTTCTGCTTGATTGTTCAACGTTAAGTTTATTGGATTAACTGTTGGTGATTGTGCTGGTGGTTTTTGGTGGTGGTGGTGTAATCTGAATTGATAATCAGGATCAAGTGTGTGTGTGTGTGTGTGTGTTCGTGTACGTGTATGCATCTAAGGGCGTGTACCCAAAGTAAATGGAGTTATTCGGCTACAATAATAATGTAATGATTATAAGAAGTAATGCCGGTTTCCTCTGAGTCAAGGGACTTCTTTCTCTTTTCAAGGATGCACTGTTTAGAATCCTTAGTATTCTAACTTATCATCATACGAAAAAACGGTGTCCTAGAAATAGTACACAATAATACTTTTATTTGAGACCTAGGGTGACGCATGCATTACACTTTAATTATTATTCAAAAATAACAAAAACCTAAGTCTCTTATTATCATATGAGCTATCTCCCAAAGTTGCGTGAAAATAAGTCAACCTATTCCTGTACTGAAACAACCAGACAGGCAAACAAACTTTTCTAAAATTTATTTCTAGTATAAGTACCGCGTCACATCATCACATCAACAGCCTTTACTAGTCCACTGCTGGACATAGGCCTCTCCTTAGAAAGGAGGTTTTGGCCTACTATAGCTAGCAGTGTTATTATCCTGCGTAGTTTGCTTCCTTAGTCGCCTCTTACGACACCCACGGGATTAATAGGGGTGGTAACACTCTGTATTCTTAATCCGTCACCACACGGACAGTACCGTGTGATTCAAATAATTAAATAAAAAGCTGCACTAAAGATGCTCACTTGCGTCACGAATAGACGCTCCAATTTCATTTATTTGTATAGATTAAGTTGTTACCAAGTTACGCAAGTTTCAAGACGTATCTGTCTTCCAAGTTGTTGATTTCCAAGTGCATTGGTGAAGTGCTACAACATTGAAGTATACTATTAGTTAAGTTCGCTGGAACTAAACAACTTACAGTGCGGACGGTTTAAGTGGGCGAGTGCGAACCTCCTATCAGAGTTAATGTAGACTGGCAGGCTTTTAACTATTGACCTTTATCAGGCGTCGGTTTAGTGCAGATTTTATTTAAGCATCGATCCATTTAAGTTAAGTTTTCTTTTAGTTTGTTTTTATATATTTTTGATACTTTTTTTTTATGTAAAATGGTTTCATTCACATTTCTTAGGAGGAAAACGAGCACGGTTCCCACAAACGAGGGGGTCATCTACAAGCCGTAGATGGCCCGGGGTCCGTCGGGGTTCCAGGGATTTCTTTCCTAGGGTACACTTGGTTTCCCGGCTACTGGTACCCTAGACGGCATGCGGTTTTGGTCGGTTCACGTCCGACGTGGCCACCGGTGGGTGGTGTCCAGGGGATTTCCGCACAGACAAAAAAAAGGAGGAAAACGAGCAGATTTTTCATCTGATGGTAAGGGATATCTTGCTGCGTTAAGATATGACGAGTCACAAGTGCGTTGACGGCCTTTGAGTACCCTCCAGAATATTCAGACTCACTCCTTATTCCTACGGTACTCACTGGAAATGCAACGAAGGAATTTTTTAACACCGCTTTTTTGTGAGACCGCGGCATCACTCCTTCGGAATCGCACCCATTTGTGCCAAGTCACGGAGTCAAGCATAACGAACACTTCGACACCAGTAAATATTCGAGTGCCAGTTATAACGATGTATTTCGTTCGTAAACGACATTCTGTTATCATTGGGATTTATTAGTGGTTGTAATCTGTTGTATTATTTTTGTATTCCAAATTAATGGTCACTAAAAATGTGGTGTCCCTCCCTTTACTTCTCTCTCTCTCTCTCTCTCTCTCTCTCTCTCTCTCTCTCTCTCTCTCTCTCTCTCTCTCTCTCTCTCTCTCTCTCTCTCTCTCTCTCTCTCTCTCTCTCTCTCTCTCTCTCTCTCTCTCTCTCTCTCTCTCTCTCTCTCTCTCTCTCTCTCTCCCTCTCCCTCTCTCTCTCTCTCTCCCTCTCTCTCTCTCTTTCTCTCTCTCTCTCTCTCTTTCTCTAGGCAAAATTCAGATCAATTTGTGTAAATACAACCAACCATACAAAATTTTAAGCAAAAATGTTTCACTTATTAATATTGCTTGGTAGTTAAAATTTATGTGTAATAACCTCCAATATTCCCCAGGCCACGTGTGACTACTGTATCATGTAGACAGATTTCATTACATTGTTAAGAACGTGACTCGAATGGTCTGATTTTAGGGACTCACTAAATTTTTATACCATAAATATTTCCTATATAATATATTTTATGGTTCCCCTTTAATAATAAGAGAAATGAAATGACAGAGAATTAATTTAAGGCGTTAGCTCGTGTAATTTCTTTGGTAGATACAGTACGTGAAAAGAAAAAATGGTAGTCATAGATTATCTATCTATAATACGGTTATATAACGGCGATAATACTTCAATTGTACACCAGGGTTTTAGAGACATTATAAAGTAATTAACAACAGATGTAATGTACAAAGGGCGGCCTTATCGCTTAGTGTAATTTCTTCCATTAAACCTTTGGATGGACTGGATTGATTTTGAACTAGTGAGAGTTATACAGAAATTATAGGTCTTAACCAATGAAGTATTTATCATACATAAATCCTACTAATCTATATTTATACATTAATACTATACACATAAATTTATTTATTGAGCCTTCTTGCAAATATATTGTATAAGGCGGAATTAATGCCTCAGACAATTTCTTCCAGTCAAATTTATATAAATTTTTATATTTTTATAAATTTATATAAATAAATAAATAAATAAATAAAAATAAATCTTTGGGTGTTACAAAGCTGTGTGTGGAAGGTGTATAGTTGGGACAGGTAAAGATAAGACTGAATTAAGAAATGTTACAATGGCAGAAAAGAAAAAATCCTACAGATATATAAGTACTAGGTATACATATATAAAGTTTATACATATAAATATTAAAATATAATATATCTAATACGAAGATAATAAATATACTCTTATGGTGGTATTCTGATGATTCCTTCAACAAGTCTCTATACAGCTTACGTACTATAAGCTTAAAAGTGTATCGGTTAGTGGACATCCTGATTTCTAGTACGTTAATGTGTGTGTGGGGTGGGGGTCATAATAGAGAGAGAAAATTTTATTGTTTTAAAGCAGTGAAAACATATTTGGTATTCTAATTCTATTTGATGGAATAAATACCTGTTTAAGACGCTAGAAATAATTTTGTTTCGTTTTTAACTCACGGGCTTGTTGGTCTAGTGGTTAGTGACCCTAGCTGCTAAGCCAGAAGTCGTGGGTTCGATTCCCATCCAGAACAATAGTTACATAATGTGATAATCGTTTTTGTTTTGTGTGTTAGGTAATTTGACTATAATATGTGTGTAATAAGAAATATGTAACTGTGTTTATTTAGAAATATATTTATCCGGTTGACGGTAATCAACTTGGCCCCTATTGCGCAAGAGGTACTAAAATTACAGGAGTAAAAATGTGGGCGTTAATACAGCACTGTCTACCCCTTTTCAGATAAAAGCCATGAGTGTATTTTCAGGTTTAAGTCACGACAGATAGATTTAACATTGACAACATGTTGTGTCTAAATCTCTGTTAAAGGATTCATTAACCTATTCAATGTGCCTTTTTATAGTTTACACCGATCATTGATTACGTATTCGTGAATTTAATCTTAACATCTAAGATGAGATAGCGCCACTGGATGAAAAGTTAAGAAGTAATAGGTTATCTTGGTATGGACATGTCATGCGGAGGGATGAGGAAAATGTGGCGAAGAAAGTTTTAGGTATGAGAGTTGAAGGGTACAAGAGAAGAGGCAGACCGAAGAAGAGGTGGATGGACTGCGTCAGAGAGGATATGGCTAGGAAGGGAGTAAACAGTGAGATGATGCATGACAGAGTAGAATGGAAAAATCATACACACTGCGCCGACCCCAAATAAAATTGGGGAAAGGGTAGGCAGATGATGATCTAAGATGAGATAAAACCGTCAATTCCTGCTTCAAAAGATCATACATCTGCCATGAAAGAATTATCTTACTGTAAAGTATAGTAAACCTAGATTCACAATAACAAACAATAGCTACTATTCCCGCTAAAACTTTGTATCATAAATAAATTCAGCTAACACTTACGTCAGATTAGAAAGGATTGTACAACGCTTCTAAATTAACTTTTAGACAAGTTGCGGTTGAGGCAAAGTTTATTTTACAATTTTTAGTTGCTGAAAGTTAGAAAGGTATACTTACTTCATTTATATTTAATATATTTTAACGTTTTTTAACTGACTGAACTAAAATAGTTTCGAACTATTGTATATTGGCTTGACCTCTCCATAACTAAATCAAGCTTTGATAAAAGTATTATTCTATTAACAATAGCGCGGGCTCAAAGAAATAGTTTAACAGACAGAATAAAATTAAAATAACATAAAAGTAAAACAGTTACAACCATTTCAAACCACGATTTTTCACAACTTAAGAAGCCAATGAATAATTCAAATGAAACCAACAATGAAATCTACTACCATTTTCTTCTCAACATTCTAAAGACATAAAATTAAATTATTTCTTCTTTGCACATAGTCCTATTCAGATGTTTCAAGTTTTAATCAAATTATTAACCCGTTGAGACGAGGATTGAATTATATCTTTGAGTAACCGAGTTACATCTTATCTCTCTAGTGACGAAAGAATATATATTTTATTTAGAAAGAAAAGTACTTAATTTGGCAAGACTGCTGACATCCATGCATGAAGACAATCTAAATCGGAATAAAGGTGAAACGATACTGGGCAACTTTTTTGTGAGACAGGATTGTAAATTCGAATTTCTTGCTTTTGGGAAAAGTCATTGCAGCGATGTAGGAGAGAGGGCATCAATTCTGCTATTTTACTATTGTATCAATAGACTGTCGAAGAACTGTCGTCGAAATAATTTTGCACTTTTCGTATTCTACTAACTATGTTTTTTTAAATTTATATTTTTTATGGTGTAAGTTACCGAGAGGACAAGACTTTTACAAAATTGGTATTCATTTAAAATCACGTGTCACATTAATCAAATATGTTATCAGTTACGATTGAAGACAGAATCTGTAAAGCATGATCCTCACTGTCGAGAAGCAGGTGTCAAGTCTCTTATCCAAAGTTTATTAAATTAATAAAAGTAACTATTGTTGTGAACGTTTACTGGTTCGAAACACTACACACCGACACTTTTAGATATTACACAGTATACAGAAATGTCTAGACGCTGCATTTAGTGTCTGGATGTCTTTCACTACGTGGACTAAATGCGATGAATTGTGAAAGCAAATTGCATCTGCTATTCTTTTTACGCTTATGAGATGTTGTGACGTTGTGACGCTTATGTGTTTGAAATTGCCAGCCAAATTACAAATTAATACTTTGACTCAAATTTTTATTTTTTAATGTATAGGAGCAGACGAGTCATCTGATGGTAAGTGACCATCATCACCAGTGGACACCTGCATCTCAAGACCCTCAGGTGTGTTACCGTCGTTTGAGTCCTTTCCCAGAATCAGGATAGGGAAGTGTTTGGGCTGAAAATAGCTTTAAGATGGCAAACTACGTACATATAGTTTAATTTCAGTAAAAGAGTTCTTACAAAATTTGTTTACTCAATTTATTACTTTCTTGCAGGAAAACTAATAATAATAAATACCTATATGAGAAACTTTTTGAAGTCGGTTTAATTATAAATGAATTTAATCTCAAACGTATTGGGTGTATAACTTTGTGTTCTTTGGGAAACGGCACGATTCTTATAGATGGATAGGTTAGGTTAGGTACTCTTTATTGCACACTATAATTACATGCGATGATACATAAAAAAAATACAAAACAGTGATACAATGGGCGGCCTTATCACAGTCTGCGATCTCTTCCAGGCAACCTTTAGATGGACTATACTATAAAGTAATATGTAGCGTGTGGTGCGTATTTACAACTTCCGTAGATTAACTAATGTTTACATACATAATTACACATACATGAATATACATTCATACACTTACATAAATATATAAATATGAATACATACATAAACATACATACATGTATCACATAGAAAACGTTTGCAAAAAGATGAATAAGTTTGTGTTTGCATTAAAAAAAGTCAAAGAGGTTGCTTCAAGGGAGACTGCTTTAATGGTCTACCATGCATATGTTTGCTCCATAATTCGTTACGGCATTATTGTTTGGGGTTACTCATCAGAAATAACGAGAGTATTTTTAGCACAAAAGGTATCGCTTCGTGCAATATTCGGTTTGAAATGGACAGATTCATGCAAGCCTGTTTTTGTATCTCATAATCTGTTGACCGTCCCTGGCATATTCATCTACGAAGTAGCTAAATTCGTGAAGTGCAATAAAGAGCTCTTTGAAGTCAAGGACAATACCAACAAACGTAAAAATACTCACTCATATTTAAAATTACCAGTACCTCGCCCAGAAATTTTTAGGGTGAACTGTGTTTACATGGCACCACTTATCTATAACGCGTTGCCGGAGAATATTGCAACTCTTCCTTATCACAGATTTTGTACTTCATTAAAAAATTGGCTAATAGCAGAGTGCTTTTACTCCGTCAATGATTTTTTTAAAAAGTACTCTACTCAGTCATATCACTTCAGAAATGCATTAGTGTAGTAATTATTTTTAATATGATTTTTGATATTTCAATTGCAATGCAATGTAATTTTATTTTTATTTTATTTCATAATTTTACCTGTACAATTTTAAAATTTGCATGCTATCTAAATATAGCGAAATGTGTCGTGTGCTTTAAACATTGTAAACCACCTACTGTGACTACCACATTTTCTGCAAATAAATATATTATTATTATTAAAAAAAAAAACATAATAAAAATAGCACGTAGTTATTACAGAGATAAATAGTGATCCTTAACGAGTTCTTTAAAAGTACCTACTGACTTTGCCTGCCTTATAGTTTCCGGTAATGAATTCCAGAGGCGTGCTGCTTTTACCGTAAAAGACGTATCGGTAAAAGTTGTGGAGTGTGTTAGAATTTCTAAGGTCAAATTTGTATCGAGTATGTGTGTCATGAATAAAAGCGAATCGCTTCTTTAAGTAGATAGGGGTTGTAGGATTAAATAGAGTATTATTCAGTAATAACAGGGTGTGAGTATTCCGATGAAGCCGTATTGGGAGCCACTTGAGTTTTGTACTAAATTCGGAAACATGATCATGTTTGTGAATGCTGAGATGGATGTGTGGTGTGACTCAGATGGACAAGGTTAGGCATGAGTATATACGAGGGAGTCTGAAAGTAGCGCCACTGGATGAAAAGTTAGGAAGTAATAGGTTATCTTGGTATGGACATGCCATGCGGAGGGATGAGGAAAATGTGGCGAAGAAAGTTTAGGTATGGGAGTTGAAGGGTTCAAGAGAAGAGGCAGACCGAAGAAAAGGTGGATGGACTGCGTGAGGGAGGATAACAGTGAGATGACGCATGACAGGTAGAATGGAAAAATCATACATACTGCGCCGACCCCAAATAAAATTGGGAAAAGGGTAGGCTGTAGGATGATGATGATCATATTTGCGCAAGCCGAAAATAAATCGAATAATGAAATTCTGAAGCCTCTCATGTTTATCAAATTGGTCCTCGTTCAAATCAAGATAGCTGACATCGGCATAGTCAAGAATGGGTAGAAGAATTTATTGTGCAAGTTCAATTTTATATATCGCCGTAGGAGTAAAGGCTTTTCAAAAATCAGAAAACGACATTTAAATATACTTTTGTTAACAAGTAGCGTGTGTAATAAGAAGCTTTATACACACACACATGGCCGTAATAGCATTGAAAACCTTTCAACTTTGATTTTCAATTGAAAACATTGTATTTCATTTCACAGGTTAAAAATTTAATTAATGAAACTGGTGGTAATTTCACAGGATTTACATAATAGATTTTATTGATTACTGTTTAATTATTGATGTATGTTATATATATATAAGACATTCATAACGATTTTATTCATAGGTATACTTTAGCATTAACGTACGGAGGAATTAAACTCTGCTTCGCTTACCACCGCCTCATGCCGCCTTGAGTATGGCCGCGGGTGGACGGGAAGGGTTTTCCCCTCCACCTGCCATAACAGCCAGCCGCGAGAAGGTGACGTCCGCCTGTGCCGGATAGAGAATGAACCGGTGCCATTGCGGGCAGCTGCTAGGAGGGGTCCGAATGTCTTAATAACAGCAGTTCCCGGATCTCTCCTATAACAGGCGCAGCACTCTGCACACCGTGTGGTTTTAGTCGGTCCGATACCGACACACCACCCTGCCGTAAACCCCGGTGGGGTGAAGGCCCGAGGGGGTTCCCACACGTAAAAAAAATGGCGTCTTATATGCTTAAAAAGAGTCTTTAACAATAATCGTTGTAATTATACGTGTGTTATGGAACCGTGAATAAATCCGGTAAACGCCTTACATTCATTCACAAATTATCAATGTCAATAGAGAAGTTTATAATGGTAACAAGATGAATATTGGTACAATTTTGGCAAGCGCTGTCAGTAAATTACAAATTTCATCAATAAATGGCCACGATGGACAAATGTGCTGATATTTCGTTCCTCCTCTCTTCAAACAACATCTGCAGCAGTAAATATTAACGGGCCGTTAATGTCCGTGCGTGATCACCAATTTACTTGCCAAACGTCGTACTTATTATAATGTCTCGGTTATTTACAGCTTTTTGGTTCAGGAATTATGAAGGGGCTCGTGGCTAAGTGGTAACTATGTAAGAGTAGGTTCATCATCAACAGCCTTTAATAGTCCACTGCTGGACATAAGCCTCTCCTTAGAAAGGAGGTTTTGGCCTACTATACCAGGCTGGCCAGACGGGTTGGTATAGGGTTTGTGTCAAGTTTTCATTCTCTCTACAAATATAAAATAAGTATGATTTAATAATAATTAATTAATTAATAATATGATATAATAATATAGTATAAATATAATTATCAAGAATAGTACTAATAGGTAGTAATACCTAGTTCGAACAAGAAGTTAAAAAAGTGTAATACCTTATTTTTAACACGCTTTTATTAGCTTCACCTGTATGATTGTTTGTTTGTTTGTATGTAACCGACTCCTTTGAGCTCGATTTTGCCCTACTTTGAACGATCAGATTTGATTCAAACTTTGCACACCTGTCAAAGGTCGATGACAATGCAATAGTCCGATCAAAATATCCGATTATCCTAATTAGATTCGCCAGGATTAATTAATTTCTTCCCGCATCCTTTGCATGTGAGTAAGAGAGACCGAGCTAGTGCGCGAACTACGCATGCGTGCAGTTCCAGCCTTGCTCTTTCGGTCGCCAGAAAAAACAACAACAAACCAAAACACAAAAAATTCATTTTTTTTTTACACTGTACTTAATCAAACTTAATCAAATTTACACTATTATTAATCCAAATTTATTAAACTTTATTTTCTGTTTTTTAGTTGGATTTTCTATAAAAGCGTGTTTTTAATTTTAGTTTTTTTAAACTATTATTTATTTCTTAAAAAAGTTCACAACGTTACGAGTTTTCTGTACGGGCAAGAGTGCTGATTGCTGATATAAAAAGTAAACAGATAGTTATATCTGTTTAATTTTTAACCAATCTAAAATAGGAGGGGGTCTTAATTACGCAAAAACTACTCTATTTTTTGTTTTTATGGGCCTGTTGGTCTAGTGATAAGTGACCCTGGTTGCTAAGCCGGAGGTCGGGGTCGATTCCTTCCCAGGACAAATATTTGTGTGATGAGCACGATCGTTTGTTTAGTGTCTGGGTGTAATTTATCTATAATGTGTATTGTAGTATGTATGTATTTATCAGCAGTCTGGTGAAATTTGTTATTTGGATAGAAGGCTATCTTTTTACCCCGATAACCGACGCAGGCAGAGCATCAGCAAAAAGCTAATAAAAAATAAAAGGACAGGCATTTGATCTTTATATATCACAGATTACATAAAGGTGAATTCAAAAAAGGTAACAAAAATATATATTTCTCACCATTTTCCATTCCTGTTCGTCTCAATTTATAATTATCCGACCGGTGTATCTTATCACCTCCACCGTAAAAGTAAATTAGTTAAGTTTTTGTCTATTAGAAGTTTATTGCTTGAAGATAAGTCTTATTAACTTGATCTTTATATATTACAGATTATATAAAGGTAACTCCAAAAAGAGTCACAGAAACATAAATTAAATTTAGCTACATTTGCCATTCCTATTCGTCTCAATTTATAGCTACAAATGGTAATCTAAACGTACCGCATGTAATCCCTGAGTAATTCCTAAGGATGTGTGGATTAAATACAAAGCGTAGGCGTAAATCAGTGTTAAAGACAATCAATAAGTTGTACCAATGCTTTTAAAGGTATTTGATATTCCTCGATAGATGGCCTTGTGCTAAAAAGCGAAGTGAAGTTTTACAACGCTCGGCTCATTTGGAATTCTAGACACCGTTAATCAAAGGTGTCGGTTATCAAAACCCTTAAATAAATGTATTCGTGTGTATTTGAAAAAAAAACTCTGACTTGTGAGATTAAAACAATTTCATTTCAACGCCAAGAATGTCAAGTTTGATCTGACGAAGACAGAGCTGTAGTCTAAAAATGATAGGTTTATATCGTCGTGATAGGTAATGAAATGAAACAACTTGTTTGAACCTTTACAGATATTCAAAGTATAATCGTTTTTTTATCAGGAGTTACCAAATAGACCGAATGTAACTCCGGATATCCGTTTAACTTCCATCCTTAATTAGGCAATCGAAGTTACGAAGAAAATGTGTATCGTATCTAGGCAGTTACGATGGGTAGCTACGATATGTAGCTACGATAGGTAGCTACGATATGTAGCTACGATAGGTAGCTGCGATAGGCAGCTACGATGGGTAGCTACAAAATGTGATTTGAGATATTTGGCACATTTGCGCTGGCTGTGTAAAAAAAACTATTATTATATACCACAGATAAGTAATAAATAGGCATTTATAATTGATTCTTCAAATTATTTTTTTAGCTTAAAGATGTATAAATAAAAGCAAGGTTATGAAAATTTGATTTGTAACTTTTAATAACTCTTTTATCGTATTAGTCTGTCAGTGTTCTCTCAATTTAGACATGGATTACTGGACACTTCATCAACCAATTTATGACAATTTCTTCATAAGTAAAGATCAGTCAATGACCTTGAATAAAAATTTAATGAATAGAGCTGCATTAAGGACAGAAAGGTTCCATACCATTTACTTCGGTCATCTTTTGAAAAGACAAGTTGTTGGCACAAGAAAACAATTCTTTCGGTTCCGTACAATTAATCACGAGAAAGATTCAGGTTTCCTAAGTTTCACGTTGTTAGGGAAGGGTTGGATTAATGGATTGTTGATTAATGAATAAACATAGTTATGTACAGGAATTATAAGTACCAGCAACTTTTTATGGTACAGTTTGGTAATACAATGCTTTAATTTTACCACTGAACATTAGAAATAAATTATGTGGCTACAACCGCTGAACAAAAATATGATTAAAACTAATTGGTTAGGTATTGAAGTTAAGTGAAATAATAATTTAAGTGAACCTAGTGTCTTAATAGTTATGAGAATCAGTGTTCTTTTGCAATTCGCAGTAAGTTTGTGTGAGTGTGTGTATGTGTGCGTGTGTATGAAAGAGTGTGCGTGTGAATGTGGAGGGGTGCGTGCATCTGTGTTTGTGTGGCTATTTGACTGGATGAAGCAAATTGTCAGTTACATCATAGCTAAGTGTACGAAGCCAATCAATGACAATCTTTTTACAGTGGTGTTTATATTTGGCAACAATATTTAACACCTTGTTCAGATTGTTATACAAAAAGCGTCTTGGGAGTCTCATTTGGGGGCAGTCCTAACCTACGTGATGGTTGTCTTCGGGATATTTTAGAAGAATACTCATAGTCAGTCGTCAAAGAATGTTGCCTAAGAACAACTTGGAGATTGAACAGTTGTCGCTCTGATAAAACTACGGTGTGGTCATATAGTTCTTTGGTAGGAAAGCGGAAAGGTTTAAAAGTGCAAACCTTTAGGATAGCTCTTTGTGCTCATTCTAATTGTATCAGATTACTTTTACAGGCGCCATCCCAGATAGAAATACAGTAACTTATCTTGGACTGGCACAGGGAATAAATAGCACACTATTTTTAAAACTTTGGAATCTGTGACATATACTTTAGTTTCCTCATTCTCCCTGTTAAAAATTCAATGTACGGTGCGAAACTTAATCGTATTTCCAGAATAATGCCCAGATATTTAATAGTATCTATACTCTTTGCAGTTTGGGATAGTTACACATCAGCTGTGTATTTTTTGCATGGTTATGGGCTGCAATATAAAAGTTCCTATCATCGAACTGTTTCGCGGTTTTGATGTTAAACAATCAATATTTAGTCTTATCGACATTTTGCGAGAGAGTATTATCGGATAACCATTTAGTTGCTCTGTTAAATCCCATTTGTGCAGTGTCATAAACTAGATCCCAAGAGTGTCCAGTAAAAACAATTTACCATCTACAAGATCTAGATTGCAAAGTTCATTTATGTACACTTAAAAGAGTGTAGAAACAAGTATGATACCTTGAGGAACTCCAAACTCGACAGGTAGTTGGCTGCTAACGTACTCACTAATTTTGATACACTGAGTGTGGCTGATCAGGTAACTCTGAAATAGCAGTAACTGTTTATTCCTGACTTCGATCGCCTCCAGTTTAAGGATTAGTTTGGGGATGGAGACCGTGTCAAAAGCCTTGGCGAAATCAAGGAATATTGCCAAGCATTTTTGGCTGCTATCCAGTGCCCTCACTATGTGGTCGGTGAGATCATGAACTGTATCTTTACCTTTAGCATTAAATTGTGTGTGGTGTAGTTAACCAATTGCGATATATGACGTATGTAATGCAATGTACATAAAAAGAAGGTTAAAAAAGTAAAACAAATTTAAATATGACAATACAAATTCTCACACCATATAGTCACTTCTTTTTCACAAATTTGCTATGATCAGATTCTTTTTCGATTCAAACTGGTGGTTTTCCTTCAGCTTTAAGTATATAAACTAAGCCTCTTGAAGTCCAGCAATAAGAGTAACCATTGTCTTGGGAAAAATTTCTTTCTAAATAATATATTTTCTGACCTCTAAATGTCAGTGCCTCCGATACATACACAGGCCTAGGAGGCCCCGGGAGTTTGAGGTTGCTGGTATTCAGTTTATCTTCGTTAGCCTTTTCCTTGTTTAGATTTTTGACTCCTTGCAATATCTTTTCCTTAAACAAGATTAAGTTCAACCATGATAGGTTTTATGTTTTTGTTATTTGTGGTTATTCTGTAAACATCTCTATTATCAGAATCTTATAGATCAACCTCTACAACTTTAGCCAATGATTTAATAGTGTCTCAGATTGCTTCTTTAGTCTCATTTTTTTGTTATCACATAACACGGCGGTAACGTTGCGTATTTCTAGGTTGGTCCGTTTATTTTTACGTTCAAGAGTTCCAATTTTTTCTTCCAATTTTAGAAACAGCTTTTTGTCTCGTTCCTTTTCTTCCTCCAGGTTTGTAAGAGATTAAGGACAGAATCATATTTATCAGACATCTTTTACAAGGTGTCTTTTAATTTATTATTTTGCTTCTTCAGGTCGTAAATAATCTCGTCATTTCAGCTTTTAATTAACCGTAATCGTAGCCCAGTTCACATCTGCGTTTCCCTCGTACACTGATATTGCTGTTATCACTCTGTTCAGAAGGAGTATCTGAGTCATGCAACATACTTAGCGGTTCCGTCGTCAGTACCGTGCCGAGTCCGGCTGCTGAAGTGCTAGGTTCAGGCGCGACTGGCGTTGGAGGTGGCGAGTGACTAAGGGGCATTGTGTTTATTTTGTTTACCTCAATCCAATTGCAAGGTGTGTGCACTGCTTGTATTCCAGTATCAAAGATGTCACAATTTGATATGTGTAAGGCAATTATTGTAAGTATTCTAAACTGCACACGAATCGCACACTAATAAAGGCCCGTAGTGGAGAGTCAGCACTGTGCAGATGGCAGAGTGCACTGTTGATTTATTAACGGCGGTACTTGGAAAATATTTTTTAATTTTTAGTCTAGATTTCTAGGAAATTCCGCACTAATATACTATTGTCTTTGTGGATTGCAGTCCTATATTTTAATCACATAATTCTGTAAACTTCACGACACTCCCGAACAGATTATCGCGTATTTTAAAACGGACACTTTCTGATTTCACATTTGTAAACAGCGCCATTTCGAAAGTGGTTCATTGGTTTGATGTCAACAATTTACTATTAAATGAACAAAAAACTAAGTGTATACGTTTCACTATGCCAAACGTCAAGCCAGTGAAAACTACTGTGATAATCAAGGATGTCGGGCTGGACCTTGTGGACACTACGACATTTTTAGGTATAACACTAGATGCTAAGCTACAGTGGGGCCCACATATTGATAAATTGTCGAGTAGACTCAGCTCAGCAGCATACGCAGTAAGGAAAATCCGAGAGTTGACTGATGTTGATACAGCACGACTTGTTTACTTCAGTTACTTTCATAGCATAATGTCGTACGGTATTCTGCTGTGGGGGAATGCTGCCGACATTCAAACTATTTTTGTGCTGCAAAAGAGAGCTATTCGAGCACTTTATAATTTAGGCAATCGTTGTTCATTGAGGCAGAAATTTAAAGAAATAAATATAATGACAGTGGCAAGTCAATATATTTATGAAAATGTAATATATGTTCACAAAAATAAAGATAGCTTTTTGAAAAAAAGTGATGTACATGCCATAAATACCAGAAATAAAAATAAATTTGTTGTACCCGCCTCTAGGCTCCAAAAGATAAACAAGTCTTTTCGAGGTCAATGTGTCCGATTTTATAATAAAATCCCAAATAATATTCAGGAGTTGAGTATTAACAAATTTAAATCCGCAATAAAACGTGGCTTGTGCCAGAGGGCCTACTACTCGATTGTGGATTACATGGAGGACAAGAATGCTTGGGATTAATTAGCGCAGGCTATTTCTTTCTTAAGTAAAAATGTGGTGTGGCTAGTATGTTTTTTATTATTTTTTCTATTTTTTATGTTTCACTTTATTTTCTCTTGTATTCGTTTGTTCTTCTTAATCTTGTTTTCTCTTCCTTGTTTTTTCACCTTTAAGTCCTTAATAACGGACATACTAGCACACATCAAAACAATGTTGTGATATATTTAATAGTGCCATTGTATCTACTTGTGAATTGCAAAAGAGTGGCCATGAGTTTGTTTGCCCTTTCTTCTCATAAGGCTCAACCCCTTGGAAACGGGCGGTTGTAGATCGGCACAGGCATAGATTTTGTATGGGTTTGATTTTGTTAAATTTATTTGGTTACTATTTGACAAAACAGAGATTGTTGCTTTTGTGTGTGTTGATCTATGACTTTAGAGTCTACATGGAAGACGATTTCAAACAATTTTGAAAATTTTATGAAATAAAGAAAGTTTGAGTTTGAGTTTGAGTTTGAGTTTGAAATATTCTTACACGGAGTAATAAAAAAAAAATGTTTTTCCGAACGGTATCACCGACCCAATCCAATAAAAAAAATACAAGAGCATTGAGAACCTCTTACTATTTGGAAGTCGGTTATCTATACAAATAAATTAAAATAAAATGTCTGTTTGTAATGTCAAAATATAGTTTTTTTTCATGCTCACACCGTTATTTGCACGATACCTATACCTAAAAACCAGTTTTTTTACTGTCTGTCTGTATGTTTGACCGATTTCGATAATATTTTACTACCAGGTAGCTGTCCACATAAGGAATAACTTAGGCTATTTTTCTTCTCAGAAAAACCCTTTAAAATGTTGCCCGGTCCGGGCATCGAACCCACTAAGGCAGCGCTTTTTAAATTCCACGCAAACGAAGTCGCGAGTACCAGCTAGTAACTACATAAAGCATTGAAGTACCAGGTACTTGGACAAGCAAACTGTACATCTAAAGTAGACTTAAACACAGACTTTTCCCTAACATTATACAGTTTTTCAGATTGTATCTGTTTGCAACAAGTAGGTATTTCCATTCCTTTTGCGTTTCAAAGAATTTATACTTTCTTTACCACTATACAGGACCGTAAACCTTACATCGCTCACTTTAGGATCTAATTTCATTTACACTACAATCACATTCTAAAACAGCTAACCGTTTAACTAAATTTGACTTAAATTCATAAGGATTAGAGTTGAAAATGCATAGGCATCAGGTTTGAAAGAGTATTTCTTGATATACCGCCGTGTGTATTACGTAGGAGTATTATTCAGTGAAGATTTCATTTCAATCCATTTCCTGGCGTCTCGACTAAGGCTGTTGAATGGATGCTAGATTCCAGATGTCCTAGTTAGGCTTCATTTATATTTGTGCTTACTCTATCGAACTGAAATATGGGATCGGAGACCGAATTCTAGCAATACTATTCTTCATGAGTGGTTGAAATACAGTGTGCTCAGGATGTTTCCGGATTCCCGCCCTTCGGCATACCCCGGTGGCATGCATTAATATTAAGTGTAACATTACAGAAATAGTGCAAAAGAGTCTTTGTTTTCTGAATGAAAGGTACGCTATGTTTTTTTTCTTTACCCCTTTTTTTTCCTGTGCTGAAATCCCCTCGGATACCACCTACCGGTGGCTATGTCGGACTGGAAACGACTAAAAACCGCACGCCGTCTCGGGTAATAGAAGCCGAGTAGCCGCGGAACCAGGTGTACCCTAGAAAGGAAATCACTTTTCTCCTTTATCTTTACCACTGGATAGAGAAGAGCATAGCGCAGCGCATTAGAAACGAGATATCTTCTCCTCTCTTCTTATGGTTTTTATATAATAAGTGTATTTAACTGTATTAAGATACTCATTTTTTTTTCAAAATATGGCATAGACCGTATTTCTCCATCACAAGAGCAGGCATTAAGCTTCTGTATTAATAAGATTTAGAAGATATAGCATTTTAAACTTCTATATGGTTATCATACACTACGACAACCATCGGAGAAAACGAGTTCTTGAGTGGAGACCGCGTCTCGGCAAGCGTAGGGTAGGACGCCCACAGGCCAGGTGGAGTGACGATTTGCGCAAGATGGCTGGCAGGAGCTGGATGCGAGAAGCCCAAAATCGATCTAAGTGGCGTCTAATAGGAGAGGTCTATGTCCAGCAGTGGACTGCGATAGGCTGATGATGATGATTTATATTGACTAAACATTTGTTACATATATGGCGGATTGGCACTTTAATTTTTTTCTTGACGTTCAGTAACGATGTATCAGCACTGAAGATATTATACAGATATACAAATAAAATATTTATAATTATAACTATTATATAACATTATGATCCCCACATTAAAAGTAAATTAGTAATGTTAATGTCATTTAGAAGTATAGTATTCAAAGAAATATATGTTTATATTTTATGCGTCGGGCATACGTCGACCTTCGAGTCCAATGTAACCACGCTTTCGGGATGCTGATAGGGTTGTCAAAACACTGCAGTGCCTCCGGAATGTTTGCTGGGGAGTTTCTCGATGATTTCACAACCATAATAAGAAAGTGAACTCGCGCAAGGGGCAGTGCTAACAGCATCCTGGCGGCGTTATCAAACCGGTCCCCTTTATTTAAAAGGCGGATTGAGCTCCATACAGTCAAAAATACTGTAATTAAAATATTATGTACCTTACTAATAATAGTTTTTTAAGTGGAATATGTATATAACCAATTCTGGGCTTGTTCTGAATTAACCTTATTATTATTCTCTTTATTTCATTATATAAGTACATTTTTTTTATATATCAATGTACAAAAAAAAACCTCTAAAAATTTAAAAAATAATGCCCTATCGGTATCGGATACAGGAACCAAGATACCGGTAGTTAGGACTCCAGAGACAGAAACCTCCTCACAATACGTGCCGTATGCAGAAGAACTGCTTTGTGCATCAGGCCTTTAATCTTATTATTATTAGTTTACATTAGATGCAAGATCTTTAATTTTAATATTTAAAAATACCTAAACTCACGTCTTTTATCACCGAAGGGGTAGAGACAGGCTTTTGAAAGGCACACATTTTACCCACTGCAGTAAATTTTAGGCCCTCTTACTTGCACCAGGGCCTTCCTTTCTAGGGTATACCTGGTTCTCCGGCTATTAGTACCCGGCGAAGGCGTGCGGTTTTAGTCGGTTCGAGTCCGACATGCCACCGACAGGTGGTATCCGAGGGGATTTCCGCACGGAAAAAAAAAAAAAAAAAGGCCCTCTTACTTAATAGAGTACCACATATATATATTTAAATAAACATATTTATATGTCTTTAAATACATACATATTATCGATAAACAACTCCCAGACACAGAGGAAATGATCGTGCTCATCAGGGTCCCTGGGTCGGAATCGAACCCACGACCTCTGACCTAGCAGTCAGGATCGTTGATCACTAGACCAACTGGCCTTCCCATATTTAACAATAATTTATAATAAAAACTATTCTATAATCTGATTTGACAATAAATTATTTATAATTATTGTTTCTGTATTATGACGTTATTAATTAATTAGACACTACATATTTTAAAATTTGAATTGTATTTGACGTTGTATTTCCCGTATTTTTTTTATATTTTAATTTGTTGATATTATTAAATATATTTAGTCTAATAAAGCATGTTACAGAGGAACTTTATTCTTTTCTAAGAACTTATTATACGTTTACCAAATAATAAATAATTTGATTGATAGACTGCAACAAAATTTATTATAATGTAAAAACAAAAAAATACAAATTCAAAGCGAGTAATAAATTAGGTTTAGAGTCTTTTTGAAACATAATGCAATCATTATTTCATCATTTAAACATTTAAATTTTAAATTATTACCCTGACGGAACGAACAAATAAAATAAAATTCATTTTTTTGTTTTGTTTTTTTATGAATAGTTAACATTTTTGAGTTTAAAAATAGCGTAAAATGGGGTGTGGCGACTCCCACATACAAAGAAAACAGAAACATACTACAGCGCCATCTAATGAAGACACACCGAACTACGGAGTAACTACTAAAATAAGAATTGCTAATCCTGTATCGCTATATAAAGAATTCCCTCGCCGATTAGCATATATACAACTTCCCAACATCAACCGTTGGGCCGCGGCCCGCCAGGCATGATCACCTCGCCTGGTCGGAGGATCCTCCCTTTGTGTTGGAGGACATGACACCCGTTCCTCCACATGGGGTAGTTCAGGTTAAATTTGAAGTGATTAATACCAATAAAAATATATGTAATTAATTCAGCTGATACCCAAATAATCCATAGACACATTATAGAAGATTAATAACTAAAACATTAAACTGGTTTGATTTGTTCCATAAAACGACGATTTGCTTTCCCATTAAACCGTCAGTATTTTTATTACGTCACTTAAGATAACATTTCATAGATCCCAACTAACTCGTATCTAAATCGCTTAAGATTTCTTATTGAGGGCCAAATCTAATAGAAGCCTAATCTTTGGATCGAAGATACGAAATCTGTACCCCATTATGAAAAGAGTCTCTTAGTCCCTTCCATTAAATTTTCTACTTTCGAATGCCTAATATTTACACTTGTTCAAGTTTTAAGTAAATAAATTTACTGTCAACCATAAATTGCATTATCATTTAAAATATTCTGCCATTCAAAGCTTTTTCAGGTCATCAGTTCATCTAGCAGTTTCCTCTTTATGAACCGTTTGCTGTACTATCTCAAGTATCCGCTAAACCAAGCATAAGATAATAATCCTAAAGAAAAAACAAATATTGTAAACGACGTGTTATTTTCGCTGCATAGATTACAAAAGCAAGGAGTTGAGACGTGGTCAGCAGCGGATATTAAACCATACGCTCCAATAAGCACATTCTCTGAGCAAAATTATTCTTAGAAGTTACGAATATTGGTGGATATGGCGAATAACTACTGTTATCATACAGTAATGTAATTTACTATACCATATGAGGCTTTTGTAGAATTACTTGACAGGCCTATTGATGGCAGTGATCCTGACTGCTAACGTAGAGACACAGACGTAGACAAACATTGTTTAATGAGCAACAATCATTTATTCTGTGTATTTAGAAATCTAATATTTAAAATTACCGTGTCGCGGTGTTTGTTACCAAACTCCTCCGAAACGCGGGACCGTTTTTGATGAAATTTTGTGTGCTTATCGGGTAGGTCTGAGAATCGGCCAACGTCTATTTCTCACACCCCTGAATGATAGGGGTGACCCCTACATTTTTTTTGGCAAAACAACGTTTGCCGGGTCATGTAGTATTTAATATATAAATATAATCAAAATACATCAAAGACATTAATATTTTTTTAATTAATACCTGAAAATAGCAATGTTTGGTCTGTGGGATAATTCTGTTGTAATCACAAAGTACCTAATTTACATCGTAGCATCTGACCTAACGAAACATTTAATAGACGTGTTATTATTTTATTGTGTATTACTCGTATTATACCTATCTCATATTTCAGTATTACAGAATTATTTAATAAAATCGGAAGATTGGCAGGATTGACTGCACCGATGGCGTAGTGGTTTAAGTGGTCGCAACACCGCTTACTACTACGCTGAGTGTTGTGGGTTCGATCCCCACATTGGACGACACTGCGTGATTCACAAATTCTCGTTCTGAGTCTGGATATTCTTTGTGTGCATTTCATGTATGTTTGTAAAGTCACCCGCGACACAGGATATATTCCTAGTGCGGGAGTTGACTTAAAAAAAATCACATAGGACTTTTTGTGATTTATTAAAATTTGAGCAGTTTATATTTTTACATTTACATAGCATGAGTAAAAAAAAAAAGCCGTATGGTGTCGTGGGACACCCGATAGGAACGAAGTTGTGACGATCGAGTAAAACTGATTTGACACGATTTTAATTACAACGCCATCTATGAAAGCGGCTATTACCTACATATTAAAAATAATTAAAACAATTTATACATTTTTAAAATCTCCTTGTGAAATGATTTCCTATCTATTCGATAGATGGCGCTGAATGTCTGACAAGATGACACGAAAATAAAGAGCAAAAAGCCAACATCACGTGGTATTCCCAGGCGGTCACCCATCCAAGTACTAACCACGCCCGATGTTGCTTAACTTCGGTGATCGGACGAGAACCGGTGTATTCAACATGGTATGGACGTTGGCGAACGTTAAAGCAAATTTAATTTATGGTATCCACAGTTAGACGTCAATTTATATTAAAAAGTGTCGTGACAAATTTTCGTACGAATTTTTTCCGTCTAGCCCCCTTTCACAACGCGCGATAAGGAACTTCGTTCCAAAAATAGCGATAACCTTGTGTTATCAAATCCGAAGTCATATACAGAAACTTAGTTTCAATAAATTTAAAACCAGTTTTCAGTATTCTATTGTCTTTTATATTTTACGTGTTATTTTTTGTCCATATATTTTTATTGCAATTATGTATCTAACAGAAGTATCATTTACAGGTACAGGTAATTCTTTTGCCCGCAGTACTTAACCTTTGAAGGTATGGAATAAAAACTTAATAAAGGAAGAAATAGTGACCCAATTTATTGACCACCAAGCAAGTAAAAGTTTCTAAGTAAAACATAAAAGCGGTATGGCCCCTAAAACTAAAGTCACTTAAGCATACTATCAAAAACTAAAACAATATAAACCGGGGGTAATCTAGCGATTTAAGTTAAGGCCATTTCGAGCAGATTTATTACGGTAACAAGAACTGTCAGTTTATTAAGTAGTGATAAATGATGCGATGTGTTTTGTTTTACTTGTTATTGTTGGGACTTGTTGAATATTATATTAAATGGGCCCGTTGAGACTAGCCGAGTACGGTTAGTATGAAACAAGTAGATTTTCATTTTTGTTTGTAACACATATTTATGAAGTAGGTTTAGTAGGCTTTTAATAATTTTAATTTCATTTATTTTTATCTACGACGGGAATACAGTTTGACACCACCCCTATTTATCCCCATGGTGTCGTAACTGCCGATTAAGCGAGTAAACTACGCAGGACAACAGCACTGCAAAGAGAAAGAAAGCTTGAAACAAACCCTATACCAACCCGTCTGGCCAGCGTGATATAGTAGACCAAAACCTTTATTCTAAGGAGACGCCTATGTCCAGCAGTGAACTACTAAAGGCTGTTAATGTGATTTTCATATTGGTTTCTTTTTTATGGGGAGCGAGGAAACGGAACCATCTGATGGCAAGTGACCACCTTCGCTCATGAACACCTGCAACCCGAGAGATACAAATGCTTTACCGCTCCGTGAATGCTCCTTCCACCGCGTATTATGGAGTGGGGTTGAGCCTACGGTAACTTGACTTACTCAATGAATGAAGAATTTCTCATCATCAGTTTTTTGTGAGGCCGGGGTAACAGTCCAGTCGAGTCGGCCTATTTGTTCCTAAGGTTGCCTTGTTGGTCTGCAAATGATAGTGGGATCAATTAAAAAATGTAAAAGTTTAAGATGACACGTAAATTGTTTTAGAGAAAATGTTTGTCACAAAGATAGAAAGGAATAGCGTTAGTAGGTAAACTATTTTAAACTTACTTCAAAAAGCAGGAGGTTATCCATTTGGATGTTTATTAACCGACTTTAAAAAGCAGTGTATAACTTTTATAGATAGAATACCTTTTAAAAAGTCACCCTAATCCTAAGGCGGGACTACGTGCCGATAGGATGCATGGCTTGTAGGAGACAAGTTCTAATCGCCAACCTCGACGGATCTGGCAAATGTCGTTGTATACTGCCTTTTTGAGGGAATGGGTGTCACCCCCCTTGTGACGTGTTAAATAGACCATACTCGTGGGAACAAAATGAGCGATTCTAACACCCCAGAAAATGTAATAAAATTGGATAAGAGTAACCCAAAAACTTTGACCCAATAGCTTTTTCACAAAGGAGTGTTTATGTATCGCCCAAGCTCAAGTTCCATTAGATTGAGACTGATCAAGACAAAATCAACGTTGAGCTGGCAGATAAAACAGATAGAGAATCCGAAGAACAGCAGTTTACAGAAGGGAACTATGGCAAAAGTCAAAGATCTAGTTTAGACGCAATAATGCGCAGACAAAAACAATCAAAATTGAATTACCGGCTCGTGACACTAGCAGTACAAACATCCAACAGCTTTACAGGGCTCGACGGTATAGAGTAAGCAGATAAACCTGAAATAGAAGCACCAAAACCAATAGGACCCCCTACAATGTTTACTGATGGCTTTAAAAATATCCAACCTTTACTAAAACAACTACAAGAAAAAAATGCGTCAGCAACTACAAGAAAAAAAAACAAGTTTTTTGTTGTTGTGTTTTTTTTCAACTTGTTGTTTTTTTTTGTAGTTGCTGACGCAGACAGCTGAAGCACATTCTAGATAAAGATCGTAATGAAGAATTTCAAAATTATTTCACTGGCCTGGATACTAGTGCTTCCTCGTATTATTCTTTATGGAAAGCCACTAGATGACTAAAACGGCCCGTTACAGTTTTTCCTTCTATAACAAAATCCGATGGTACCTGGGCACGGACGAAACAAGAGAATATCTCGGAATATCTCTCAAACGTCTTTATTCCTCATCTATATGAAGCCTCTGCCGAAGATGCAGCAGAAGTTATTACCCATCTAAATAGTCCTAAAAATAAAGAGGACATACTTTTTAAATTTACAAAGACAGAAGTTGCCCGTAGTACAGAATGGAGAAGCACTGTCTGACCTTTGTCAAATAAAAGCAGGAGTTCCACATGGTAGCGTACCTGGACCTATACTCTACTTACTGTTCACTTCAGATTTGGCGACATCTGAATCCTTAACCTCTGGAACTTTCGCTGACAATACCGCCATACTGGATGCCCATAGTGACCCAAAAATAACCTCACAAATACTCCAAAAAGGACTAAACGACATAGCTGCTCAAAAACTGGCGGATAAAAGCAAACGAAATAAATCCAGTCAATGTAACGTTTGCTTTAAGAAGAGGATCTTGACCTCCAGTCCCATTAAACAACATTGAAGTTCCACAGGCAGGTTATGAAAGATATCTTGGATGCATTTGGAAAAAAATACCTGGCAGAAACATATTTTCGCAAAGAGGAAGCAACTTGGAATTTAAACACGAAAACTTTACTAGCTCATTGAAAGGAAGTCTCAACTGTCTCTTCAGAACAAAATACATTTGTACAACGCAATACAAAAGCCAATCTGGACGTATTGGATCCAATTATGGGGCACTGCATCCCACTTAAACATAGAAATCATACAAAGGTTTAAGAATAAAGTACTACGCATGTTAACTAACGCTACCTGGTTCGTTCCCAACGAACTATTACACCGTGACCTACAAATACCCACCCTGAAGCAGGCAATTGTACGCCATACTAAGTCCTATAAAGAACGCATCGAACAACATCTAAACACTCTAGCTCGGCCATTAACAGAAAACCACAATAAAGCGCGACGATTAAAGCGTTCAATACCTCAAGACTTAATACAATTACAGTAAATATAACTAATGTCAAAACAACGAGGATGTGACACAGGTCACATACCGAGCTTGCCAGCGTTTTGCACCGACCAACATACTGCTGAATATCCCTTGAAGCAGACAGATTGTAGTAAACCAGGAGGACAAAAAAATAATAATAATCAACTTAATAATAATCAATGGAACTCCTTAAAAAAATCAATCGCAAAAATCAAACAGCAAATCAACCGCTATTGCTGGTAGGTTTTCAGTGCTCTTTGTTAATATAGTTTGAAATCGGTTCAACTTTTTTTATAAAGGGTTTTTTTTATCATTTTAACTATTAAGTTTACTGTGAAACTTAATTGCAAAAAATAGGCTAGCTAAATAAATAATGACTAAAGTAATACATACATATATGACTGAATGTTGGGTAAGTTGTCAGGAATATAAACCAGTAAATATACCACCACCCGTTGGGTTGGACAATCACCCGGGTTGGATGTGAGGAACGGTACTACAGTTGACAAAGAAGATGAGACGAGGCGTTATTGAATATCTTTCTTCCAACCAATGTAAATATTCTTATGGTACTACTTATTCAGGCTAACAAGAGCTACTTTTTGTATCGATTGTCACGACGAAATTCGATAGACTGAACCTAATTTTTAAATTATGACCTTTATTTCTAAAGCAATAGAACTTACTATGTTTACCAAACTAAATTGAACTTTAGATAGGTGCGGAGACAACAGGTAGTAAAATAAAATTAATTAAATTTCTGCTTAACGAATGTAATGTCTTAGTTAATGGTATATAAAACGTGAAGCTATGCCATGTTACATAAGTCTAATTTACCCCCAATTGAATTCTCCGCACAAAGCAAGTTAATAGGCAAACTTCAAGCGTCACATGGATCAGTAGGTGAAAACTAACAGCGATTTAAAGTAGTTGCTAAGTTTAACTGCAGTTAAGGACAGTTGGCGAGTGTAATTGTCTTAGTTAATTTAGTTGGATTTTAAGATTAAGTGATGACAAATGTTAGTATTGTGGAGAGTTTGTATTTAATTTGAGTCTATTGTTTCAATTTAGAAATATTTAGAGAATATATGACGTTCTTCAGGAGTTCTACGTCTAGTAATACAGAAAAGTATGCAAGACAATAATTTTTTTTTATTTGTTTAGTGACATCATAATTATTAACACAGATTTGATCAGAATTGTTGGAATTGTGAAAGTTAGTCTATATAATCTATATCTATTAAAGGAGAAACTGACAGACTCATTCACTGACTGATCGATCAACGCACAGCTGAAACCGCTGGGTTTAGAAGCATGAAATTAGTAGGAAGAAAGGATTTTTTCTACGTTTCTACGTTTCTTTCTGGAATAAATGGCAGTGCGCTCACAAACGTCGCATCACTGACGAGGTGGAGTCGAAGCGGAGACGGGATGTTGGCGCGGCGGTGATGGTGAGGTCTACTGACTCCACCGCCATTTTGTTTCGTGCGTAGACGTGTTTACACTTGCGTATTTACACACACAAAGATGCGAGGATTTTGAAACCAACCTAAAATTCATTGAAATTGTACGTATTAATGCTTGTATCTGATCAAACACGATCTGATTATGTTGAATGAATTGGAATGGATGAAGGAAGCATAGCCGCCCGCGTCTCGACTCTACGTAAACGCCACGTCTCAACCGTGCCGCGACGCCGCCGCGGCCGCACCTCGCCTTACCATCCTAAAACTGTTACTTCAGACACAGTATTTCATTGCTCTTGTCAACGGCTGTCATTCTCCAAAGAAATCTACCAAACTTAAATTTATCTTTACTTATTACTTAGGCAAATATGAAAGAATATAATGATGATATGATTTATGTTCATCGAACGGAATAATTTGAACGCGAGTTTATCTCACACTGATCGGTTTTTTTATTGATCCTTAAAGTGATGCCCAGTTACCCAAAACCTACTTACAATACCCCGTCGAGGAATAAAAAAGTGTAAAATAATAGTGCTGATACAAAATTGAACCCAATAGTTATCCCATCATTTCCCATGGCATGATAATATATATTTATAAGGGCCACGGGAGAGAAAAGGTACAATATATAGTTATGGCCTTCGTTTAGGGAATTTGTTCCAAGCGATTAAGATATAGGTTCTCCCTAGTCGCTATTGCCATTAGCGATAGTTAGATGATTGAATTTACCGTTACGAGACAAGTTTCTTCAAAATCCGCTGGCTTTACTGACTAGGTGATTAAACAACTTTATTGAAAAAAAAACAGATTATGTATAATATTAGCTGGTACCCGCGAGTTCGTTCGCGTTTAATTTGAAAAACGCTACTTTAGTAGTGTTGTACTGTACGCAACTGCAGTCCGTGAGACTCGAGGCCGGGCAAATTTTATAGGGTTTTTCGGCGAGGAAAATTACTCCTTATATGGACAGCTATCTGGTTGTAAAATATTATCAAAATCGGTTCAGCCGTTTTGAAGATTACCCAGTACAAACAGACAGACAGATAAGCAGACTGACAAAAAATATTTAAACTGGTTTTTAGGCATAGGCATAGCGCAAATAATCGTGTAAACATGCAAAAACCCTATTATTTTGACAAACAAACATTTTACTTTTATTTATTTGTATTTATTACATATTTCGGACAACTGTCACCCAACGCCATCTAGTTTCAAACTGAGCTGACTTTGTACTATGAAAACTAGAGTGACTGATAGAATACGTACATACTCTTTTTTTTTGTAAATACATACATAATATACATAGAAAATACCCAAACTCCAAACTAAATATTTGTAGTGATAACCTCTTCTTATGTGTTTTTGAAATCGGTTAAAATTCAACTTATATTTTTTTATATTAGTTTCAAATAGAGGTACCTATCTCTTTGGAACACAAAATAAACATAACTTC
Organism: Arctia plantaginis; assembly: GCA_902825455.1. NCBI lineage: Eukaryota > Metazoa > Arthropoda > Insecta > Lepidoptera > Erebidae > Arctia > Arctia plantaginis. Next base: position 1,844,257 of record CADEBD010000302.1, read on the forward strand.
AAAGAAATACCAATAGTATTATACTAAACTTGAGTATTTAAACGAAATTTGACTGCACGGATGGCGTAGTGGTTTAAGTGGCCGCGACGCCGCTTACTACTACGCTAGTGTTGTGTGTGTCGGATCCCGTCGTCCCGTGTCCAACATGGGACGACACTTTGTCTGATCCACAAATTATTGTTCTAAGTCTGGATGTTCTTTGTGCCCGTTTCATGTATGTTTGTAATGCGAAAGTAGTTTTTGTTTTAACGATCAATTTTGTGAGTACCTATAAAGTTTGTAAGTAATAAAAAAAACTACTAATTATTAAATTCTACCTTTAAAAATCGATATATGTACTATAAGAATCGATAATTTTTTACATAAAAAAACTATTTCTTTTAAAAATTAATATATTTAAAGAATATCTAATGGTTTTCTATAAATTGACTTCATTGTTACGTAATTATGAGTTGACAAAAAGGTCACAACGCTAGTACCCGACTGTGTATTCTGATATTTATATTTATGTATTATATGTGTTTACTTAAAGACATTTATTATATATATGTAGTAATAAATATAGTATTTTATTTATGTATATTTAATCTAGATTTAACTTAAATTTATTATAATTTTTTTGTTTTATCTCTGCACCTACTTCCTTATTTTCTACATTACCTGACTACGAGAGAATGCCCTGGGCATTAAGTCCGCCTGTGTACAACTTGTGCATTAATTATTTTAAAATAAATAACATACATGTGTTAGTGGGTGCATAGACCCACTGTCCTGATTCCTCAATCGATTTTTGTACCAAAAGGTTTTTTTCCTATTTAATATTAAGGCGTTAGATGAACAATAAAGATTTTCTTACAAAAGAGTATCAGTATCCTAATGGTATGTAGCGTCACATGGTTCCTAAATAGCCAGCCATTACGGAGGTCCCTCACTAAATTGGTCCCAATCTCCGCTAGAGTCAGTTAGGAATTTTATGAGCCTGACGATCCCTGAGGATAGTTGACGTTATGTAGATTTAAAAAATGATCTTATTTGTAAAAATGAAGTGAGTTTTAGTAGGTATCCACATACTAATACGTATCTATATATTTTTTAAACCAATATGACGTACGGAAACTTTTTATGCCTACGATTCTCAAAGTTTGTTGAAGAAGTGCAGAGCGATAAAAAAGTCATAAATGATAAATGATATTTGTTTCTGTATCTTTTCAGATATTTTTACAAGTCGGACTTTACAGTTAGAAGGAGTGGGCATTTCTTAAGACTCACTCTGGGAAGGAACGCCGAAACAAACCACAGAGGTGTCTTTTTTTTAAGTCCGTAAACAAAGTTAAATAAAACTGTGCGTGTATAGTATAGGGTCTGGGTAGGCCTTTTGAGGAAAGGACCACAGGTTCACAGTATGGCAACTTAAGTTGGTAAATGTAAAGGTCAATGAACAAAAGTAGACATTCTAAAGAGTCGAAATTAAACCGAACACATAGGCTATTTCTAACACACATTTTATAGTTTGCTCCATGAGGTCACTCCAGATGATTGAGCACATACTATTTCATTGATGAGTCCAACAGATGGGACATGGTAACTACGATTTAATAATAAAGCCAAGAAGTGAATAGAAATCACAAATCACATGGAACAGTAATTTTGATTCACTTTTTGATTCGTCTCGCCATTAAAACGCACGGTGTGATCTAATCTGCGTTTGTTTAAAATCATCATTATCAACAAGTCAAGTCAGATTGTCCTGCGTAGTTGGCTCCGTTAGTAGGCTCTTACGACACTCACGGAATGAATAGGTGTGCTAACACTCCGTATTCTTAACCCGTCACCACATGGACCTTTGTTTATAAACATTTGTAAAATAATGACGATTAAGTTAAAAATTCGAATACGTTGTACTTTAGGAAGCAGCCATCTTCATCACGATGACAACATCAATTTGTTCCTGAAAATTTAGCACAGCTACATTAGCTTGAACTTAACGTAAACTCATCCCGTTTACCCGCCAATTTTCATAATTACTTAAGCAAAGGTGACTGAGAGGCCTTCTGAATAATCAGCCCCTTAATTAGGGGAGCCCATTCAGTGAACCATTAAATCAGAATCAAGATAATTCAATATAACGGTTAGGACAAAAGTGGTTGAAAACTTAAAGTCATTTACTTGATGACTGGTCATTTACGTGCAATTTTCTTAATGAAAAAAATGTTGCATACTTCTGAAACTGGGTGTTGGATATTTGAAATTTAAAAGTTTAAATCAGGTTTTGGTTATCGTTCTTTTTCTAATTTCAAATTTGGAACTTTCTAAATGACTTTGTGGAGGAACTGGTGAAATGGCCCTCCAACACAAAGGGAGGATCCTCCGACCATGCGAGGAAATAATGCTTAGCGGGCCGCAGTTGATGTTGGGAAGTTGTATATCTAATAATCGGAGAGAGAATAGTTAACATCGCGATACAGGATCAGCAGTTACTCCGTAGTTCGATGTGTCTTCGTTAGATGGGGCTGTAGTATCTTTCTTCGTTTCACTGTATGTGGATGTACAAAAAGTGAAACGAAGTACTATATAACATACTACAAATTATTTGGTAAAAGTACGTTTTTAATATATTCAACTAAGAAATTATTTTCTACCATACTTGCATATATCAAACAAAATATTTTGAAAGTTTTATAAATATTTAAAATGGCCATAGACAGCAACAGGGTAAATCCTTTTATGTTTGTAGTACGTTATTGAAATTGATTTGGCTTTTTGATCTGATCTTTTTGATTGAAAATTTTGATCCCACAAAATGGAAAAAAAAACCCATTAGTAGCGAATTAGATCTAATAATTGCATGAACAATTTAATAAAATAGTATAAATTTTGTCCAAGCCAAAAGCCCACCTCATTTTTGAATATCTTTCGCCGGATATTCAGAAATGTTTTTTATCAAAAATTCATACACAAAGTTCCCACTTTTAGATAAACAAAAGATTTTTTTCGTAAGGTATGAGCAAAATTTTTAATGTGACTTGGAATGACCGCGCGTGGCTTCAAGGGTTATCTTAAATTTTTTTGGTCCGAGATAAACATAAAATATTTCATATTAGTTTACTAGAATTCTCGTCTCCGCATTAAATAATACCGGTTAATCTAAAATGTTTTTTTTTCACGTAGATACTGGACATTTATAAATAATTCGTTTTAGGTAGAAGAAAAAACAAACCTGTAACTATTAATCGAACTGAATTAGGTTACTAAATTACTGGTCTTACAAATCAGAGGTTACTCTGTCTAAGTCCAATCAGTTCCGTTCGAATCCGATTCTGGTAGCAATTTATTTCTTAAATGTGTTACGTGTACATATACAAATGTTAAAAATAAAGGTTAGAATGGCTCTTAAATGGTGGACGAAGCTCTCGATAGTACACGCCTCTAAAAGCAGCCTAATCACTCTTCTCTTGAACGTTCCAGGGTTTAAAATGTGGAAAATTAACCTGAAGGATCTGTTCATTTAAAGATAGATGATGCAGCAGATTTGGTCATGGAAGAGTCATGCTTCGGGACATATGGGCTATGCTCAACTGGAATGTTACAAACTTATTTTTATTAAAAACTAAACTTCAACCTTAAACAAATGTTAATTAGAAATAAAACAGTATTATTTCAAATAGTTTATTATTATTAAGTATACTTCTCTTTAGTTATTTTTTTGTTTTGATTGTTATTAATTTACTATTCTTACACTACTACATTACAGTAAATGTCATACATGTCAGATATAATGTCACATATTGTCAAAATTAGTTATATTATGATGTGGTAGTACTTATAATTAAAAAAAAATACCACGGCCTCAAAGAAAACCAGTATTAAGTATTTCCTTCGTTGCTTTTCACAGTGAGTGACAAAATGTAATTTTCAAATCCTACCAGGAAAAGAGTCAAAGTATGGTAACGTACTTGTGTCTTTTGAGCAGCTGTTATTCATGGGTGGCGGGAGCCGCTTACCATCAGGTGACCCACCTGTTAGTTTACCCCTATTCTATAAAACAGGCATTGGCTCAAGTTTCTTTCAATTGTGTAAGTCAGATTCAAAAGCGCCTCCTTCTTCTATAGTGAGGAGCAAATCCGCCTTTTTTTTTTTTTTTTTTTTTCCGTGCGGAAATCCCCTCGGATACCACCTGTCGGTGGCATGTCGGACTCGAACCGACTAAAACCGCACGCCTTCGCCGGGTACTAATAGCCGGGGAACCAGGTATACCCTAGAAAGGAAGGCCCTGGTGCCCCGACATACCTCGGGTCATCTACAGACGAGTAGACGACCCCCGCCCCGTGTGGGAACCCCATGTTCCCTGTGCTCCCTGGAAGCGAGCGCGCTTCGCAACGCGCTCGCCGCCACCCCGGCCTGCTTCTGCTAGGGTGACAGATGGCCTCACCTGTCAACCCCAGGCCTGCGCTTATGGAGGACGGAGGTCGTTCTGCGAGGAGCAAATCCGCCTACAGTTACGACTAAGTGCACAAACAATGCACAAGTATTCAAAAGTATTATAATCCGATGCAACTTTATTAATATTTACTTTTACGAGCTTGCCCTCAAACAAATTTATGCGTTTTTCGTAAAAAATATAAAAACATCAAGTAGGCAAAGTCGCGGTTTTGCTTTTAGACCCCTCAATTGCAGTTTTCTGAGAGACAAGGACATTAGAAGACACAGTGCTTGTACAGTATTAGTATGCAGTGTTTATCCATCAGTAACTAAAAAATATAAAACATAAAAAAAAAATATAAAATATTATAATAATATTAAAATAAGCAAAACACGTTTGTGATAAAAACTCGGATTCCATTTCACAAATACTAATGTAGCATTAACATATTACATTCGTAATTCTTATAATAAAATTACCTGCCGAGTGTGACGGGTTGGGAATGAATTGCCCTCTCACCTGTTGCCACTCAGCCAATGTTATCCACAGCCATATTTACAAAATATTTAATTTAAAGCTCTTAGAATAAATTGGAATAATATATTATTATATTTTATGCGTTGTTTACATAAGTCTGTGTTTTTTTTTGCCTTTGATGACATATACAAACTATTTAACATAACGTATGTTGTAAAATAAGTAGCACCCTATTTAATGCACTTTGGTTTGAATAAATTGTAACATAAATAACCTGTAATCTTCGGTCTTTAATTGTTACCTTTTACGGGTTTAAAAAAAAAAAACACTTTTAGTAACACTTCAGTTCAACTTGAGTAACAAGAGTGTATGTGTCCTTAGATTAAGTAAAGAGCGCTTTAACAAAATTAATTAAATAATACTCGATAAAATTATAAAAACTATGTCCTGGTGCTATCGGTTACACGGACCAAGCCTGTAGTTAAGGCTACAAAGAAAGAACCTCACGTTTCTTTTTTTTTTTAATATTTAAGACAAATCTTTTTTTAGTTATAAGTAACTTCGAGTACCTAAGTCGTGAAAGTCTTTCTGTAATGCAATGAAAACAGCAAAGCCTCCGTTGTTATCTTTAGGGACACATAACGTAATACTTTATAAGAATTGTAGCTTACAAAGGAAGAAAACTCCGACTACGGTAAGAAGGCCATTTTTTTTTTGTTATAATTACTTTATTAAGATTTACTAAAAACGATTACTCTTAAACAGTCTATTTACGCAGAAGTGAGGCATGCCCAAAATTTAAATACAGAGTGTACTTAATAAATAAATATTTTTTTTAACCGACTTCAAAAAGTTCAACTTCAAAAAATTTTGGATTTGGAATTTTGATCACATTGTTTTATGTCTACCGTATTAGATTAAATGAATTTGCTATCATTTTGTATACTATATTATATGTTTGTTAATATAAATCTCCGGTAATTGTGATCCAATTTATGAATTATTTAGAAAGGAATACTTACTGTTCCCATTTAAGAAAAAAACGACCTCTCAGAATAAAAATAATTGTCAAGGTCTCGGTGTGAGTAGACAAATAAAAGGCTGACTGTTTTTTGTGTTGGTTTGTAATATCTACAAATAGGTACGTTGTACAGAGCAGTGATCCCGATCGAGTATATAAGGCGAGTGTATAATGGCAATGGTGGTGGGAGCCGTTGCGCCCGCGCCTCCGATTCTCCTCCCTGTCACCTGCGCCTCACGCCGTTCGCTAACGGTTCAGCCGGTTGAAAGCACCGGCCCACCACAATGTTGAGGATCAACGTTTGATTCTCGACATAATAATATATTTAGCACAACCTCACACTTATACCTGTGCTCTGGTAACCAAACTGCTGGCAAACATACTTAAATATTTTTAAACATACATATTATTGATAAATTGACTCAGAAAAAATGATCGTGGTGATCACATATTTGTCCTGGGTGGGAATCGAACTCACGTCCTCTGGCTTAGCAGTCCGGGTCACTACCACAAGACCCACAGGCCAATCAAGGTAAAAACGTAGAATGAAAAACTAAGGAATTAGGATTACAGTTTGTTACAATTTTTTATGGTGTAAAGACAATGAAGTGGTTTTTTCAAAAAGCTTAATTCTACCTGTCAAAAATTACATCTGCGTAAAAGTTAAAATTTTTACTTATTATTTTATATATACAATTTTGTATAACGTATGCAGTAATGATAAGAACCTATCCACGTACTTTACAGCCGAAAATACTGCGAGTTCTTACACAAAAATCTGTCCCATTTTTGTCCCTGAAAAATCTCTTTATCAACGTCGCTGTTGTCTTCCATTTTTTCAGTCACTTTTACAAAATGTTGAGTACATTTTCAGTTGAAGAATGCCTTTAACTTATACAAGAGATGGCTCCTGAAACTTTTTTCACTTCACGACACATTTGGCAAAGAAAAATGGCTAATTTGAGCGGGACTCGTAATTGAACCCCTCTAAACATAGAAAAAGTAACGTCAGTTTCAACACGTCTTGTGTAGCCAAAGAAGCAGGTATTTTTTGTTTGAGTAAAATTATTTAACATGAAGTGACGTAAAAAATAATCAAAAATATTTTCTTAAACTTTTTTCCTTTTTTATTTGGATGTGTTAAAGAGCTATGCGTTTAATATTTATATAACCCAATATATTAGAATCGTTATTACATAGTAATGAGTTCTTTATTTGAAAACGAGAAAAATAGCAGTATTCTTCAATACATTAACATTTTTTTATTCGTTAATCTTAGATTTTCATTTGAAAATTAGAACTTTATGTATGAATCTCTTAAATTATAAAAAAGTGTTTGGTTCAAAAAGTTATAACTTAAAAGATTATTAAATTTAGCTTTTGAATTTTTTTAAAAGAAAGTTTTAGTGCTTTTGGGACCAGCACGTTAATTAAAAATATACCTTTTATTTTTAATTAACGTTTGTTAGTCATGTAGATATAGTGGACATGTAGATGTAACGTAGAATATTGTTCTAACATATTCATTTTGACATCCGTCCATGGCCTAACCACGAACATAATTTATAGTCACTACAACATGTTCATCCGTCACAGGTGACAATATAATGTTGGGAATATCCTGACAAAGACATGTTGTAACATAATGCAATAAACTAAACACATACACTGTTAGACGTATTAAATACAAGGAACAGGATTAAGTTCCGGTTAAGGAACAGGCTTTCCGTTCTATCTACAGTGGGAAAGTCATGTTTCAGCACAAATGGCAGACGAACCTCCCCCCACCTTGAATCAAGGGAAAAGTTATAGGGCCTCAACGCACTCGTGACTCTAGAGTTGGAAGTGTCTCTAGGTGGCGGTTGTCACTTACTATCACCGGTGACCCGGCTGCTTCCGCCCTCCCCTCCTCTATATCTAGTGTTCATGTGGTGATGGATTAGGAATACGGAGTGTCACTACACCTATTCATCTTATGAGTGTCGTCAGAGCCGACTAAGGGAGCAAACTACGCAAGAACAACAGCACTGCAAAGCGAAGGAACACTTGAAACAAACCCTATACCAACCCGTCTGGCCAGCGTGGTATAGTAGGCCCAAACCTCCTTGCTAAAGAGACGCCTATGTCCAGCAGTGGACTATTAAAGGCTGTCGATGACCTATAACCACTATGGAAAAGATATAGATATAGGTTTTTAGCATTTGAAATCACCTAACTCTCACCCTTTCTTAGTTATACTTAAGCTATACACAATCGCGATGTACTTTTGCACATTACCTAAAGTAACATAACGTTATTTCTTTTATATCTCCAGTTCTAATTGGGGTATGGCAGTTTTTGAGATTTAACACACTTGATTTAGTTGTTTTGGAGGAATCTGCTTAAAAATAACATTTTTTATTATCTAAACAACCGATTTTTTTTTTTTTTTTTTTTTTTTAAAAGACAACTCCCGCATTAGGAATATATCCTGTGTCGCGGGGGACTTTACAAACATACATGAAACGGACACAAAGAACACTCAGACTTAGAACAACAATTTGTGGATCACACAAAGTGTCGTTCCATGTGGGGAACGACACTTTACATGGGACCCCACATGGGACGCCGCTTATTAGAGTGTTCTGGAACACTCAAGTAAGCGGCGTGGCGACAGCTTAAACCACTACACCATCCGTGCAGTCAGTATTGTATTTGTATTCTCACATTCTTTCAAGTTTTTCGAATATTATGATAAAATTGATAAAAATTATTGACGCGATACTAGCTCTTAGACTATCCAGTCACCTTAGAAATAAAATTGCTTCAGAAAGGCCGTTTATATTGCTGTACTTAAGTATAAGACACGCCTTTAAACCGTTTGTTAATTTTTTCAGGTATTATAGTGTAGATAACAATGATTATTTATAATTTTTATGTACTTATTAATTAATTAAGAAATCTTATAAGTGCAATTCTACGTGATAAAAGTGACAGACAATCAATTGGTTTGAAAAAAATGACAAAATGAACACTTTTTTTTCATAGAAGAATAATTATTAAAAATATTTTAACAGTTGTAATAATAATAACCTCACATATCTCACACACAACTGTCAGAGCCTGTGCTCTGGTAACCAAACTGCTGATAAACATACTTATATATTTCTAAATGCATACATATTATAGATAAATTACACCCAGACACAAAACAAATAATCGTGCTTATCACACAATTATTTGTCATGGGTGAAAATCGAACCAGGGTACCGAGGGGAGACGACCAGGGCCGTCGCATTTTGCTATTCGAGGCGGAGACACATCCGTTTATTTAAACATCATTAAATCGGTCTAGCCGTTCTGCAGTTACAAGTGGTGTAATTGTGTAACTAACTCGTCTTTGTTTTATTTCTTTAAACTTAAAATTTTAGAAATTCATTACCTTATTCTATTTTTACTGAAACTACCTGCATTAAATCAAACAAATCCCAAATCAAAACTGATGTTTACTTTGCAATCTCTTCAAATAACGTAGTTGTCTCTACGTAGAGCCATTCTACACACGAATGGTGGTGATTAGTTCGAGTCGGAGATTGATCGCTCTCGGCACATGATAAAGTGACACACAGACGTTATCTCGTTAGATGAAACAAACATCACTTACTGAGCGCCGTACTTGATTTTAGAGTAGGGATTTTATTTTATTATTTTATTTTATTAAGACTTTATAAGAATAAAAATAAAATCTGAGTGCAACCAAGAAAGACAAACCATAGAAGGAGGAGCTTGAAACGAAATTATTGACAATTTTAAATGGTGAATTGAATTTCTATTCATGTATATCACAATAATTAAATAATTGCTATATTTTTTTAATATTTTGTGGTTGGTGTAGTTTTCTGTTCTGAATAATCTTGCAAATAACCATTCTGTATTCAAAATTAAACTTTAACTTCTAAGTTTAGCGTTAATTTTGTATTGTTGAAGGTTCGAACTTATGATGTTATATAGTTAAACCGCCGTAAGCTTGGCCCTCCTGATGGTTTGAGGGACGCGGGGCGGGGGTGCATTCAACCAATTAGCTAGTGCGTCGCTGTCCGCCGGCAGTGACTGACGTGAAAGCATGCCTGTACGTGTAATTTTTCTTAAGACTGCTACACACGGTATTATTTTGCAACATTATTAATCTGCCGACTCTGCGTCACAAAAAGATTTAAAAACTTGAAGTTCGGCTTACAGAGGTTCTACTGTTAAAGTTATAATAAAGAATATTTATTATTTTACTTAATTTTTAAATTGTATCTGAATATAATTTACATGACGAAGATAAGGTGATTTTATTGAAATTATTTTACAGTATTAAATTTTACAATTAATCATAAAAACTTATAATACACTGACATTATAATAAATTCGATTTTTATTACATCGTGTGTAGATTAAATCTCAAACAAATAAATCTGAAGATATCGAGTTAGTACATCGTGTCATGTATAACCGAGCGCATCACCCGCCCCGCGTCCCGCAAACCATCAGGAGGGCCAAGCTTACGGCGGTTTAACTATAGTTGTACGTCATTGTCAATTTTCAAATTGTATGTGAGAAATGTTTTGAAGAAAAGTGAATTTGGCTGTACAATGTTTAGGTTTTATGTCTGTTTTTTGGTAATAATTTGTATTAAAATGATGGTCAATGAATGTGATTTGGCTCATTAAGGTTATTTGTATACTTAATTATATAGCTCACTAAACTTTTGTGGATATAAGCTTAAAACATATTTTTTTTAAATTGGACATGAATATAAAAAAAACTATGTTATTTTGCTAGATTTCATCGGTTGGCAAATTTCATTTCCATTAATTAATTCCACACCTTTTTCATTAATAGTAATACAAAAAGTTTTATTTCTATTCCTGAAAATCAAGTATCATCATCATCAGTATATCATCACCTATTTCATCAATCATTCCGTCTATCACGCTTGTGACTATAGCATAACAACTGATCTTTTATGTTTAGTAACAAATACTAGCCTCTTTAATTTAAATAAAAAAAAGGAAAAGCTTCCAAATTCCATTACCAATGATATTCGAATTCAAAAATAGAATGCTTTGGATATCTAAATCGGTGGTTACCCGTAACTAAACTCATTACCGGAGTTGGTCAGGTCTGGATCCTCTAATCAGCCGTCTCTAGCCCCCTCCACGTCTGATTAAAAGGAATTTTACAATTTCCACGCTTGTAACCTTGAATTTTCAGTTCGTGCGGCGGAATTTAAAATTTTGTTATAGACGCAAGAGAAATAAAAGTATGTTTAAGCTTTAAGCAATTTTATATCTGTTTGAAGTTTTATAACACTAACTTATTTTAATGAAAAATAAGTTTGTTGAGGAAAAATAGGAGGAAACCTAAATTTGTTTCTGGCATTAAATAAATAAAATGTATATGAATTCTCAATGTTAGTTCTTGTAATCCATCAGATATGATGACCGTTGATGGTACGCAAAGACTATAAACTATAAAGTGTGATCAAAATTCGAGTCTACAAAATTTAGGCGTTTAATACGCTATGTATCTCTTAGATATATCTATGTTTTTTTACACACAGTATGAAACTAAGCTGAGCCTATACAATGAAAGCTAGATTGACTGATAGAATACGTTTAAACGGTTTTTTTTTTTAAATACAAACATATTGTTCAGAGAATACACCCAAACTCCAAACAAATATTTGCTGCTCATACAAACATTTGGTCAGACCCGGAAATCGAACCCGAGACCTCAGCACCACCGAGGCTATCAAGGACAGAGACGTGACTGCATGTTATCATAGATATTTACTTATATGTTAATTTTTACCTGTTCATTAAATGCCTACCTTCAATCTTAGTAAAGTCCTGGAGAGCTTGAGAAATTGTCCTGAACTGCACAAGATAGCTGCGACGTACAGTACAAATTGCTGTTCCGCAAATTAATCGGCCTCAGTTGTGTGGTCAGTGCTATATTAAACTGCTTTCTATTTACCAGCCTATGAATAGAGTAGGCTATGTGGTAGCATTTTGTGTTATTGTTAGTAAATTTATAATTTTCACGAGTAAAACCGTGAATCTCAAAAATTATATTTCCTCTTTTCTAAAATGCCTCTCTCTTATTGTTAATGGTGTCGCATAATAAATGTTGTATTAACTCAAAAGATCTGCAAATGTATACTCATATTCGCAAATGAATAAATGAATTATGAACAGTTGTAATTGTAAAAGTTGCCCTATATCCATTCTGGGAAAAAAGGTCACAAATGCCTAGTTTACATACGTGCGTGCGTCTTTACAAACGCTTGGATGCCATTTACACTCTTGCGAGTGTGTTATTGCATCCTGGACAGGCAAACATAGCAGACGTCAACATATTTATATTGAAAATATAAATGATGGCACTAAACTAAAAAATATTTTCTAGCTCTACTGCTCAATCAGTAGAGCATTGAGACTTAATGTTGATTTCCAACTGCTTGTAATATCCAATTGAACAGCAGAGAACAAGCATGCGCCAACTTTCAAATATGTCGCAAACATTTGCCGCGAGCTTCCTTTGATCTGTGTTCAAAAACCGACACTAGTACCGATCGACGACGAGCATACGCAAGCCTAGCCAAACACCCCGTTTACACTCTTGTATTTGTGGACACTTGTCCAGGCTCGCTATGCGTGTAAACGGCCTATAAAAGGCGGCAAAAGTATTTTGTGTCTCTTGAATAGCAGTCGATTTGTCTTCTCGTTTGACCCCTCTTCTATAAAAAATAAGAGTATGAGGATCATATTGTCCAAGTAACTTCCATTCAATACTGGATTTAAAACCTTAATGAAGAAGTTTAAAAGTTATTTTTGTTTGCATTCAACTTAGTTACTTCCCATTTAATGTACATATGTAACATACCGTATTTGAATACTAGATAGTGGATTTGCTATTGGTACGAGTTTCTACCATCAGGGCTTCTCTAATCAACTAGATTCTGCTTGAAGAGGCGATTAAATAAGATTTTACACATTGCGACGAATCGTGTCGGATCCAAATTAGAATGTTTGGAATCGGGACCAATTTTGTTACACAGATTGTCAAAAATACAATATTCAATAACATTCGATTCGGTGACCGGATGGCGTAGTAATTCGTGTAACGGACTGCTATTCCAAAGGTCGCGGGTTCGATTCCCGCTCAAGTCAAACATTTGTGTGCATGAACATTAAATGTTTGATTTGGTCTGGGTGTTTCTATGTAACAATAGAATCAAAGAACAAGTAATAACAAAAACAAAGGATATATGTACCTATTTATATCAGTTGTCTAGCACCCATAGTACAAGCTCTGCTTAGTTTGGGACTAGATGGCGTTGTGTGAATGTGGTAGATTACTATTATTCGAGAAAAAATAATAATTGGATATTAGAAAAAGCGATCAATTTGGCTTAATAACTGTCAATGAGTTAGTCGAATTTCATCGATGTCAAATTATGTGTCATGGAAATTTATGTAATTTTTAAATATGGTCTTCGGGTAGTGGTGATGGTCTTTCGGCTTATGTTGTACGAGTAAGTAGGAGATACAGTCCCGAGTTCATCAAAAATATAATTTATTATGACTGAAAAGTATGAAAATGTCACAAATACAGTGCTCAGTAGTAATATTTAGATAACGGCTGGTCTTAGCAATATATTAAACAAAATCGTCAGCTCACATATTTAAAAAATATTGTAGTCTTTATAATTTTTAATTTTTTACATTTTATTTGGCTGTATACATACCACTTTGCTCCATTTCAATCGCTCTGAGATGACATTTTGTAAAATGAGTAAAAAGAACTTTATGGTATATACTAAGAAAGTTCAATACGTTTTTGGATGGTGGCCAACACTCTACCCGTGAACATAATCGTTGCAAATTGATGAAAACTTTTGTGAACAAAAAAGTACTTTTATCAATATTGCACGCGTTTAAGAACACATCTAGTATCACCAAATAACTGAGCTGGACCGAGTTTATTATTTCATTGTAGGTTTTTTTCATGCGTACATCACAACATTCAAATACTGTATGTATCACAAAAACGACACATACACAGCCGAACACAATTACTGACTGCACGGGTGGCGTAGTGGTTTAAGCGGTCGCCACGCCGCTTCCTACTACGCTGAGTGTTGTGGGTGTTGATCCCCAAGTGGGACGACACTTTATATGATCCAGAAATTGTTGTTTTGAGTCTGGGTGTTCTTTGTGTCCGTTTCATGTATGTTTGTAAAGATTGATTGCTAATACGGGAGTTGCCTTTTCTTAGAAATAAAATAAATAAATTAAATGCCATTCGGCTATGAATGAGATCCGCCGTAAGCAAACTAAATTACACTAGGGCAGCATGGTTACGAATATTTGAGCGCTAGGCAGTTTAAAATGAACAGTTGAAAAATCTCAGTTTTTTCACTTTCTATTTTTGCTAGTTTTTTTATGATACAGCGGGCAATCACGTAAACAGGTCACCTGATATAAAGTGACTACCTTCACATATAAACGCCTGCAAATTCCTAAAAATAATTAGGAATCGTATCGTGAACTGTAAATTGTTTCGAACCATACGGTCCTGGTTTAATCGAAGTTTATCTAGGACTTTGAAATACGATGTCCAGAAGGCGTTGTCAGATAGATACCTAACGAAGGCAGCTAAATTATTACTTACAAATGATCGGCTCTGCTATTGATGTTTATCTAAGTCATACAAATACAAAGACTTGCCTCTGTATTTAGTTATCTCTATTATAGATTGAAATTGCAAATAGGTTGCTAAAATAAAATCATCATCATCATCATCAGCCTATCGCAGTCCACTGCTGGACATAGGCCTCTCCCATTGCACGCCACTTAGATCGATTTTGGGCTTCTCGCATCCAGCTCTTGCCAGCCATCTTGCGCAAATCGTCACTCCACCTGGCCTGTGGGCGTCCTACACTACGTTTGCCGAGACGCGGTCTCCACTCAAGAACTCGTTTTCCCCAACGGTTATCGGTTCTGCGGCTAATATGGCCAGCCCACTGCCACTTCAGCTTGCTGATCCGGTACGCTATGTCAGTGACCTTAGTTCTCTGCCGGATCACCTCATTTCTAATGCGATCCCTTAGAGAAACGCCGAGCATAGCCCTTTCCATAGCACGTTAAGCGACTTTGAACTTGTGGACCAGCCGTACCGTAAGTGTCCACGTTTCAGCTCCGTATGTCATGACGGGTAGGACGCACTCATTAAAGACATTCGTCTTAAGGCACTGTGGGATCGACGATGAGAAGACTCGACGTAGCTTCCCAAACGCTGCCCAACCCAACCGAATTCTTCTGTTCACCTCGTCCTCGAAGTTGTTTCTACCTAATTGCAATGTCTGCCCGAGGTACACATAATTTTGAACAACTTCGAGAACGGCACCGTGTACCGCAATCGGTTCCGGTAGTACATGTTCGTTGAACATGACCTTGGTTTTATCCAAGTTCATCCGTAGGCCGATGGGTACAGAAGTGTCAGCTAAGTCATTCAGCATTTGCTGTAGGTCCTGCAACGTCTCTGCCATGATGACGATGTCATCTGCAAATCGCTAGTGAGAGATGTATTCGCCATTGATATTGATGCCACGCCCTTTCCAGTGCAGCGTCTTGAACATGTCCTCCATTGCATTTGTGAACAATTTCTTTAAATTAAAATAAAATAAATGACTATAATATTAGCGTATTGTATTATATCCTTAACAAATCTCTCTCTCTCTCTCTTCATTCCGTCTCGACAATTCGGGTGTGGGCCTCCTTCAACGTACGGCACTCATCGTAGTCTTGTGTGATCTGGAGCCACTTCCTTCCTGCTGTCCTCTTGATATTATTCCAATGCATCTGTGGTTTTCCTGGCGGGCGTTTTTGACCCAAAATGACATCCGCATTAGTGACATCCGTAACTTTGCTCTGTTGTCTCAGCCGCTCATTGGTTTTATGGTTCCTCAATGTGATTCCTACCAGTTTTCTCTCCAGTGCACACCGGGCCACGCTCAACTTACGCAGTACTTCTTAGGAGAAAGCCCAGCACCGTAAGTGACATTGAAGGATACATTGCTCAAATATGGGAACTTTTTGTTTGGCTTTGAGATTCATTTTGAAGGCAAACTCGAGATTGGAATAGGCTGCCCAAGCTCATATGCGTCTAGTGATTTCATTCGATTCTTTTAACCGGCAAGGCTACATACAGACAACTTACAAAGAAGTCATTCATATAACCACAACCTCACAGGAAACCAGTGCTATGCAATTTTGTTGTTCCTTTTCAACGAGTGGGTGATGTTAACGGATGTCAAATCCCCGCCCCTTCTCTCCCTTGCAGGTGTCCATGGGCGGAGGTAGTCACTTACCGTCAGGTGACCTGTCTGCTAATTTGTCCCTATTTCTTAAAAAATAATTTAAATCAGGAATATTTATAAAATCTACGCAAAGTTCCACATTTAAAGCTAAAACTTATTTCTTTAATTTAGCATGAAGTCTATTAACATTTATTCGTGTTTATAATTTGTGTTTAATGTTGTAGTGAAATTTTCTCTTTGGCTACATCGCTGTGGAGTATTTGAAAACGTGGTTTTGCTAGCAATTAGTTCGGAGTAAACGCTCACTTGGCTCGGTGGGCGGCTGGAGTGTTGAAAATGAGCATAAAACTACTGCTTTTTTTCTTCAAGGTGGTTTTAAAAGAGAAAATAATTTCTCCTTTTGTCCGTTAAGCCTGAAACACTAAACTTTTTTAACAATTAATGGAAAAAAGGTGTAGCAGGTGATAAACTGCGGCACATTTCTGTTACATTTCCTCTACTCTATTAAGTCCTTCATCCATAATTTTTTTATTCCAAATGATTATTAATAAGAACAAAAATAAGCCAAATCAGCTCACAAATGACCAAGATGTCATTAAAAAAAAGAGTCAAATTAGGTTTCTCTTTCTATTTTTGAGTTGTTTAAAACCACGGATACCACCACCAGTCCAACCTACATAAGACATAGAGTAGCTGTAGTTAAATGGGTTAAAATTGATTATGTAACTAAACGATTAACACTTAGATGAAATATCTAAAATCAAAACAAGTTCTATACTTTTGCCGACTTATTAATAAAACATGACTGAAATGAAACTTCGGATTCACTGCATTAAGTTTTACAAATATCAAGTTTTTTATTCTCACACATTAGCCATTTGTTAGCATGTGATATATAAGATCTTTATACTTTTTTCTGTTAGAAACATCATTAAAATAGAATTAGTATGTTATAAAATGTACTTCCATTCTATTTGAAAGAAAAATAAAACGCCTACTAAAGGTTTCTATCCATTAAATAAAACTAAAACTCGCAGCGCTCCTATTACACGTTTCTACACAAAATTGTCAATTTAAAGTATAACGTATTCCAGTGAAATACGTATCAATGGTAATTTATTTCATTTAGCAAAGTGAAGAGCGGCCATCTATGAATTATGCAACGAATTCTTTAGCGAACCTTCCTTCGGCCACTTGTTATATTGACTTCTCAGTACCACTGTTTGTTAAGGTTTTATGTAAAGAATCTATGGTCTGAAAGGACGGGGGTTTGACATTTAACAGTAAGTTGTTTTGTTAATGGATTAGATGTAGGAATGATATTATTTTCAGTAGGTCGTCCTAAAAAAATTATGTTTATAAGCAGTCTGGTAACCTTAAAACACACGCTCTGCTCAGTTTGGGATCAGACGGCCGTTTATCAGATATATCTACTTAGTATTATTTTAATTATTCGCGAATGAGGTGTTTGTTAACTTCTAAACAGTTGATCAAATAATAATCAAATCAAACAAATATATCTAATGATAAATTGCTGTAATGTTTTCACACACACAATTCACACGCTAAAACGGTGAAATCTACAATTTTGGCGTGTGAATTATTTCCTACCTACATGGCCTACTGTAATAACTTACATTAGTGACCAACTCGACCTTACACTCGTTGACAGAATAAAGAGACCCAAAGTAAGCCCTATCTAAGAAAGAAATCTTGAAAATACTTTGTTAGATTTTTAATAAGAAGGTCATATACATGCCCAGAACAACAATTTTTCGTGAATAAAATAGGTCACAAAATCTATCTGCTTTTGCGGGACTTTGGACAAAATATTAGTCTTCAGCCCAAGGTTTTCCACAGCAAAAGACATCAAGCCTATATCAGTTAGCCGGTCACTTTAAAAATCAGATTGGCAAATTAAGGGTGTATTGAAAAGGTAGCCAAGTAAAAAGCGAAGGCAATGACAGTAAAAGTATATCGCTTATAAGTATGGATTGGGATATAGAGCAAGTCAGGGTCATCATTATCATCAACGGCCTTTAGTAGTGACAGAGTGTCACCAACCCTATTCAGTAACCTACGCAGGGCAACAGCACTGCAGAGAGAAGGAAAACTTGACACAAACCTTATACCAAGTATCTAAATATCAATTATTAATAATTATACATCGACACAGTTAACAATATCTACAAATCTGTTTCTTGAACAATATAATTTTTTTTATCAAGGAGGCCCCAGATGCTGCTGCAATAAAATAAATTGCCCATATATCCTCAGTATGACTTACGAAGAACAACAAGGAAAAATCATTTTTATAAGTTTTACCCCGAGCCCTTTGAAGGATAAAGATTTTCTCGTCCAACCTTCACTTATGATTGTATTGAGGGGACAAATTTTATGATCTAAAATATACGTACAAGCTTTTCAACGCAACGAAACCCTTGGCTTATGAAGCAATTTTTATTTTTTTACTGAATGGCGTTCTGGATTCTAGATAATCCTATTTTTGAGTTTTATTTTATAAGTATTTGAGTTTCAATGTACATTTTGGTGTACCACAGGGTAGTGTCGAAATGTTTGTATCCATTAAAGGCCGACGAATACGGTTGACCTCTGTTATGTACATACTACTGTGCGCACAATGTAAAATTCAGTTATAAAACCAGAAAGTAGGCCCTCTGCGATACTCCATATTGGCAAAGTAATTGAGAATACCTTTTATAATATTTATAAGATCGAAAGTAGATCAGAACTGAATTTTAGATAAATTTTTATTACTAGAATTTCTTATTCCTTCAGTTCTGTCTACTTTATGCTTAACGTTAAATAGTCAAAGTCAAAGTTTTTATTGCGTTCATGTGTACATAAGGTGTTAATTACAATTTTGGTTCTAAAGACATGGAACCCTGCTAGGGCACAGCAATTTTGTTGGTATTAGGCGTTATCATGTATGCCATTAAATTCAAATATTTATACACTAAATTAAATCACATATTACATCTATTATTATGTTACAATGAACAATAACGTAACACTAAATATATTTTTACATATTTCCTATAAATAAAATATTTAAATTTAGTTGGTAGGGTATATTCTATATAATTTTAGTTTTACAAAACATTTTAATATTCAATATCACAAACAACAGTATTTATTGTGGCCTATCTTCAAAAATACAATCAAATCACGAGAGAATCATACTCTGGTTACATATGTTTTCTCTTTTCGAATTAACTTTACCCTATGTGAGTCGTCTACACGAAGCATTATAATAATATCATTTAATTATTATCATCACTGTTAAAGTGAAATTTCGGTATCTTTAAAATACTCGTCTATATTGTCGTTATCTATATTGTCGGCGCAGCAAAGATTGTTGTGTGTGCATATTTCTATCTTTCTTTGTTTTGTTTTATAGTTTGTTTTCTTTATGTACTGTAACACTAGTCTCTAAGAATATTGTTACTAACAAATTGGACACCATGATCTGCAATACAAAGTTTATTATTAATATTATATTCACAAATTAAATATTTCGCGTGTTCTTCATAAATATCGTTGTTATCATTGTATTCGAAAATATATCAAACTTATAACGTCGTCAAACGTAATTTCAAATAGCGGTCTTGTATTAATGTTAAATTAACTTTTTATATTTTTATTCAAACGAAAGTTTGTACTGTAAAGTTCCAACGACTTTTATACGGGATTGAACTACTAAACTAAATGTAGACGTATTCGAGAGACGTTCGAGGCAAAAGTTAGTAACTTATCTAAATTTAACGAACCTTTCATTGACCAAATTTCATACGTTAGTTGATGAAACTAATACCACATATTGTTCATTATCCATACCAAAACAACTGAACATACTCGTAAATCAACTTCAAAAGTAAAGTACCTTTGAGAAACTTGTGTTAGTTTCAAATTATTATTCCATCAGCTCAGCATACGTTTCTCAAAGTTTGCATACACAACATATACTTTAATTAAAATCCAGTAGGATCTAAAGTTACATAATGTGAAATGTAAACATTTATCTCATGGTTGTGTATTCAGCGCTTGTATGTAGCGAATAGCGAATGTGTTACAGTACAGCTATTCATATGCAGATCTCGGCGCTAGGCAGTGGTCGAGGGGTATTTTGGAACAACATTGTTGTTCAAATCTGTCAGTTATATTTATATCTATATATATATATATACATTTGAGTACAACGTCAAATGCAATCGTCAGTACAATAATAAATGTATAAAGTCTTCCATAACTACGAGGGGTATTTTATTTATTTATTTATTTTTAACTTTTTGCACAAGTATCGTATTTGATAGGCAGCAAATAACAGCAGTGGTTATGTGATTAACAAAGCGTTATACTTATTATGTTATTTACAGGGTGTAAGGGACGTCGTAACGAATATTGAAATTTTGTATTCAAACCATCTTAACTCTGCTATATTTTAACCTGCTCGGTTAACATTTAGCCACTAGTCCCTATTACTTCTAATGACTAAACTAACTAAAAAATCTAATTTTAGAAATAGAGAGTCTTAATTAATAAATAAAAGATTTTAACCGTAAATACATTAATAAAAACCGCACAGTTACAAGGACTTTACGACAATCGACATTTAGAGTTACTGTGTTTGTATATGACCCTGACCAGCTCAATTAGATCCTGACCAGCTCAAGCTGTGGTTAATATCCCATAATCCACCCGTATAAGCATTATCCCTTGCCTATAATATCTTCTTATCTACCTTTCCGTTCAAAATATACCCGTCGAAGTGCCAAACGGACGGATATAGGATTGCTTACGTAAATTGCAACTAAATTTATATAGTTATATATAGTGAACATGTTAAATGCCTCTGCCTACCATTTCGGACACAGGCGTGAGTGTATGTAAGTCTAAAAAATCTAATTCATTAATTTAAAAGTACAAAAACATGTTCCGAACCCTTTTTGTACTATTTTAAATTACAATTTATTCTCCCATTAATGAAATTGGGTTCCGAAGCTGATATTGTATTCACAAAATGAACCCGAAGATTAGTGGTGGAATATTCGTTGTACATTTACATAATAAAGTTGTATCAGTAACTGCAATAACGGAAGTTAGTAAAATTAGATAATAACAGTTAGATTGAACCAAACACTATTAATAATAATACTATATAATAATAATGCTATACACAGTGTATTGTTACGTTTTGGATACTACATTTTTTTATGCATACGTCATTTTTCAAAAGGAAAGTTGAATTAAGTATGAAAGTTTAAGTTGTGTGCGTGCGTTTGTTTGACAATGATTAATTAACAAAGTTTGGTACTCGACTAAATTATTATATTCTGATATTCTTCACTTAAAACCATTATGACATTAATAAAATATTTTTGTTACATTTTTGAGTAAAATTGTTGCACAAATATACAGTACAATGCGTCATAGTTAATTATAAAATATACATATAATACATAGTTCAGGCTCTGCCTAGTTTGGGGTCAAACGATCGTGTGAGAAGTGTGAATTCATTAATTAATAAAAAGAAAACAACTGCTCAACAGCTGATTTTAAATAGTTTTTATTTAAAAAAGAATGCTGTTTCTGATAAATATGTTTTTTTTTATGGCATTAGGTTCAAATGAACAGATGGTAAGCGGCTAGCGCCACCCATGTACACCTGGAACTCAAGAGTCATAAGGGGGGGGGGGCCCCTTCCCCAGAATTAGGGATAGGGGCCTTTTGACTACGATAACCTAACTCATTCGGTGTAAAACATGTTGCCAAAATCTACCTTTTTTTTATCAGTGCGGAAATCCCCTCGGATACCACCTACCGGCTATGTCGGCCAAAAAAAATCTGAACAAAGTCGGAATTAAAAACGTTTATGTAACAAAAATAGGTCAATGTTTGTCGCTACTTTTAAATATAGCAACGAAGAAGAAATTTATTTTTTAAATGTGATGACGGGATATTGTCAAGGTAAATATATAATGTCCGTGTGGTGACGGATTAAGAATACAGGTGTCACCACTCCTATTCATCCCGTGGGTGTCGTAGGAGCCGACTAAGGGAGTAAACTATGCAGGACAACTTAACAACACTGCAGAGAGAAGGAAAACTTGACGTAAACCCTATACAAACCCGTCTTGCCAACGTGGTATAGTAGGCCAAAACCTCTTTTCTAAGGAGAGGCCTATGTCCAGCAGTGGATTATTAAAGGCTGTTGATGTGATGTGATGTGAAATATATAATAAGTCGTGGACATATGATCAGAGCTCAAGAGTATAAAATTGCCATACGTCTTCCACATGCAATTACGTGAATTCCATCTGCGGTGAGACGCAACGCGACAAGCTATTAAGTAGAGTGTACAATGCACTTTTACATCAATTTTCCTGTAATATAATTATCACCATGGGGAAATTTTTCGAGGAATAGTTCGAACTTACACCGCTGCTAGTTTTCGCGTTCAACGCGAGATTATTTTAAATAATTAAATCGGTGTAAATCTGCCCACTCTTCATATTTATACATACTCATACTGCTAAAAGATACACGAACGATTAATTTGAAAGAATATTTAATGACTGAAGAAAAATTTAAAGGGTAATAACATTAAATAATATAATACAAATGATTTCAGTGTACAATCCTCTTAAGACGTTCAACGTAGACGCCACTCAAGTATTTAATAACACACGTGAGATAGCGAAACTAGACACAGAAAGGTAAAGCAATTAAGTACGAAGTAAATTGCTGACCTAATATTAAGGAAATATGCCTATGTAGAGTATTTAGTTAACTTATCTTAAAATAGGACTCATCAACATTAATTATTATTAAACTATTAGATTTTTTTTCATGATCTAATAATCTAAAAATAATCTTTTACCACATTCACACAATGCCATCTAGTCCCAAACTAAGCAGAGCTTGTACTATGGCTACTAGACAACTGATATAAATACATATATACTTTTTTTTTTGTAAATACATACATTTTATACATAAAAACACCCAGACCAAATCAAACATTAAATGTTCATGCACACAAATGTTTGACTTGAGCGAATTTTTATGCTCATTTTAAGGTCTTTTCAGATTCCAATTGAGCATGTTAACCTAATATACATATAATAGTAATATCTTAAGATACCTTTCACAGTTATATGGTGTAATGCTATGGTAACCAGAATTTTATAAAGCTGGAAAGTTTGTTTGGTTGAATACGCTAATCCTAGGTACTATAGGTTCCCGCGGGCCGCCAGAGAGTGGGGACCTCTGGTGGCAGATTAATTGCTGCGGTAGGGGAAAGGATGCCAGACTGATCGCACGGAAAATGTGATCGGGCTGCAACATCTGGATAGAGAGATGGGACCTAGCTAGGTGCGGCGTCGATTTGGGTGACCTGAAATCATGTGGCCCGGGTTCTCCCCAGAGCAGGGCGCCTAAGGCTCCCCGTCGGAGTGGTTTATAGTAGAATCACCACATACTCCTGGCTCCTATATCCCCAAGGAGCCGGAGATCCGAAGGGATTTTCCACTCCGTCAACAAAAACAAAAAAAAAAAGGTACTACAGGTTCGAATTAAAAAGTTATTTTAGTCCTGGATCCATTTATCGAGAAAGGCTGTAGGCTATATAACATCACGCTACTACCAACAGGAGCCGAGTATCAAGGGACTAATTGCAAGAACGGGGAGAATTTATTCAGCTAGTTGTAGACAATTTGTATCCTCCTAAACGATTTTAGTGATGGTGACCACTTTATAACTCACGTATTTTAGTGTTCTGCTGTCTTGTGCTATCCTATTCTAGCCAGGCAATCAGGTTAATCCACTAACCATGAATGTTAGGAGTATTTATTTAAATCTTACTCGACTGTCTTTTTTTTTTAATATTGCATTTTCCCATTGCTTTCAGTAACGATAAAAACAAAGGAAAAATGATTGAATTCATAATATATAAGTAGTTATAGCTTACCGGGTTGTCAAGGAATATGTACAAATAGAATACAATAGTATATGCTTTATTGTACACCAATTTCAGTAAGTTGGTTAAATATTACAGATGGATATGTACAATGGGCGGCCTTATTGCTAATAGCAATCTGTTACAGGCAACCTTTGGATGGACAAATCGACAGTAGATAAGAAGAAACAGTGTGTAGTCTAGGGCTATTGAAACTAACGTAGTTTAAAAATAAATAAATATACATTATATAATTTGACGGGCCTGTTGGTCTAGTGGTTAGTGACCCTGACTGTTAAGCCGGAGGTCGTGGGTTCAATTCCCACCCAGGACAAATATTGTGTGATGAGCACATCATTTGTGCTGTGTCTGGGTGTAATTTATCTATAATATGTATGTATTTACAAATATATTGTAACAGTTATTTTTTTATTATATTTGTATTGCGTACGGAGTTGTAAACAGCGACACCTATTGCCCGCGTCGCATTTTTTTGATTTATCCAAAGTAGATGGTAACTATAGTATTGATGTTCTTCGTCCGCCATCGGACCACTAGATGGCGTTGTTTTATTGGTAAGTCATAGTAAGAATTTATCCTCACAAATTGTATTAGTGTTAAAAGTGTCCTGTTATGGTAGGAAGCGAGTTACTTTTGATTTGGTTCGGGTTAACCTCAAAGATAATTTGAATGTCAATTTAAAATGTTAAAGTAGGGATTCTTTCTAGAGCTTGGTCCGAAGCTGGTGGACACTGCCTCCGCCCTAGGGCGACTTTTGCCCAATTTGGGCGGGGCCAGTGTTCCCACGAGGCGGCTGTACGCGGGGGTTGTCCGGTCCATGGCGCTTTATGGTGCACCGGTGTGGGTGGCGGCTCTGACCGCCCCGAATAGGGCGCGCCTCTGGCGCCCCCAGAGGATATTGGCGGTCAGAGCCATACGCGGATACCGCACGGTGTCCACCGAGGCGGCTTGCGCCTTAGCCGGAACACCCCCGTGGGATTTGGAGGCGGGGGTGCTCGCCGAAGTTTATCGGCGAGTGGCTGACTTCCGGGCGGAGAGCGGATTTCGCCCTCCGCCCGAAGACGTGCGCGAGTGGCGCAAAGCCGCTCGCCGAGCCACCATGGTGAGATGGTCGTTCCGGCTGGAGACTCCACGCGCTGGCTTCGCCGCCGTGGAGGCTCTCCAGCCGGTCATCGCCGAGTGGGCAGGGCGGCAGCACGGGACCCTTTCCTTCCGGCTGACGCAGGTGCTTTCCGGGCACGGTTGCTTCGGAAAGTACCTGTACTCGGTCGCTAGTAGGGAATCGAGTCCCGCCTGCCACCACTGCGACTGCGGTGAGGATTCGGCCCAGCACACGCTGGCGGTTTGCCCCGCATGGGCGACGCAGCGCCGGGCCCTCACTGCAGTCATCGGAGCAGATCTCTCGCTACCGGCCGTAATTCGCTCCATGGCCGGTAGCGACAGTTGTTTTACCGCGGTCGCAACCTTCTGCCAGGAGGTAATCTCGCAGAAGGAGGCGGCGGAGAAGGCCCGGGAGGACGACCTCCATTCGGACCTGATTCGCCGCCGGCGAACCGGGCGGCGGAGGCGCGCTCACCTGCGCCTCATGCCGCCCTGAGTGTGGCCGCGGGTGGACGGGATGGGTTCTCCCCTCCACCCGCATTAGTTGGCCAGCCGCGAGGGGGCGGCGTCCGCGTGTGCCGGACGCCGCCTAAAGAGAGGGTCCACTGAGACGGAGCCCGCGTAAGGAGCGGGCCGGCGCTGGGAGGGGTCCAGAAGGAGATCGCTACCTGGACCCTTCCTAAACTGGAAGCGCAAAGAGGGCACACCGTGTGGTTTTAGTCGGTTCGAGTCCGACACACCGCCCCGCCGAACGAGAGCCCCGGCGGGGTGACGGTCCGAGGGGATTTCCACACGTAAAAAAAAAAAAAAAAAAAAGGGATTCTTTCTAGGAAGTTCACAAACCGAGCATATATAAGTCCGGCTTTCAGCCACAGGGGACACTCTGCTAATTCTTGTCTTCCGATCTTAAATAGTATTTTGTTTGTCTGGTGATTTCATTTTAGTAATATTTTCTTTGTTCGAAGTACCCACGCCAGTGGTAAGTTTATTCTTAATTTTCTTTTAGTCATTTGTTTCTGGAACCTGAACGATTATATGAGTTCTAATCCATTCGTAGGGCTCCAGATTTCGGGTCAAGACAATCAGTCTCAGACGGCGTGCTCTTTAATTTGTGGCCTTTTGGTGCGAAATCGAGTTTCTCAGTACCCTCTGGTAAACTGGCAGTCACGCGGCTCACCAAGCAAGCGGACAGCCGTACTCAAGGGTTACGTACTACTTGTTAATGTTATTAATATCAATATTGAACCTTCCTTTATACCTAATATAAATAGCCGACTCGGGCGGGTGTGGAAGTGACCTGCTGGATTGAAGACGAGGAGGCTCCGAGCAGCATCAGCTCGGCCTTGACGCGCGCCGCTGCGGGTTTTGTTTATATACCCACTAATTTATTTTTTATTATTGTAATTTTGATTTGTTTGGAAATATACATGTATGTATGACTGAGGTGTAAGTTGTCTTTCTCTAAGGAGTCCCTTAGGTTTCCCACACGCACACACTTCTGTTTTCTACAAGGCGCCCTGAGGTAATCTCGTGAATCTCTCCACTGGGTAAGCCGGTGAGTAGTCCGCCTGACAAGAAAAGCGGTTACAATATAAGTATGTTTATCAGCAGTCTGGTTACCATAGTACAGGCTCTGCCTAGTTTGGGATCAGACTGCCGTGTGTGAGATGTGTGAAGTTGTTATTATTATTGTTGTTATTAATTATACATACACATACATATTCTCTAATATGCTCGAAAACAAAGAATATAAAGGTACTTTATAAACCAAAAGTCTGTCACTCATCTAGCTAATAATACGCCGACTACGAACAGTTCTGAGAGCTTTTATTACTGGATAATAATGTCCAGATCTTATTGTATTTGTATTTGTAACTGTCTCTTTGTTGTTTGTAGTATTAGATTGGCAAACATGCCTGTTTTGGTAATTAAAAGTTGTAGTGGTAGAACAGAGAAAATCATTACATGGGCGTTTTATGTCCACTAGCTTTTTTTTCAGGCTTCGGTGTTTTGTTAAACATCATATAATTGGTAAACAAAATTTAAAAAAGAAAATCTGAGAAATAATATTTTATAAAAATAATAAATTAATTTGTTGTATTTAATTATTACTAAATGTAAATGAGAATGTTAACTGAGATCTGAAGCTTTAAAGCTTTGATCGTTAATTCGATGTTTCAGTTATAATCTACAACAATAATTATGAATGTGTAACATGTAACTGAAAGCTCCAAGCTGTGAATGTCATTTGTATAAATAATTAGAATAATATTACGGACATCTGACACACAACGCCATCTAGTTTCAAACTAAGCAGAGCTTGTAGTATAAAAGCTAGATTGACTGATAGAATACTTATATACTTTTTTTTGTAAATACATACATATTATACATAGAAAATACCTAAACTCCGAAACAAATACTATGCAGATCATACAAACATTTTGTCCGACCCGGGAATCGAACCCGAGACCTCAGCACAGCAGTCGCATAAACTACCACTGCGCCATGGAGGCAGTCGTATTTCTGTCGGTAATGGTATTTCCGTCAGTGTACAAACTATTGGGTTGATTTAAGGGGCTTATTGAGACATAGGTATGCCTCGTTGAATATTGTTGAAATCCACAGTTTTAAAAAGGCTTATCACAACTGGTGCATCGACTTCTAGATTTTCTATATTCGATCATGTTCCCTTCATTCATTGTCAAAATTACTCCTTCTCGATCATATTTTTTTTCTTACTTTAGCAATGACATAAATGCCAGTTGATATTCCTGCCTAAATGGTATCTTCAATCCTAGGACATATGTCTATGGTCAGCTTTGGCAGCCACGAACCTATTATCCTATCAGTGACTTGCGCTATTCCTTACGGTAGCTTTCTCACCTTATCTCAACCATATTCTTCATTTGTCTCGCTTAAAGAAGAATACACTTTCAAGAAAGATTCTCGTCAAGTATACAGCCGGCCAAGCCGTATACCAGTCAAAATCTTGTTATCACACATTGAGATGAACATTTACAACATTGAAGAAAGGTAAAACACAACTGCGCAGTATTTAAATAAATTTGTATGTGTGCGCGTGTATATTTCAGGAGCTTACTGTCTAAGATAGATGCAATCTGCCTTAGTTACTTACTGGTATCAGGTTCAAATGTCCAATACTTTATTTTAATTATAGTTCTACTAAGGACTATTTATCTAATACCTTTAGTCGAGCAATTCTTGTATATATGTATAAATATAATCTGAATCTCGGAAACGGCGCCAACGATTTTCATGAAATTTAGTGTGCAGGGGGTTTTAGGGGCGATTAATCGATCTAGCTAAGTTTCATTTTTAGAAAATTAACCAAAAAAAAATACCGAGAAAATCTCGGTCATACAGGTACTTTCCATAATACGAGTAGTAATAGACTACAGACAAACACACACATATTCGGTGGTTTAAATAAAAATCCATTATCTACCCACACTAATACGTATATTACCAATACAACCAAAACTTTCGTTGGACAAAAACGAAAACTTTCACAATCCATTTATTTCGTATCGGAGCGGGTGTTGGCACATATTTTATTCATGCTCACGTCTCATGTGCAGTAAAAATCCCTTAATTGATTACTATGGACGGGTGTCGTGTTTTACCGCTTCAAATTCGCTTTTCTAACGGAATGTCACTACCCCAATTCATCCCGTGGGTGTCGTAAGAGTCGACTAAGGGCGCAAAACAACGCAGGACACCAGCTCTACAAAAAGAAGGAAAACTTGTCACAAACCCTATACCAACCCGTCTGGCCAGCGTGGTATAGTAGGCCAAAACCTCCTTTCTAAGGAGAGGCCTATGTTCAGCAGTGGACTATTACAGGCTGATGATGTGATGTGATGATGCTTTATTATGTGAAGGTTGTAAAAGGAGGTCCATTGTACCGTTAAGAATGTCATTTTTATAACATTGACATTACATCAACTGTTTACTTCATTGCTGACTATTCTTAGTACATCCCAAAGGCCCATGTTACGTTTACATTTAATAGAAAATATTTCAATTGAAGATAAACTAAACAAGCGTAAAATTAACTAAGCTACTTTTTAAAAGCGAATTCTTTTTTGTGTATATGGCCCCACTAATTTCGTGTCATCTTCATCATCATCAACAATAACAGACTTTAAGACCTCCTTAGAAAGGAAGTTTTGACCTACTATTTAATTATATATTCTTGACTAGACAAATTAGTAACGTTAGCATAGTAAGTTTTATGTATTACGAATAAGCCATGAGTCATGGTTACTCTAATAATAAGGATTATTATTATTATAGTCAAAATATCTTCATTTCATAAAATTCTTCAAAGAGTCATACATCAACTCACACAATAGCAACAAATTGTTTTGTTAAATTAAATATTTGACATAGGTACATATAATATGTTTCATTTTGTTATGCATTTAAAAAATATCACAAATTAGAACTACATTGTAAAAACAACTCTATACACAAATTATCTCACTTGTCTGTATTTCTGCAATGTTTTCAACGATAAACGCAATGTGTCCTGTGTTTATCATTTTCGTTAACATTTGTTATACAAATAATCTTTAATTTAGGTTTAACTTAAATGGTAATAAAATTAGACAAAATAATGATTACATATATGGACAAAGTTGCGGTTTGAAGGTGCTATATTAGAAACTAGGAATGAGAGATGTTTTATGATAGTTATAGTTTTAAATGTATGGAGCATTAAGAAACACAAATACGCCCCTTTCGGTTTCTGTATTCAAACCAATATTTATTTTTTACTAACAGCAAATATTCCATTTTTATTTATCTCAAATTCTTAACTCCAATTAACCCAGAACCTACTATTATTTGGATCATTAAGAAAACAAATTTATCTTGAAAGTCAACTAGCGAAACCATAAAGTTACTTATTGAAAATCGGATATAGATTCAGGAGGCGGTTAACCGAAACTGGTTATTTCGGATATTACATAATAGTTGATGCTCAGCGAATCTGATATTCTGTAGTATTAAGTTATACCAATATAAGATGCTACTGAAATGGGTGATATATTTCTGGATTCCGGGATTTTAATACCTAAATGAATTTTGAAAAGGAACTAATTGATTGCTAAAGACAATACAAAAACAGCAATAACCCCCCTTCCCCCCTCCAGGTCCAATTATTCAAGACTGCTTGGGAGTCATATATTTTATTACTAACTCTTCAATGATTTTCTTTTACTTTACACATCAATGTCTAGACTGGAAGAAAATGCCTATGGCATTAAGTCCGCAATCGTACAACTCACCTGCCAAAAACACCTTTCTAAGGAGAGGCCTATGTCCAGCATTGGACTATTAGAAGCTGTTGATAATGATGATTATTTATTGAATACGATAGGCTAAAAACATTAGAATTTAAAAATTCTAAATCATGTTCCTACACTTCTTCCAAGAGTAGTTAGTTCAGGCAATAAGATGCCAAGGACTCTTCTTGAACTCATCCTTTTATGTCAGGTTTTAAAACAGACTAGCAATTTTCTTCAAATACTGTTCCTGTTAGTGAGAGACTCGTTCGCATGCTTATGAAGTCGCAAATGCAACCAGACAGTCAGCATATGGTGTTACAAAGGATTTCATAAAATAAATTTCTATCCGAAGTTCAAATGAAAATGTGTGTTAATTTCTTATACCGTAGATGCACTTTTGTAAAAACATCTTAACGTTTTATTCAAGGTTCGTATTTAAAGATGTCTTCTCATTGTGAAATGACAAAGGATTTAAAATAAAAAATAGAACAACAAACTCCGACTGTTTCACGGAACTGTTTTTTTTTGTTAAAAAGTTTGGTTCTCATTTATATTGTAATTTGGATGATTTGGAAATAAAAGGTAAGAATGAGAATTTAATTAATAGCCTTAATAGTAAGAAAATGGTTTATTTTATTTTTGGTGAAATATCTGTTAGGAATTAACACACTTAGACTTATTGACCGATTCAACCGTGCTTCTTCTATACTTTAATGGTGAAAACTAAATAATCTATTTAATAGATATTGGTCACTTTCTGCTACGGGCTTTAGGCCAGAAACGCGCTTACTTCTATAATTTAAAGTCCAGGGAAAACAATTTTTAGAAGATCATTTGAAAGTTTGGGAAGGTTGCTTTTTTGTTTTGAACTTTGTGACCCCTGCCTACACAATAGACGTGATTATAGAAGTAGCTAAACATCTAGACTAACTAGAACAGAACACCGAATATATCATTGTACAAGTGTTCAAGTCCCATTCTAAGTGTTGCAACTTCAACAGTTCTTAAGTTTTCAGAAACAAAGCTGTATAGCGCTTTAAATGCTAACGGATGCACTATCTTAGAGTTTCAACTACAATGATCCAGTGGCAATCTAGTTTACAAAGCTTTATAGAGTAAATCTCTTTATTTCAAATTTTTATTTAACTTGCTCATTCTGGTTAATGTTGCACCTGAATTTTTAACCATTTCGAATTCTGATAGTCCTGAAATTTATAAAATGTAAATAAACTTTGGCAACTCAAACAATTATATCTGATTCTTTATGATTCTTTGATTTATCGTTACACCTAATATACAGTAACTACGAAGAAATACCAGCCGTAACTTTCCGCCATCGTTCCACACGGCAAAATTTTCATCCTCATTACCTCGATAGTTGACGCTCAACTACCGCGCGCTTTTCGAGACAAGTATAACAATTTATATTTTTTTCGAAATGTATGTTATAATAACAGATTATATATACATTGAAAAAACATTGAGTCAATTCTTGAGTAAGTGGTATGAGGCCAGTATTAAGTACAAATTAATGATTTTTCTTGACTAAAGAGCACACGGTGCCATATTGATGTGTAATTCTCGAGGCTTGAGTTTCACTGCTTTGAACTGCGTCTACGTAGACCCTACATTTTTCATGTGTACGTATACGTGCAGCCACTACCTTGGGCCTGCTTTGTTTTATTCTGTTCTGCAGAGGTTCCTACGCCTTTACCTTAAACCTTATTTTATTAAAGTGTAAAAATATTTCAGGAATGAGGCATTCAGGAAGGTTCTTGGATAAGCTACACCGACTTCGCCATAAACCTTCGCATATCCTGTAGTTACAAGACATTCCAGTGTTCAAAAATCTATTTTAGCGTCGGAAATTTTAGTAACAATGAATTAATTTTAATTTTAGTTGCAATGTGGACAGCTTCCGAAAAATCTGAGGTGCCGGTAATAAGTGCCTCAAATCCTATGACTCATATTTGTGTTGTACTTAACATAAGGAAAACTTGAAACAAACCCTATACCGACCCGTCTGGCCAGCGCGGTACAGTAGGCTAAAACCTCCTTTCTAAGGAGAGGTCTATGTCCAGCAGTGGACTATTAAAGGCTGATGATGTGAATGCACATGTTTTATAAGGGCAAATTTAATGCCATGAGGCATTTTTTTAAAGTCAACTTTATATCATACACTTGCCTTATACTTATTTTTTTTGTAAAAGCAGCATTATCTAATGCTGACAGTCAAATTTACTTTTACAAAACCGCACGAGAAATTTTCTTTAATTTATTTCGGCTACTTTACAAGTACAAATGTACCTAATTTCAAATTAAAAAGTAATTCTTTATAAAAAATACGTATATCGTAAAACAGTATACAAAAAACCTTTCTTTCAATGTTTAATAAATTAATTGACGTTAGCTCTGTATAATTTTCTTTAAGCAAGACTTCAACGGTATATTCAAAAGAAATTTAAATTCTATATACGTGTTTATGAAGTTTAATTTTTTGATAATTATTTAAAGGTTGTAAAAAAATACGTAGCACGAGCGAAATTAAAAATATAATCCAAAATTCAGTTTGCGCGTCTGTTTGAGCATTCTCATAAAATGTGCAAATTAACGTTCTTTTGTTAGCGGAAAACGTTTCGGTTTGTTAGTGGAAAAAAAAGCAAATAACAATAGATTTTTGTAGCTGTTATAATGGTTTTTCATTTAATGCAGTTCTTCTTTAATGTAATATTTGTAAATACAGTCGTTTAAAAGTGTTGGGTTAGTTAGAGTTAAGAAAGAGCTTAAGATTTTCAATGAAAAAAATCTTCCCGTGTGGCAGTTGAATTGATTGAAAAAAAAAACTCTAACGTGAGTGAAACCGTGGGCAAAAGCTAGTCAAACCGTAAAATGATGATACTGCAAGTATTACATACTAAATCCGATTAACTATAGCAACGGCGTTTCAGTGATTTTTTAGCTAATTGCCATACCACCCAGTGTTGCAACGTTTAAATAAAAGATAATGATTATACTTTTGTATTGTTCCTTGTATTCAAAAACTAAACATTGAATGACATGGTACGTATTCTCTTCCGTAAAGACGGCACTAGGGCTTAAGCAGAAATGTATGTTAGAATCGAACTGTCTAAAACCACGCGGTGTTCTTTCATACGCAAGTCTATTGCTAGGGACTCAAGAAAAAAAGTCCACTGAATTAGATGTCTTCTGAAGTCTCATAAAACATGTCATTAATTTCATCTTTAAACATTTTCTCGTTATCTGTCATCACTCTATCGAGAATAGTACCAGTAGATGGATATTTTTAAATCTCGTATTTACCGATCGTGTTGAGCCATAAAACTGAGAGAAGTATTCGAGTATCTGTCATTGTGATGGAAACTGGTGGCCATACGGATGGCACAGTCCATTCGTTACGTCGCACAAGTTCTCATTCGTCTGTCGGAACAATATTTATCGCAATATTGAGTGCCTGATATTGAACGTTTTTCTTTTTTTGCTGGAAATTTTATTTAGTCCATTTCTTTCTTATTTCTAGCTTAGCAACTTAGTTATCTCGTCTCCATTAATCTAGGCAAAGTACCTAATTGCCATCTCAGTTTTTAATCTCTTTAATAAATAATCCTAATAATACTACCAGCAAATATATTTTTTTTCCAAATGCATACGTGCAAGGATATTACTACAAAATGCAAATTATAATTTTAAACTTTACTAAAAGTTAACGCGACAATTTTGCTGCCTCGTGTCACCTAATCCGGGACAAAATGGCGTCGAAATTGTATCCGTTAGGCGGTACGATATAGTATTTACCGGACAGACTCTGTTTTAAATCGCACAAATCCGGTTCTAGTTCGAATAGCTAGAGCTGAATTGTGAATTTGTCCCATTTCGTTTTGTGTTCCGCTCTGAATTTTGTGGAAAAATCTCATGCGTTTTGTTTTGCATTCTATGAAGAAGTTTAACCAGATTAGTTTGGAATGTGTTTATATCCATTTTAGATTTCACAAGCAAGCCGTAATGGATGTAACTTTTTCTTAAAGGCATTTAAATCATTATTCTATAGTCAGATGATACCAATTTGAAGAGAACTAGACATTATCCTTGTAAGAAAACTACGAGTATTAATTTGAATATAGAAACGACGCAGCTGAGAAGATACTCTCTTTGATTAAAGGCGCCGATTGTTAAAAGAAATATTTTCAAAGAATAGATAAAAATTGCTTGTTAAATTGGAGAAATACGCACTCTTTCATTTTATCACAACTTGTAACTTTTACTTTTACTTAACCAAAAAATGTACCATCGTAATAAAACAAATTTGAAGTTCCATCTACATTTTTTTTTCAATTTAGTAGGATGAGATTCGGAATTTATTAAAATTTGATATCCATAGCGAACTTTATAAATCATATCAAAAGTTCAAGAATAAATTATTAACTTATTAATGTTA
This sequence comes from Arctia plantaginis, assembly GCA_902825455.1. Classification (NCBI taxonomy): domain Eukaryota; kingdom Metazoa; phylum Arthropoda; class Insecta; order Lepidoptera; family Erebidae; genus Arctia; species Arctia plantaginis. The sequence goes on from CADEBD010000302.1 coordinate 1,879,394, forward strand.
TGCAGTACTTCTATCGTCTGATCGAATCGATCAATTGAATGCTTGTGAAATACTAATACAAATGTATATAAGAAACTAAGTAATGAAAAACTTGAAGATTTTTGATTCCCATGCAAGGCTTCCGACTTTTAAAAATTATATTTAAAATTCAATAAATCTCACTTCTGAGATAAAAAGAACGTTGCTTAAAGCCCACTGTTAGAGTGGACTTTGGAAATTTTGAGAACTCGTTATTTTTCATAACAAAGTTCTAAATGTTAAGAGTAACTGTGTCATTTTTGTGCTGATTATAAGTAGTAAGCTGATAAAGCCTAAAACAATATTACTGACTATAAACTTAATTTAAGCTAATCATCATTATTTTCTAACATTTCTTCCTGGTCAGGCAGATCTGACATATCCTGCCCATCACGAATTCGAGTCGCTCTCCATTGAAGGCGGTCCCGAGGAAGAAGCGGTACTTGGGTGCCTGTGACCTGGACTGAGAACAGCATTTCAGCAACTTCAGTTTATCTGGTTATCACGAAATTTCATTCATAATGTTATGGTACTAGGGATATAAAGAATCAACTGTCAGAATAAACATGCTCATGATTTTTTAATTTCAAATTGTGGTTAGTGTCTATATGCGTATGTATGTATGAATTTATATACTTTTTACAGTATTTATGTTTTGTAATGTGTATAAGCGTATATATATATATATATATAAATATATGTACTAATGTATAATATGTATAGGCGTAGTATGTAATAGGATTAAACGAGTATATGTGTAAATATGTGATTTTGTATTAAGTTTAAATGGCTAAATTTAGTTTGTAAAAAAATTTACTGTAACGAAAATACATCTGCTGCTTTTTTTCTCTGCATCACTCACTGGTTGACTGGTAGAGAATGCTTTAGGCACTCACTCTGATGTATGCCCTTTTTGACTGTAAGGGTAAACCTAAGTTACCCGCAACGGAGCGCGCACGCCCTTCGGGGGGCAGAAAGGGTACATCAGGTTCAGGGTTCCCACACAGGAGAGGGTTAGTGGGTTAGTGTACCTGATTCCCCGGCTACTGGTACTTGGAGCCAGCGGCGGCGTGCGGTTTTTGGTCGGTTCGAGTCTGACATAACTACCCCACTGGTGGGTGGTATCCGAAGGAAGTTCCGCATAGGAAAAAAGAGGGTAAACCTTAGTTATATTTAGAGAGAATAAATAAATAACGTAAAGCATACATGCATTGTTTTAAGTTACCCATGATAATGTTTAATAGGACGCCCTGAAATGGATAATGCCCATTAAATACGCCTATCCCATACGTGTCATTCAAACGTGTAACTAAATTATCATCATCATCATCATCAACAGCCTTTAACTACATTTAAATTAGATCAACATTCAATTTAGACATTTTACGTTAACGGATATCTAAAACTTCAAACAATGTTTCTTTCGAGATGGAATCGTGATGTTTAATAAACTTTTCATTATGATTGACAACCTCAATACAAAACTTCATATTGATTTGTTAACTAGATAAGGTGTAAAAACGTAATTTAATTTTAATTTCCTTTTCAATTCGATAACAATTCGATAAGTGGTTAACTTATCGAATTGTTATCGAATTGAAAAGGACGAAATAACTAAAACTGGTTATGTCGTTGCGTTGTATGCCGTGGAAGTGGGTGCGAGGGGTATACCGGCTAAATCCCTCTATAACATGCTTAAAGACCGTGGATTGCCAAGAGCTTCAGTAAGCTCTTTCCTTAAACGAATATCCAAAGCGGCATTGCCAGGTTCGTATCAAATATGGTTAGGTAAAGGGGATAACACAGCAGACATTGGATTGGAGTGCTGACGCGTTGCAAGGAGTACTCCCAAAACCTGGGTCGCAAGTCCCAGGCGCTGACGAAGTCGAATGTGTAGCCCCCATCTATCACGCGATACACTCGCACAGTGAATCCATGGAACGCTAAGAAATGGGTTTTTTTCCTTTGTAAGATCAACTTACCTCGCTGAGCATCATCTCATTAAAAGCAAAAGTAACATCGTTAATATGTTAATAGCGGCAATGCTAGAAGCATTGCCTTCTGCACTTCGAAAGCAGGAATAACAGGAAGCAGAAATTTTACAAGATCTATGACTTTAGAACTCGGGTCACTTTGCATCAACAGCCTTTAATAGTCCACTGCTGGACATAAGCCTTTCCTTAGAAAGGAGGTTTTGGCCTACTATACCACGCCGGCCAGACGGGTTGGTATAGGGTTTGTCAAGTTTCCTTCTCTTTGCAGTGCTGTTGTTCGGCGTAGTTCACTTTTGCACAGAAAAAAATGATGCTAAAGAAAACAAAGTAAACAATTTTAAACTTTTATTCTTCAACTCAAAATTTTCAGTATCCCAATAAATTTTATCCTCATAAATAAACTTAATATTCAAGGTTAGTAATTAACCAAAGCTAACAACTATGGATACAATATCTTGATTTATTTAAAGTAATAAAATGGAATATTAATTTTGCTCTTCGGAATATTGAATATCAATAAGAGATCATTGTTTAAATATTAAAGATAAGAAATAATTTTATTAAGTGGAATTAGATTTGCGAAATAGTAAATGACGGAAGATTAATTTTGATTCAACATCGGGTTTAAAGGTTTCAGTCTTTTTAACGTTATTTTATTAAAATAAACTGTTTTAGAGTTGGGCAGAAAATTTCACCATGACAAATTATAATAAAATGTTATTAGGCATTGATCCAAAAATATAAATTTTGACAAAAACTTCACACGACCTTTGTAAACAGTACTTTTTTTGGCATGAAGAATACCCGATGTTCTTAATGTACTACATGATAGGATAGATATCATCATCAGCCTATAGCAGTCCACTGCTGGATACACGCCTATTCCATTGCACGTCACGTCGATCGATTGTCGCCTATGACAGTTATCTGAAAAGATAATTTTTCTGTACATCTGTAAATCTAAGTTTCATTTATTTCTGAAGTATTAATATTAAATACTGAATAGTAAACCTAATCAAATTAAAACTTATAAAAAGAGCTACACCAATAAAAATGTAACTACAAAAAAGGTTCAAACTCTTTGCAAATACAGAGACTGAAGAATCAAAAAAAAAATTGGAAAGAAATCAAAACTTCCGCAGTACACGTACTCTCACTGTATACTCAAAGCATCTTTGTAAAGAGCGAAGTAGAATTTCAAACGTAAACGGACTGCTTGAACAGTTGTCTGTCCATGCGATGCAAGCCTTTGTTTGTCTTAGATAAAAGTTCCTTTGCAATTACCTTTTAAACTGGTAAATTGAGATTATAGATCTCTTGAAAATAGATACATTTACAAATTACATAAATATATATAAAGTGAACCGTGCTGTGTGTACATATATCATTCTTTTCCAGCCAATTTTGCTTAAGGTCGCCGTAATATATAACAGCACAAAAGATTTTGGATGCTTTTTATGGATGTTTTTCGTTTTTTTATGGAAGCTTGTCTGTCTGACGGCAAGTCTTCTTGGCAGTGCGATTATTTTGAGACGGGTCTAAGAAATATTGTCTATATGGTTAAGGAAACGGAGGAGTAAGAATGCTAGGATTAGAGATACCATAAATCCTAGACGGAGAAATGGGTATGAGGTATCTTATGATTGAACAGGCCACTCGTCTAAGGATTTTAACTCTCCTAGCTGGGTATATACCTATAATACATACGATTATACTTATATATTATATTCTTTTAAATTGGCATTGTGGTCTTAGTACCGTCCTGTTTGAACGGGATCGGGAGGGGGCCGATCCCGAGCGTAGAGGACGTCGGCGACCATACCAGCCGCCGACGGGGCCGGGGGCCGCCAGAGAGTGGGGACCTCTGGTCGCTGATTGAATGTTGCGGTAGGGGATAGGATGGCGGCCTGATTGCATTAAGACGAAATTGGGCCGCCACGTTGCGATTGAGGGGGGAAGTGATTTTCCCCTGGGATAGGGCCTGACTAGGCAGGGTGTCAATTCGGGGAGGACCTGAAATATCATGGTCCAGGTCCTCCCAGAGAAGGGCACCTGAGGCCGGCTATAGTGTAGTAATGAAATGTAATATTGTCACTAAGTTTACCTTAAAAATGTAACAAAAAGTATAAAGGCCAACTTTGACAGTCCTTGAGCCTCCAAGTTTAATAATATCTTCCTTTAAGTGTTGAAGTAATAATAGGGTGTTTATGTCAAAGTCTTAGATTGAAACTTTTCTTTTGATGTTGCCAGCACAAAAAGGACAACTCAAAGTTCGTCTAATAATATAAACATATGTTGTTAGCTTTTGCTGCCGGTTTTGCTAGCGTTAACGTAGATTTTGTGAAACAAATCAGGTATCAATCGAGTACAATACTTTTTTTTAGATCACTAAATAGGGTTAGATAAGAATATTGATAGTTAAAAGATATATGTATGCATTACTATATACTTTTTGAATTGTTTCTCGTGCATACGGCTTGCTTGTATGAAAGCATGTCTGCATGTTCATTGAATGCAGTGAAAACATAAACATAAGGCTTTGAATTTACATCTATTAACTATTAATGTTATCAATTTTAGAAGGAAAGTATTGGGCACTTAATTGATATAACTATTCACTATGTTAAATATTAAAATTTACATATTCAGTCAAAAAAGTATCGGGAATGGATGATTTGTTTATGGTTCCAAATTCAAATTTTTGATTTTTTTTTGTTGTTAGATTGGCACAACTGTTTTTCATTTTTCCATCCAGTTGCATCTGTTATTTATATTAAATATAGTGTTGTTTTTAGTTATATCACATCTAGTGTGTATTGCGAATTTCATAATGGACAAAAACATCGAACAAAGAGTTTGTCTTAAATTTTGAATATCGTGTTCGGAGTCACTGAAAATGTTCGTGAAATGAAAGTGTGAATCGACTTTATCAAAAACACTTGCTTATGAGTGGTACAAAGCGTTCAAAAGCGGTCGAGATGTAATGGAAGATTTGCCTCGCTCTGGTAGGCCATCAACGTCTGCAACTGAAGTAAACATCGCACAAGTGAAGGAAATAGTAACCGAAATTCCTAATTCAACTTTGAGAGCGATAGCCGCCAAACTTTCTGTATCTCACGAGTCGATCCGTACCATTTTAACTAATCATTTGGGTATGTAATGAAACCTGTGACCGCTCGGCTAGTCCCAAAAGACCTGAATTTTCTCCAAAAACTCAATCGCATGAGAGTCGCTGAGGACATGCTAGAACGAGTCAATTCCGACCCAACATTCATGAAACGCATTGTTACTGGTGACGAGACGTGGGTTTACGAGTTTGACATGCAAACTAGTCAACAAGCTTCGGAGTGGCACCTTCCAACTGAACCGAAACAGAAAAAAACCACTCCAAAGTCGATCAAAAGTCAAAGTCATGTTGACTGTTCTCTTTGACTATCGCGGTGTTGTGTACTTGGAATTCTTGCCTGAAGGTCAAACGGTAAATATAAAATATTATTTGAGCGTTATGCGGCATTTATGAGAGAAAATTCGACAAAAAAGGCCAGATTTGTGGCAAGAAAATTCTTGGATTTTGCACCACGACAATGCGCATTCGCACAAGGCCATTATTGTGAACGAATTTTGACCAAACACTAAACAAATACCATCGAGCAACAACCATATTCACCAGCTAAGGCTCCGTCCGACTTCCTTCTTTTTCCTAAACTCAAATTACCACCTCGTGGCACCCGTTTTGAATCGGTAGAAGACATAAAGATGTTGTTAGACATAAAAATGTTTTTATGATTGAATTATTCGTTGCCGTAAGTGTATCGTTTCTGAAGAAGCGTACTTTGAAGGTAACAAAACAAATTTGGATGAATAACAAAAATTTGGTGTATTATTGATCTTTTCCCGGTACTTTCTTGACAGAGTAGTATTATGCCTTATGTGTTAAGCAATAAAGAATCCCGTGAAGCAAACATCTTAAAATGTTGTTTTTTTTTCATTTGATATCCGATTTTAATGTCTGTCTATCTAAGAAAACTACATTGAAATCGTTCAATAGTTTTAGAGATGTACACTATTTAGCAATAAACAGATTATACATGTTTATAATTTTTGTTAAATTGACTGAAACAACAAAATTACTGAACAAAAGACGATGACAAAAGAACTAATATGATGTGGTACTTACACAAATATTTTAGTTGTAGAGGTCATTAAATGTCATTCACATGACATGTCATAATATTTAATGACCTCCAAAATTATGCTGCACAAAATATTACTAAGGATTTTTTATGGTCCCCGTCATTCAGAAATTAAAAAGCAAGTCTTTTAAAGCTATACATACAAAACCTTTAAAAAAAAACAATAAATAGTAGAAACCAATGAGGTAAAGATGATAGAGTAAATAATTAATTAATTTAGGGTTCTTGTGTTCCATTTGTTCTTTAGAATTCTATTAACTTAGTCACTTTAATAGTAATGTGGAGGAACGGGTGTCACGTCCCTCCAACACAAAGGGAGGATCCTCCGACCAGGCGAGGTGATCATGCCTGGCGGGCCGCGGCTTAACGGTTGATGTTGGGAAGTTGTATATATGCTAATCGGCGAGGGAATTCTTTATATCGCGATACAGGATTAGCAATTCTTATTTTAGTAGTTACTCCGTAGTTAGGTGTGTCTTCATTAGATGGCGCTGTAGTATGTTTATGTGGGAGTCGCCACAGTAAGATAAGGAATTACACTGTGTACTAGTCAGAGATCGAGGATCGAGGTCTACGGATCTGCATATGAGATGTAAAGTTGGTGGAATCTGTGGGTAGCTGTTTGAAGGTCTCAACGTTGATAATCTCCCTTCTCAGCCTCTAGTAGTTAAGACCATCGCCAACTGGCATAAAATTCTGACCGTTATGACCTATATAAAACAAGCATTCATCTACACGCAATGTTTAAAAAAAAGGCTTTGGACAGATCTGTTTCAATACCCTTTTCTTTTATTTGAACATTGGTGCAACTTAAATCTCGAAACTACCAACATTTTTGAAGTAGTATACTCTGAAATATTTTCTTCCTTCTGGTTCCTGTTCCTAAATAAGGTAATTAAGCCTTATTAACTGAACAAAACAGTCTAATTTTCCTTAAACCGTCTTAATTTTTTTTCTCATAATGTTCTTAATGACCGGAACAGTGATTGACATTCGCTAATCTCCCATCTTTCAGGAAGAAAGTCCAACTGACGTTAATATTAAATACTTTTTAATAGTTATTTTTTGGACCATTTCATTTAAGAATACACTTTGAAAACAATTTTGTTCCAGGTAACTTTTATAGTGTGAAGACCTGGTTTATATGAAGGCCTGCAAATCTAAGCAGCAAAAATTTAAGTATCGTGTGAATATTGATTGACTGTACGGATGGCGTAGCTTTTTACTGCGCTAAGCATTGTGGTTTTGATCCCCACATGGGACAATACTCTATGTGATCTACAAACTTTTGTTCTGAGTGTGGGCATTCTTTGTGTCCGTTTCATTTATGTTTGTAAAGTCCTCTGGATACTATTTAGGAATATATAAAATAAACTTTAAAAAAAAACGAGTAATACACACTATTACACATGTGTGTTTTTATTTTATAGTTAACCTTATAATAAAATTTAATTATTTATTCAAAGTCAAAACGGAATATTGAATTAACTGTGAAAAGTATTAAAATTGGGCAAATGTTTTTTATTTGGCAGATAATTGGGTTTCAAAATGTACCATTTGTATAAAATAGTGGTTAAATTCTTAAAAATTATTCAAACTCCCAGACACATAAAATACACGAAAATTCTTGAATAAAATCGTTGAATTTGTTAACAGGTTTTCTCATGAGAAACGCACAAATTAATCAATATATCACAAAAATTAACACACCCTAGATTAAAGCTAAAAAATAGTTAAATGTATTGAATTTATGACTGCTGCCCGTTCAGGTCAAATTATTGTGTTATCAGAATCTTTATTTATATTTTTCTATTATTTGTTTGGTAATAAATAAGCGTCTTTATCAGCAGTCTAGTTACACCCTTAGTACAGGCTCTGCCTAGTGGAATCAGATTGTTATTATTTTTATTATTATTACATGTTATTATTTTCTGCAAGATTAAAAAATAAAACGCTGTAAATATGTTGATCTGTAATGGTACAGTTATATCCTCAATGATAGTTTCGATCATATTGACCAAATTAATTAAAATAAATGTATAAAGAAACCATAGTCCCTTACAGAGATTCAGATCCAATCCATAACTACGGAGTAGACAAGGGCCCAGCAAAAATCTGACTTCCCACTTTGTGAAAATCAAATTCACGACCTCCCACTGCAGTCGTTTATAAACTGTGTGACATATACATATATCGGCACACAAATGTTTAATATGTTTGTATTTACAAAACTTAGTAAGTTTTTTCATATTCTAAAAGCCATAAACTACACTTACTTTTTATATGTCGCTGTGTAAAGTATTCCGAGAGTAAAACTGTCTGTTTCTAATTTACACTAAAGTGACACCATGTTGATTTCTAGTTTCATACTTTAAATTTAAGCTTTTATTTGCTATGGAAATATTAACCTTAGAATGAATATGCAGAGCTCAAAACATCTGAAAGTAATGTTATGCGTGTTGCTCGTTGTATTGGGAATTTTTTTTGTAAATTCGTAAATTTAATATAAAGACTCCTTTACACTTAACGAACAAAATTGAGACCAAATCAAATACACATAACATAGATTAAATACAGATAACATTGACCGTCTCGGTGAAGCAGTGGAATCATATAAAACGGCTGTGCTGAGGTCTCGAGTTCGATTCCCAGGTCAGACCAAGTGTTTGTATGATTTGCAAATATTTGGTTTTCTCTGTATAATATGTATTTATTTACAAAAAAAAAGTATATAAGTATTCTATCAGTCAATCTAGCTTTCATAGTACATTCTGCTTAGTTTGAAACTAGATGGCGTTGTGTGTCAGATGTCCCATATTTATTGAAATATAGATAACATGGAATAGACTGAGTGAGAAAAGGCTGAGCGTGAAAAGCAAAGGGAGAGCGCTGATTTGACTTACATGAGCGTAAAAAAACGAACTATTCTTTGAACCACCTAATGATAACTGTTCATGGCAAATTTTAGATCAACGAAACTCGCTCTTATTTTGCTTTATTTTAAGATCTACTATTTAAAGCATTCAATTAGTTATTAGACAAAATCATTTGACCGTGCTATACGAGCTCAATTTAATGATATTAATGAAAAACAAAAGATAATGTACTTTAAAGTACATTATCTTAAATCCCCTGCATCGCACCTTTAAAACCACCAGTTTAGGTATACACATACCAGTTTTTTCATAAAACAAAACATTATTTTTGTTCGAAAGTAGCACTTCGTCTGATATTTTGAACCATTAAAAACCATTACTACTTCAAACAGTCTATCGGAAGTCCTTTCGACAATTCGAGAGCCAATTCTCAGTCAGAGAGCCATGTAAACACATTACCTACACTGTCGAAATGTCGACTGTGCGACAAATATTGGCTCCACTATGGAAATTGGGGAATAGAACTCTTGAAAGTGCTCCAACATTTCGTTGTTTTTGACAAAGAATTTATTGAAAGTTTCCCAGTGTATATTTTATTTATAGTATAAGAGATACGAGCAGACATGTTACCTTATGGTAAGTGGCTACCGTCAGACGTGGACACATGGAACTGAAGAGCGTATTTAAGTTCCTTCCCCTCAAATTGGGGTAGGGGGTTTGGGAGCCGGTAATGGGATAGAATAGGATAAAATTATTACAGCAATTTGTAGAAGTATATAGAAAGACTATAATATCGAAAGCAAAATGTCTAAGCGTCAGTTTATGCTTAGATTTCACATGGATTACCAAGCGCTGGTTTTCAGTTTAAACCTTTGACTCCCGTTTACAAAAAAAAAAAACTTATTGATAAAACATTTAGTGAATTTCTTAGTGATCGTACATTACAAGATTTACTTATAAGATAAACAATGTGTATTGTTTAAAATACTCACTCATCATCATCATCATCATCAACAGCCTTTAATAGTCCACTGTTGGACATAGGCCTCTCCTTAGAAAGGAGGTTTTGGCCTACTATACCACGCTGGCCAGACGGGTTGGTATAGGGTTTCTGTCAAGTTTTCCTTCTTTTTGCAGTGCTGGTGTCCTGCATTGTTTTGCGCCATGAATTGGGGTAGTGACATTCCGTATTCTTAATCCGTCACTACACGGACACAGAATACTCACTCACTTGTTCAAAATCAACGAAATAATTGTTTGAGACCGATTTTCTGTGAAGCCGTGGTATATCGACCGTACGTTGAGCCGGCTCATGTGTGCCTCGGCATGCGTCTCCCTAAAAGAAATTTTAATAGCAAGGAAGGTTCATATAGCTCCTACATAATATTTGCTACCGTTTCAGCATCTCGGCATAAAATATTATTTTAATAAATATAGTATCTTTCATATCAAATACATAAATTGAAAGAACTGACTTAAATTCAAATTTATCTCACCTTCAATCTCCATGACACTCAAACAGGTAAAAAGCACGTAGATATATTTTTTTTAAAGATAAAATGTACATGTTAAAGTTAATAAGTAAGAATTTGAGAAAAGTAAAATTTCTGGCAGTCTGAAGTTTCAAGTGAAGCAAACCAACCGTGGCTACGGGTTGAGTGATGTAGCGCTCCTCGTTATTCTGATTAATAAAAGTAAAGTTTAAACAAGAATAATTCTTTAGTCCAAACAGTTAAAACCGCTTCTGACGGTTTCAATTCTGTTTGATTTTTATATAAATAATAGCGATCCGCTCCGGCTTCGCACGGGTGCAATATAGATACCAATAATACTCCAAATCTGGTGTCAGTATGGAGTACAGTATGTTTTATATACAATATTTTAAGGGCCCGCTCCGCTCCTGCCGGCCGCAGCAACCCAAGACGGATGTACAGCTCGACGGCCGCTGATATCTTTTAAGATATTCATTTTAATGTTATACTATAAAGGCAATTTTGATCTATATTCAATGAACAACATATCTAACGTATGTAATTCGATAAGGAATAATACTGTATTGTTTAAAATAGCTTTTTAAATAATCTAATATATGTAAAAGATAAAAATGGTTACTGTGTGTTATCCTTAGGAGATAGATATACAAGTATTTCTTCCTGGACTTGCTTATAGATGGTAAAAAAAAAGTATAAGTATTAAGTATTCTACCACATTCACACAACGCCATCTTGTCCCAAACTAAGCAGAGCTTTTACTGTGGATACCAGACAACTGATATAAATACATTTTTTTTTTGTTAATACGGATCCATCCCATCCATACATAGAAACACCCAGACCAAATCAAACATTAAATGTTCATATACACAAATGTTTGACTTGAGCGGGAATCGAACCCACGACCTTTGGGGTTACACAAATAACTACGCCATTCGGTCGTCAAAAAAAGCAAATCTGTAGAACATAATTTTGACCTATCTCGTAAGGCTAAGCCAACTTTTTAGGACTTCACATAACAAATCCTTGAAATTCTTGAATTACTTGTAGTATAATATGCATGCATCTAAACTGGCTTCTTGTTTCACTCTCTTTTGTGGTGAAAACCGAATTAATCATTAATATAAAATCATTTCTAGAATAAATTATCATATTAAACACAATTTTTGGTTGAGTGCAGGACGTTTCACATGTTAGATATACATATATAAATAGATAATCTCTGCACTTCTTTAGGATAAACAGCGGCTTTTGAGGAATTCACTAAAAAGAGACAAGAAATATCTTCTTAGGGGCAATGCATAAATTTTCCTTCATCAAACCCTTGAAATTTAATCCGAGCGGTGACCTGGCCCTTTTAATTCGACAAGTTCAGGACGGTCCTATTTTGGTCGCAAACACGGTCCTTCAAAGCCCTTCGTAAAAAAGTGTCGGATCCTATTCATCGCGGGTGTCTTTATGCAAACTTTGTGACAAAACTGACCCTTTTTAGAGAAAAAAATATGTGATTACATCACAATATATATGAAATTGCTTTGGTCCTTCAACAACCAGACGTTAAAAAAAATTTGGTTTTCAAAACGATTTTTAGTGTATAAATTTACAGTTAAAATAATCTGAAAAAAAATATATTTTTCTGCAATGAGTTTTAGATTCCATGTTTTTTTTTTCTTTTTAGGACCTTATAGATTTTTTTATGGCATTAGATACATCATCATCATCAACAGTCTATAACAGACCACTGCTGGACACAGGCATCTCCTTAGAAAGGAGGTTTTGGCCTACTAGTATACCAGTATACCATGCTGGCCAGATGGGTTGGTATGGGGTTTGTGGCAAGTTTTTCTTCTCTCTGCAGTGCTTTTGTTCTGCGTAGTTTTCTCCCTTAGTTCGCTCTTACGACACCGACAGGATCAATAGGGGTGGTGACACTCTGTATTCTTAATCCGTCATCGCACGGACTTTAGATACATACATACACACTACATACACTCACATTTGTATTTCCGAAGAGCTAATCAGAAGCTTCGCATTTTGCCCACTTTAATTTTAATATCACTTTTTTTCATACACATAAAACGAATTCGCTTCTCGTCCTTGCATGCTTGGTTCTTTCAACCTAAGCAACGAATTCAAATGCTGTTTTCATCAATAGCGATTGATTTAAAAGGAAGGTGGATAATACATGCATATTAAAGTAGAGATAATCCGAGAATTTCTAAGAATTGTAGTGTTTTGTCGTAAAAACATGTTTTTACATTATTTTAATTGTTGTTTAAAAATACCCAACGCGCCTAAAGAAGTTTTTTTATTTCAAAAAACTTTGGTAATAAGCAAGTGTAACACCGTCAACTGCAACTAACTGTTTTCAAACTCTTCATAGCTTCTCCGCCAATGATATAATCATCATCATCAACAACCTTTACTAGTCTACTGCTGGACATAGGTTCGTACAAAGGAGATTTTGGCGTACTGTTGTCCAAGTGGTAACGAATCAAGAATGAAGAGTGGCATCACCCCTATTCATCCCGTGGGTGTCGTAAGAGCCGACTAACTACGCAGTACAACAGCACTGCAAAGAGAAGGAAAACTTAAAACAAACCCTGTACCAACCTGTCTGTGAGTGATATAATAATTAACCAATCAATCAATCATTTAGTTGTAATAAATGTCTACAATCTTTACTTTAATTATAATATTGTTCTAAAACAGAGTTAATCTATGGCTGTGGTAAAACCTGTGGTAAAACACACTCGTTTATAAGTCATTTTAACTTATAATACGTTTTTCGTACCACTTAACTCATTTACTCACATTATGAATGGTACATTACTTCGCGATCAAATTTTTTGACGAGAATAGCTCTACATTGTGATGATGGATGGGTTTGGACGCAGATCTAAAGCGATTATGTTAATGGAGTTTGATATTTATTTAATCATGATTATGAATTAAAATGCATACATATGTATATTATGTATTTGTTGTTATGGCGAACCTTGCAGTAGGCTTATGTCCAGCAGTACACGTCATGATGTATTCAAGTTTGATAGCAGTATTAGGATTAAAATGTGATGAATTTTATTTTTTGTACAGCCACGTACTATAAGCGCAGCCTTGTTAGATCTTCAGTTTATTTAAAGACAACTCCCGCACTCTTAATATATCCTGTGGCCTGTGTCAAAGAACACCCAGACTCAGAACAACAATTTGTAGTTCATACAAAGTGTTGTTCCGCAACACTCTGCGCAGTAGAAAGCGGCGAGATGACCGCTTAAATCACTGCTCTATTCGCACACTCCGCGTTATGTTCTGATAAATTTTCATTTCAGATAGTATGTAAACTCGTAAATAGAATTCTATATATTATAAATGTTGCACGGATCGTAAAGCAGTGTAGAACGTGTTTCAATTAGATGGATAGAGGATACACAGTTGAAAGTTAGACGACAAAATATATTGTACTCATAAGGAAAGTTAGAAGTTACTGTTCAGACAGATAACACGTAAATATACACAAACTCTAAGACATTCCTTTTTCTTTTACAATGGGCTCATTTTTTATTATTATCTGTATACTTGCATCATGCCAAAACATCTAATAAGTCAATCAAATGAATTAGTGATGCCTCTAGATTTGTTAAGTAATAATAAATAGGTACACTAGTGGCCGATTTATACACTCATACGTATACTAGAACACAACATTAACCACGAAGACTATTGTTAATATTAAACTATTAAGGCCAACAAATTTTGTTTAAAAAAAATTCAAACGAAGATAAAAAAAGCGTGTTAAAAATTATAGTTAAAAAAAAAACGCTTTTGTACTGCTGGTTTTGGTGGTGCTAGATCTCAGTTGTTGTAAACATATTTTATTGATAGATATTGGTAAAAGTAAGTTTAATACATTATAAAATGTTTTCATATCTATTTTCATATCACAAATACTCGTACGAAAATAGACTTTATGTATAAAAATAGTGTAAGTCGTATGAGATGAGGTGATGTGCGCGTGGGCAGATAGGTTAGCACGTGCGATTTAAATGGCTTGTTCAGTGTGCAATGTCAGTGCTGCAGTAATTTTGTATTTTGGGAGAACCATCAAAATATTTCGGCTTACCAAAATAGCACTTCTTCAAAACAGCTATTTATACAAATTGATATACGTATATAGACGTAGTATTTGACTTTCGTAATGTATATTTATATAAAGCCTAATCAAATTCCTTGATATTAAACCATGGTATGACACTTGCTGGTACAAAGGATCTCCCTTCCGTCGATAAAAGGGTAAGAAAATATGTGCGTATTACTTCAGAGGAGGAGTTTATTTTGATTCAAGTAACCGGAATTATCAAATAATGGCCAGGAGTTACTGTAAGGGAAGCCCTTTTGCGCTGGAACAAATCGTGTTCTGCAATTACTTCGATATTGGAGATGTTTTGTACTTTAAGTACGAAATGACTTTGATTAAATTACTTAAGTCAAATATAATATGTATCCAATTGTTTGAGCACATAACGAAGACTAAAATCTTTAATTCACAAAGTTTATTCAACATATACAATCTGTTTTATCTCGAGTGCATTCTTTAACCTTCATAATCTACTTCGCATATGGAAGGCTCTTGCTGCTTAGTTTGAAACGAGATGGCGTTGTGTGTCAGATGTCCGAAATTTTATTATTTTTATAAAAATCATCATCACATCAACAGCCTGTAATAGTCCACTGCTGGACATAGGCCTCTCCTTAGAAAGGAGGTTTGGCCTAATATACATCCTGGGTTGGACAGGGTTTGTTTCAAGTTTTCTTTCTCTTTGCAGTGCTAGTCCTGCGTAGTTTGCTCCCTTAGTCGGCTCTTACGACATCCACCCTTTATGTAGAAGTACCCTTCGAAAGACTGCAGTGAGCATCACTATTTTTGTCTTTCAAATGAGTGGGATCACCAATATTTTAGGGAAAGGGGGATAAAAAGATCAAATTCAAGATGTACGAGTGCTAAGTGAGATATGCATCAGTGTCTACTTACCATCAGACATGTTAGCTGCTTGTTTGTACAATTAGATAAGAGGTAGATACAACAGATTACATGCGAATGCTGTGCCTATCCTATTGTCAATTTTTCTCATTTGACCCTATACTAAAATATACCTTATTTTATTCATATTGTTCGAACCTCTTAACGATTGATCAAGGTTAAGGAATAGCGGGGCTTTACTCGTAGTTTAAAATTCTTTAACATCGATTTTGCCTACGTAATGTCTCGACAGTTTAACTACCAGATGATTTAAATCATTACCTGACTATTCCCACCTGTGCGCTAACTATAGCCAACATCTTATAGCATTTACTGTTACTCTTGCCAAGAATTATTAATATGTTATTTTAATAGTTATGAGACAGAGCAGTTACATTAAAAGATTATCTGAACTATTTCTAGTTAGGCATTTGTCGGTTTCAACTTAATATTCTGTAGTCTACCTCTCTGTGTCATCAATTATCATCGACAGCTTTTAATAGTCCATGGCTGGACATAGGCATCTCCTTAGAAAAAAGGTTTAGGCCTAATATACCACGCTGACTAGACGTGTTGGTATAGGGTTTGTTTCATGTGTTCCTTCTCTTTGCAGTGCTGTTGTACTGCGTAGTTTACTACCTTACTTGGCTCTTATAATACCCAAGGGATGAATAGGGGTGGTAACACTCCGTATTCTGAATCCTTCACTACATGGACTATGTCATTATGCTCACTAAAATCAAATTATAAAAAAATATATTTCTAAAAATACGATCATACAATTAAAGGGAGGTTTTCTTCTTATACATGTGAAAGCTGTAATAATGGACGTTCTGGTTTGGATTACAGCTTTTTCCAAATGCTTCACCATGTTATCCGTGTTATAAAAAAGATGTGAGACTTCTAAATTCGGAACCTTTTGTGTTTGATTAATATTTAAAAGCACAAGGCTCTTAATAATATTAATATCAAGCAATTAAAATAAACACAGATCTTTATTTCAAAAGTTTCCTTTTATATTTATTTTAAATCCTGTAAAAGCACGGAAGTGTTATAAAAACTATATTTAATGAAGCACATTTAATGTATTTTCCAGAAAGATTTCGTCACTGCGTTGTTGAATTAAGAAAGTTATAAAACTCAACGAGAACAATAAATCACATTTAGCCATAATATTAAATTAGTTTAACTAACTCATAATCAAAGTTTTGAGAATTTAATAAATTATGAAATAGTTACTTTACGAGTTTTTTTTAAGGTGCAGATGTTATAAAAACTTTTTTTTAACACTTAAACGCGTTGACAACTAATGCACCAATAACCTATTTGCAATGACAGAACATTTAAAACTACAAATTCTAAACGAAACTAGACGCACTGGCACGAAATTAAATAAAAAGAAAACACTTCAATGACGTCCCGATATGTATTGCCGCACTCCAAACGAATGACTAGCTTATCTTTTTTTAGAAGTTAGCGAACGAAACGCGATGAGTGGAATAGAAGCAGTATCTTTGTGTTAGGCGTGCGCACTACAGTAAGTAACCAATTAAAATGCTCTTAATAAATTATACTTATGAAACAATTTCATTTTCAAACACAAAAAAAAGCAAGTCTATCTAAAGTTCTTTTTTTGAATAATATATTTTGAAAGATGGAGGTGAACCTTTTTAAATATTTGTCTATGGAAAAATGTGATTTAATTATAATTAAGTGTTAGTGACATAGCGACGATTAGTGGCAATTATAAAATGTGACAAGTTTTTTTTTCTGTGGTTGTGAAATAGGAGAGTGGCCAGGCGCGACATGTCTATTTTCAGATGTTCTTTCTAACATTTTATTTATATTTAACTAACACTGTAACACAACGATGACATTATTTGACCTACTTTGGAAAAGAAAATTCACATTTAAGTGTACAAATAACAGAATTCAACCATGACCTGTAAACTTAATACGTCATACAGAATTATAGTCAAGCTTTATGTTTTACTAGCATTATTATTACGTTTACAACTACACTTCGCTCTTAATCTCTTAATACTTATAATATTTTAACTGTGAAAGTGATTTTGTTTGTTTGTTTGTTACACTTTCACGCCTAAACCACGTAACCGATTTTAAAATTCTTTCACTAATGGAAAGCTACATTATCAGCGAGTGATATAGGCTAATTTTTACCGCGAAAACCGACATACACGCAGACGGGGCCGCGGGCATTATTTGGTACTGCTACTTCCAAAAAAAAACGTATTCTTTCATAAAACGCTGACTTACGTTTACACTACAACATTTCGTCTAATTTAACAATTTTATAGTAAAAAATGAATTTAAGATGGAATTAACCATGTATAATTTGAATGACGTTATGTTTTAATATCGTCTTAGATAAGGAGATCATTTAAATCAAGGTAGTTTATAAATTACATTTAGATTGCGCAAGACTTAAGGTATTTTGTTGCTATTTATTAAAGTCTAGTATTTTACATAAAACAAATATATGAAAACACAATACAGATGAAATAGGCAGAACTTATGTTAACTCTAAACGAATACTTAATCAAACGATTTCTGTCATTGAAATGTACATTTTAATTGAACTACAGATTTAAAAGCAAATCTTTAATCTCATCGTTAATCGAAAATCATTTTAATCAGAGCACAATAAATTCAATTAAATTTTGCATTTCAATTAATTTTGAAAGTTTTCTAATGAACTATAAGTTTGCATTTGTTATTAGAAAAATAATTTTACACTCAATAACTATAAAATCATACAATCTCTAAATACATAATAAAATAATATAAAAACTATTCCTCTCTGCCTGATATCGATTCGAAAAATTGGTTGAAATAAAATTACTATAAAGTAGTTTACAAGGTTATTTTTTTTTTTTTTATTAATCCTCCTAATAATGTTTGTGTAGTAACTTTCTACAGTGTTATTAATTGCAAGAAACCAGTGATCTTAACTGCTGAGGCAAAGGTCGTGGGTTCAATCCACACCAAGGATCCATAATTACATGATAAACTCGATCGTTTCTTATTTTTCTAGGTGTAATTATCTATAAAATAGTATTGGCCTGTTGGTCTAGTGCTTAGTGACACTGACTGCTAAGCCGGAGGTCGTGGGTTCGATTCCACCCAGGTCAAATAGTTATGTGATGAGCACGATGATTAGTTTTGTATCAGGGTGTAATTTATCTATGGTATGTATGTATTTAGAAATATAAAAGTATGTTTATCAGCTGTCTGGTTACCATAGAACAGGCTCTGATTAGTTTGGATCAAACGGCCGCTTGTGAGATGTGTGAAGTTATTATTAATATTGAATATTTTCGGACATCTGTCACACAACGTTATCTAGTTTTAAACTAAGCAGAGCTTGTTTCCGCCGATATTCCTCGGCGAGCACTTCAGCCTCCAAATTCCACGGCGTCTTCCGACCAACTCGCACGCCGCCTCCGTCGACACGGTGCGGTAACCGCTTATGGCTCTAACTGCCAATATCCTCTCAGGGTGCCAGAGGCGTGCCCTGTTCTGGGTGGTCTTAGCCACCGTCCGCACCGGTGCGCCGTACAGACTCCCCTGGGGGCTAGGCGCGCTGCCTCTTGAAAGTCCCGCCCCCGGGCTGTACCTAGCGTGCCTAGTCGTAACCCATGTTCCATAGTGTAGAAGTAGTAGTAGGAGTGGTCCGAGAACAGACCCCTGCGGAACACCGCACAACATGGGCCGACGCCTCAAAGCACCATCTTGGTCCCTGTACATGACCCTATGATAGTGGAGTGCTTCCCTGATGCAGCTGAATGGCAGACTGTTGAATGCGTTGGCGATGTCCAACGACACCGCCAACAGCACACCGCCAAGGCTCACCGCCTCTTCGGTCACAGTCGGAAAACCGAATTGGGAGTCCGACAGATCGGGGCCCACCTCCGGCAATACGATAGGCCTGTATACCGTCTCGGCTTCCTTAATAGCACCAGCTTCCCGCTTTTCCAGCACTCAGGAAAAAGTCCGGACGCCAAGTAAAGTTTAGTTTCTATCAAATTACAGTCATAACACAAGATTTGCCTAATTTGGGGAGCCGACGGCGAAAATGTCAGATTATTATTAGAATTATTAAGCATTTTTTTAACTTTTTATCGCTTCAATATCTGCTTACTAAAATTACGTAAAGGACACTAAGTTAACAATAAATTTACACGTGTAATATGACATCAGTTAATGGTACTGATAGTGTAAATCCTGATTGTAGTATTAACATAACAAGATAATCAGTTCCACGCTAGTAGTTTGGAGAAACAATGAATACATTAATCTCACTGCACTGTAATCACATTGATTATAATCTATTGTTATAATACAGTTGCTATTCAAATGTGGCGCTTACACCTGTTTGTAATAGACATCAAAGAATTCATTGATGTTTTTATATTACTCAAAGCACTGAAAAATATTTTATCTCGGTTACAAACTCAGATTAAATAAAAAAATCGAGATGGAACTATGCGAAGAACAAAGTGAGACCGGTTTTATAAACATGTGTGCTTGGGCTATCATAATTTTATTTTATCAAAAATATTGGTATCTACGCTTACTTATGTATAAAATGCGATTCCTTCCTACTATTTATTACTTGTAGTTAGATTTTTATACCCTTGCCTTATAATTATAAACCACAAACCGCATGCTCTAAGAAAAAAAACTTAAAGGTTTCTCATATAAAAAGGCAGGCAACTCATTAGAACATTTTCTAGAATATCTATGTTTACGTCATCGAAAGAGACCAGTAGGTCAAGGGATTCAGAGTAAAAGTTTACGATTCAATACGAGAAAATATTCGTAATTTTCTAATATTAGGTCTTTACCTATGAAATTGCCGTTTTGTATGCAATAAGTGAAAGTACTTATTTTTTCAAAAAAATTTATTTCTGTTATTCGAAGTAATCACCCATGCAATCGACGCATCTTTGCCAAAGCTTTGGCAGTTTATTGATGCCCTTCTTGTAAAATTCAGCTGGACGGGAGGCAACAAACTCTTCAAAGGCATTTTGTACTGCCTCTCGGGAATTATATTTTTTACCCACTAAAAAGTTGTCTAAATTTTGGAAAAAGTAATAGTCGGTAGGTGCAAGGTCCGACCTAATATGTTTTAGAATTTAATTAAGTAAATTAATTTAGTAATCGCTTTTCATCAGGTGACCCGTCTGCTCGTTTGCACCCGTTTCCATAAAAAATAAAAATAAAAAAATAACATAAATACAGTCACTATCTTATTTGTAGTGCATCTTTTACGATCTTCGGACACAACAGTCTACTGCTGGACATAGGCCTCTCTTTACAAAGGAGGTTTTGGCCTACTGGCCACACTGGCCAGACGCCACAGGGTTTGTGTCAAGTTTTCTTTCTCTTTGCAGTCTTTCTAGAGTAGTTTGCTCCCCTTAGTCGGAAATTATGAATAGGCGTGGAGACACTCGGTTTTCTTAGTAAGTAACCACACGGAAAAGTAATAAAAAGTTTAAATAATATTTTACGAAAATGGTACATTAGTGGTCCTTTATAGGACCGGTAGTAAAAAAAACAGTCACATATAGACACGGTTCGTAGTTACTATCCAATACAAGTTATGAGGTTGACACACCCTTACAAATCACGTGCTGGCCTGTGTTATGTTTTATTTAAAACTAGCTGAGACCCACGGTGTTACCCGCGTTTGTTCTTATAACCGCGGGCAACGCCGCGGGGTGAAGCTAGTCTAAAAAAAGTAGCCTCAGTTACTCCTTATGTCATCAGCTATCTGCCAGTGAAAGTCCCGTCGAAATCGGTCCAGCCGTTCCAGAGATTACCCAGAACAAACAGACAGACAGACAAAAATTGTAAAAATGTTATTTTGGCATATTTACCGTGTAAACATAGATATGCATTTAGTAAAAAGCGGTTATTTTAATATTACAAACAGACCCTCCAATTTTATTTATTTGTATGGAAAATCTTTTATTAAATAAGTAAAATTACTATTCTGACACAACTCAATTTGCATTCTATGAATCGTCAGACATATGGATTCATGTGATCCTGTGATCCCTCAAACTTCAAAGGGAAGTTTTGATTATCGCCAACATTTCGACATAATGGCACAAGACAGTATAACAATAACAACCACCAATAACAAGCAACATTAAATAATTAAACGAGGTATACCTTATACCGTATTACCTATAATTATTTCACAGTTATTGTCTACGTATGC
This sequence comes from Arctia plantaginis, assembly GCA_902825455.1. Lineage (NCBI taxonomy): Eukaryota > Metazoa > Arthropoda > Insecta > Lepidoptera > Erebidae > Arctia > Arctia plantaginis. Next base: position 1,901,238 of record CADEBD010000302.1, read on the forward strand.
TATGAAGTTGGGAACATTTTTAGCTTGTAAAAATGATTGCACACTTCAACAACCTTCGTTCGTTCGTTTTGCGAGTTGTCGTGATGGTTTTTTATTTAATTAAAGCAGAAATTGATTTCGACGCTCATGTTGGCAAAGGCTAACTTTTTCGGTGCCACGTAAATAAAAAGTCTCACAAAGTTGGAGTGATGGCGGAAAATTCGAACATTCTATAATTCCGATTTTTTTAACTTTTTAAGTATTCTTTTACCATTTTTTAATAAAACTCGCGTATTTTTGTGGATTTGGTGTTATTTTCTTTATAACACTTAATATACTACTTTTGCTGCCAGATTCTCCTTATTACTTTCATATTACACATTACTTTGAAACTTGACAAGGTGTCGCCCTTGACGGATACGTCTGGGATACGTTTTGAAGTGATAATAACTTCTTATGGGAGGGTAAACCGCTTCCTTACGTAACTTCCCTTTCTCTCGCGGATACATCAGCGGTAGGCAGGCTCCTCCTCTCTCACTCTAACCTACATTTCGTATTTCGGACAGACGCTTTACCTAAAATTTAAGTAATAACCTAAGCTTTTCTCAAGTTAAACAATTTCAATATCAACTTAGATTAGTTTAAGTTATCACTTCTGTTGGGCGTCGACGCACACGTTTTTTTTAAATCGATAACGCCTTGAATCTGGTAAAAGTAGGTTCAGATTATTTTTCATACAAGTACTAAAAAAATTACGCTTGAATTTAAATCCTTAATCATCTTGAAGATTTTTCTATGTATAGTTCTTAGAACGTACATGATTACTTGATTATTTAGAATTTTTTCCACCTCTGAGTAGTTTAACACAAAAAAATACTAATCAAAGTCACGGATGTCATAACTGATATCAAAGCGAGTTCTTGCACCATTTAGTATGACTTCGAGACTTCTCTCACAATCTCTTTCAATTGGAATCTTTGACAAAATCATTGTTATAAACTTTCCCAAGTTTCAAGTTTTAGAACTCGTAAGCATTAGGCAAGAACTCCTCATTAATCCGAGTCCCTAAATACATATTAGTTGTTTATTAGGAACTTAAACTCAATATGTACACATGTACCAACACGCGAGTTTACACAAATTAATTCACGTAACTTTAACTCAAAGATATGATTAATTACATAATCAACATAAAGCAACATTAATTATAACGTGTTAATGATTAAAATATTCTTGATTGGAAATTAATGTGTTCTAAATTTGTAAGTGTTTAGGTAAATTTAATTAGTAGTTTAAATCTTTGTGGCAGTTAATTTGTGTTTATTGAAATTTTCTGGTTTATTATTTCAATCCGTGAAGTTAGAATACGCTTAACAGAAAATAATGTAATAACGCTTACACTTACAAAGACTTCTGTGATTGAAAACAAAGAGTTTTTTTTTTAAATAAAATCAGAAGTATACAAATTGTAATTAAAAAATAAGTATTGTAATAATCAAACTATTGACCTACATTCAAGGTTAAAAAAATGCCCACATGGTCGCTAATTGATAGCGTTCCCAGAAGGCAGCATTGCCACATCTGAGTGCAATGTTAGACCTCTGTAATAGAAAATGGCTGGCCTTCTGGTCATAAGAATTGTCAATGAATCGCTTAGCTAGTTTTCATAAATAAATAAATAGAACGTCTCGACCCCAAACGGTTAAAAAATATACTTGACTTTGACTGCAAGTGTGTTTAGTGGTTTAAGCGGTCGCCATGCTGCCTCCTACTACGCTGAGTGTTTTGGGTTCGATCCTTAGGTACATGGGACGACACTTCGTTGTGACACCTCACACAAATTGTTCCTTGTGTGCGTTTTATGTATGTTTGTAAAGTCCCCCGCGACACATGTAACATTCCTAATGCAGGAGTTGTCTTTTAAAAAAATTAGTCAGTCGGTCCTCCAAAAAAATATTGTTTCATGATATTACATTACGTAAACCATATAGATACCGTATTCAAAGAGCATTTATGACTAATACACATTTTCATATTAATAAGGTTCATTTCAGTAGGAAAATGGCTTAAAATGGTTCCAGTATAATAACAATTAATACTTGAGGCTTTTCCTCAAAAAACTTGCTAGTGAACTCTCTAAATAAATAACTGATTTTTTTTTAAGGTTTGCTTTTAAATGCTTTTAGACAAAAAGGTTTATAGAATGTTCAAACAATCAAATTTTTAGGTCGCTAATTAGGATGTCCTTGTGGTGATGGATTAAGAATACGGAGTGTCACCAGCCCTATTCGTGGGTGTGGTAAGAGCTAACTAAGGGAGCAAACTATGCAGGACAACAGCACTTCAAAGTAAAGGAAAACTTGACACAAGCCCTAACCAGCGTGACCAGCGTGGAATAGTAGGCCTAAATCGCCTTTCTAAGGAGGCCTATGTCCAGCAGTAGACTCTTAAAAGCTATTAACAATGATGAGTTGGGACCAGATCAGATGAGATCTATAAAGCCACATTTACAAATATTCGAAACCGAACTAGAAATAAGGGCCGTGCACGTACAAATACAATCAAATCTTTAAACGTCATGTGAGACAAAAACTAGCCTTAACAACCTGATAATTTCAATTTAAAAATAAGAAATGAGAAGAGAAAGAACAGGACTCAAGGATATGATTTTTATTGATTGTATTTAAAAGTAGAAATGTAAAAGAATTTTAACTTTTTTGTTTAATTTTAACTTAACATAACGTGTGACAATCAACACATTTTAATAGTCTTCTGTATTTTTTAGGTGCGCCGTCAGTGTTACAAAATAGCCGAAGACGTCGAAGTAGACAACATGGTGTTTCTTTTTTGTTCTAGAGGTAAGTTTTTTCTTGTAAAGACAACTCCAGTATAAAGCATTTATCCTGTATCGCGGGAACTTGACAAATATACATGAAACGAACACACGGATCACCCAGACTGAGAACGACAATTTGTGGTTCAACAAAGTGTCGTCCCATGTGGGGATCGAGCCCAAAACACTCAGCGTGCTAGGACACTTAAACCACTACGCCATCCGTGCAGTCGTTTCTTTTTATGTTTTTTTTTTTATTTGTTGACATGTTAATAAGGTAAGATTAATGAATAAAAGAGTTTATAAGACCGCTGTATATACTGACTAGATCTGGGTTATACTTGAAAAAAGCCGTTAGAAGTACCCAGGACCGGCGTTTATGAAATGCATGTAGGAAAAATTATGCTTTGGCTATATCTGTTCTGAATTTCTGTCGTTTTATCCTGTCTATTAATTGCGATCTTTAAACACACACAACAAACAACTTGACTGCCTTGGTAATGCATCGGTAGCGTATACGACTGCTGTGCTAAGGTTTCGTCCTTGATTTCCGGGTCAGACTAAATATTTGTATGATCTGCAAATATTTCTTTCGAAGTTTGGGTGTTTTCTATGTATAATATGTTTATTTACGAAAAAAAGTGTATAAGTATCCTATTAGTCCATCTAGCTTTCATAGTACAAGCTCTGCGTGGTTTGAAACTAGATGGCGTTGTGTGTCAGATGTCCGAAAATATTATCATTTATTTAATTTACTAGAAGTTTCCAATCATGTGAATTATAAGTTATTACGTTAAGAAAAAGACCCTGGCATAGATCAGAAAGTCCGTTAATCAGATTTGGCGATCTCAAAAAATCTGTGCATTTGAATATACAGTAGAAAACTGGCAGTAGTAGGCTACTGCCAGTTTTCTATTGTATAAACATAAGTGAATTCAAATTCATCAAAATAATGTCCGAAATATTATAAACTAGCTGACCCGCGCAACTTCGTCTGCGTCTCTCAATAGTAATAAATTTTCTCCGTTTTTGAAACATTCTTCATTGGTGCTCCGCTCCTATTGATCTTAGCGTGATGATATATAGCCTATAGCCTTCCTCGATAAATGGGCTATCTAACACTGAAAGAATTTTTCAAATCGGACCAGTAGTTCCTGAGATTAGCGCGTTCAAACAAACAAACAAACAAACAAACTCTTCAACTTTATAATATTAGTACAGATTTTACAAAAAAACCTGAATGACCTGAAAAAGACCTGATTTCTTTAATCTGTAATAAGAGTCACGTATCTAAAACATAGTAGTGTACAGTTGGAAGTTATCTTTGTACTTCAGGTGTGCCAGTGACTCACTGAGCATCTAGAGCTGGCACCACTTACTTCCTACATTCACCTGAGTGTGCGCAATATTTGTTAGTTTCATCACCTCTATATAAATATAAAATTATTTATAGATACCGTACATTTTGGACATTCGACAGTGCGTACGTAGTAAAAATATTTAATTTTTTCTTTTGCATTTGAGTTTTTACAATAATGTGTGGAAAATCAGAAAAAAAATCCTTACTTGGTTCGTGGAGGTTTGATAGTAGTCACTCTACTTAAAAAATCGCAGTTCAGCCTTATCATAGTAGACTTAAACTCGACCCCAACCTAGACTCTCTCATGTTGAATGAACTGAAAGGTGACAAGGAATTAGGACGGCTCCTTGTCAAGACCGTTTTCCTCTACAGCTACGGACCCCCTGTTTGAGAAAAAAGCTTGGAATAATTTGAAACTCAAAACAAGGATTAAGGGTCAGATTTGTGTTAAAAAGACTGTAATAATAACTTTACACATCTCACACAGGACAATTTCTTCTCAAACTAGGCCGACTCTGTATCATGTTAACGAAATTTCTGATAAACATATTTGAATTTTTGCCAAATACATACTATATTATAGATTAATTATACCCAGAAACAGAAAAAATGATCGTGCTTATCACACAATTTATTTCTTGTGTGGGAATCGAACCCAATACCTCCGGGTTAGCAGGCAGGGTCACTTATAGCACAGGTCCTGCTTAAGTTGGGATCAGACGGCCGTGTGTATGATGTATGAGGTATATTATTATTATTAATTCCTAGACTAGTAAGTTTTAACCTCGCCTGCCTCGATAATATAGTGGCAGCAATTTAAAACATTAACAGTAGCAATCAAAAACTGGTCTGAGCGTTTCGGCGTAAGTGTGAATCCCTCCAAGTGTCAGTCCATAATTATAGGTAGCCCCAGAATGATGAGCAGATTAAACACATCAAACCTGCCGGCGATCGTTTACAACGGATCCGACATACCGATCAGTCCATTTGTCAAAGATCTTGGCTTATGGATTGACTCCAGCCTCACTTGGCAACAGCAGGTTGCAAACGTAAGTCAAAAAGTCACTGGAACCTTGCGATCACTGTATCGGCTAAAAAACTTTCTTCCACATACTACTAAGTTAATGCTTGTACAGGCTTTGATCTTTCCAATCATCGATTATGGTGATGTATGCTATCTCGACCTGAATGCAGATCTACTCAACAAACTTGATCGACTTCTCAATAATTGCATTCGATTCATCTTCAACCTCCGCAAGTATGACCATGTGTCTGCCTATCGATCCCAGCTGTCATGGTTACCTATACGTCAGCGCCGTAGCTTGCGCGCCTTGACTACCCTTTATTCTCTTCTTAATAATCCTACAGCTCCCACTTATCTCACTTCACAGCTTAAACCGCTATGCTCCAACCATGACAGAGATCTTCGGTCCACTAATAATCATTTACTCTTGAATCCAATCCACACTTCTTCTCTTGTTCATTCTTCATTTGCTGTCCAGTCTATCCTACTATGGAATGCGCTCCCGCTTGAGATCAGGGTGTCAGGAAGTCGTGACACGTTCAAAGCTAAAGTCCGCGAATTGTACAGGAAACAGCTAGCAGAAATATCCTCATGATATCGTCACCCAAACTTTATTGTATTTATTATATTCCGTATGTATAATATATTAATAGTTATCTATGTATTCGTCTATATTTTTCAAATAGTATTATCAAATTAATGTTATATTTTCATAGCTTCTCTTCTTATTACATAATATATGTGCACCTGCCATGCCCCTTACTGAACCATCTTAAGGTTGACTGGTAGATAATGCCATGTGGCATTAAGTCCGCCTCGTGCAAACTGTAATGCAGGAAGTGTAAAAATAAAATAAATAAAATAAAATACGACTTACAAATTAACATAAAAGTCTCAGTAGTTTAATTCAAAAAAAATAATGTAAAAAGTTAAATTTCTTTTTTTATTGAATCACTGTTTCGGCTGGTAGAAAATAACAGATGTATTATTTACATGAAAAGTAGTAAATACAAAAGTCAGTTCATTTGTTTTTTTGGACCACTGCTCGACATAAGCCTCTCCTTAGAAAGGAGGTTTTGGCCTACTATACCACGCTGGCCAGACGGGTTATTATAGTATTCCTTCTCTCTGCAGTGCTGTTGTTCTGCGTAGTTTTCTCTCTTAGTCGGCTCTTACGACACCCACCGGATGAATATGGGTGGAGACACTCTGTATTCTTAATCCGTCACCACATGGACCTAAAGGTTTATGTACGCGAACAAAGTCATAGAGAAGACGTAGTTTCTTATAATTGATCTTTAATTTTATCTATTTTTTATTTCAATGAGCTCATCGCTTCTCTATGTATCTATATGTGTATGTATGTAAGTTTTTACTCAAAAAACTTAGCTTAAGTTTTTAAAAAGAAAAAACTATTTATCTGGTACTGCTTTCTGAGTTTAATGTTAATTTAGCATTATCATATTAACACATCACATCAACAGCCTTTAAAATTCCATTGCTGGACATAATCCTCTCCTTAGAAAGGAGGTTTTGACCTACTATACCACGCTGACCAGACGGGTTGGTATAGTTGGCCAAAACAGTAGGGTTTGTTTCAAGTTTTCCTTCTCACTGCACTCTGTATTCTTAATCCGTCACCACACGGACAATTAACATATAACAAAGTGTTTAAATAAAAATAAAAAATTGCTTGCTCATCAATCAAATTTAGCAATTAAATTTAGCTCCTCAGGAGCTATCAAATGTGGCAACAAATAAAGTAACCATAAATCTCAATAAAGTTAATCTTTTAACATAATTTGAAAGACAATTTAAAATGTTTTTAACGATAGTGTCGCGATTATCCAAATTATTCCTTCGTAACTAGACAACCGTTTCTGGGAGTATGCCAAACGATAATCCATTGACATGACATTGTCCTTCAGTGTTGACGGTTCATTGGAATTAAATGTAATACGGAAGAATGTAGGCAATAAAATAGATTACTTTATTAATACTAAATACTAGAGCTTTGGCTTCAAAACTATTCAAGACTACACAGATTTAGTTTGTTCAAGTTCATACCTTTGTAGAGACGGGTACCGGTATGTACCTTACGAATTGTAAATAGTACTCGTGCAGAAAAGATAACAGGGCTAAGTCCTAATCAATCCAAAGTTCAGTATAAAGTGTGTGGTCTCTTTCATTATCAGTATATTTCACCGTTTAAACCATTACGTGTAAAAAGCATCATCAAATCACACCAAAAGCCTTTAACAGTCTATTGCTGGATGTAAGCCTCTCCTTAGAAAGGAGGTTTTGGTCTACTATACCACGCTGTCCAAACGGGTTGGTATAGGGTTTTTGACAAGTTTTCCTTCTCTTTGCAGTGCTGTTGTTCTGCGTAGTTTTTTCCCTTAGTCGGCTCTTATGAAACCCACGAGATGAACAGGGGTGGTGACAATCTGAATTCTTAAACCGTCACCACACGGACCAAATCACGGACGGTAAAAAGCATAGAACATAATTTATTTTTTCTCTTACTGGCTTTTACCTTACCTTAATGTCGATGTTGTAAGTTTTTCCAAGAGCAATATTAGTCTTTCGTGGCTCGGCACAAATGAAGCGTGTCTACTGGAGTGATGCCACGGCCCATTGTACGTTGTTGGCAGGTACGATTAAATGCCCATTAAATTTAATACCGAATATACTTTTAATCAAACTACCAAAATCTGTATAATAAGTTCTAAAATAAAAACAAGTAGCAAATGTACAACTCTCTCAATAAAATCCGCTTTTTCTTTCACAAAACTTTCTTAAGTACTCCTCGGCAGGATTTAATAAAAACTTTCTTTACCAAGTGTCGAGTCCACTTCTCGAGATATAAAAAAAAACGTAACATTGCTCCCCAACCTAAAAGGCCTCAGCCACGAGACGAATTAAGTGAAACGTATGGCACATTGAGTTACCATGCCGCCTTTGAGCGTTTAACTTACAACTAAGTTTCTGCGAGGTAATTGTATTATTGTCTGAATGTAGGGTAGCCATGAAATTAGTACAAATAAGGATATTTATTTCGAGATAGATTCGCTTCAGATTTTAATAAAGGATATCAGCGTTTCTGCAATCTAGTGTTATTTAAAAATACAAATAAGAAGAAAACTTAACAGATCTCAAAAATGCCCATCTAATCTCAAATAAATAACATATGGTAAAGGATAAAGTCTGAAAATTATATGTAATGTAAGTGATTTGGGTATATCAACAAAAATATCATGTTGTGAAGCACGTTATCCCTATTTCCATGTTATCTCGGTGGCGCTATCTTGTTAAGGTATCTGTATACAAATATCAATACTATACAGGCATCAATACAAATGTAACGTCTTGCTACTGACATCAAATTACTTATATTACAAATACATATTCTTTTGCCTTAATGATATATTTCTTAATACTTGTATTTCTTAATGTTACTGATAAACCATGATCGAACAGACACAGAACAAAGGATCGTCACATAATTATTTCGACTTATTTCGACACAATCTCTGACTCAACAGTCAATGTCACTAACAACTAGAAAACAGAAAAACAATATTTACTACATAAGCGTTTTATCTTTGCTAACACACATGATTAAAAAGGAAATTATTGACAAGTGATTGAAAACGCAAATCTTTTATTTCTTTGAATTTACAACAACAAAACCAATACCTACCATTCACATCACATCGCATCAACAGCTTTTAATAGTCTACTGCTGGACATAGGCCTCTCCTTAGAAAGGAGGTTTGGCCTACTATACCACGCTTTCCAGACGGGTTGGTATAGAGTTTGTGTCAAGTTTTCCTTCTCTTTGCAGTGCTGTTGTCCTGCAGAGTTTGCTTCCTACCGTTGAGAGGCTCTAACGTATTACTGTAACAGATTCACTTTTTTTTTTTTTTTTTTTTATATCTGCAATCAGCCCTTTGAGCTTTAATCAGATTTGAACGTCGTAAAGTCAGTTCGAGATTCTTCACATCCTGTGATGTGTCATCTCCATATTTGTCAGAATTATACTGACGCTATTCGCTTTCTTTTGAGTCTATATGTAGAGTCAGAGGACTCTAGTAGTGTCACAGCTAGTTCGTTTTTGTGTTGTTGGAGTCTTTCTTTTTAATTTTTGTAGGACTTTTCTATAACCTCCTTAACTGTTGGTAATTGTAAATACTCATGCACTTCAGTATTCCTTGTGTACCAAGGTGCACCACTTAGATTTTTCAATGCTTTATTTTGGAAGCGTTGCAGTATTTCAATATTGGAATGACTTGCTGATCCCCAAAGCGCTATCCCATACGTCCAGATAGGTTTCAGGATGGATTTATAGATCAGGAGTTTATTTTCCAAGCTAAGTGACCACTGTCTGCCTATAAGCCAGTGCATGTCTTTGAGTTTTCTTTTCGCCTGGTCTCTTTTGGTTTTAATATGTTCACGCCAGGTAAGTCTTCTATCGATGTGCATACCTAGGTACTTTACGACATTTTTCTGGGGCAGAATTTCATCGCCAAGTTTCACAGGTGGGCAGTCTTCTCTTCTGAGACTGAAGGTAATGTGGATTGACTTAGCAGCACTAACAGATTCACTTAAATACTTTTGTATGTAAAATATTAACATAAAATTATAATCGAAAACTGTACCTAAATAATAAAAAAATACAAAAAAAACAGTGATCATTCATCATCATCATCATCATCAACAACAACCTGTAATAGTCCACTGCTTTACCTCTCCTTAGAAATGAGGTTTTGGCCTACTATACCACACTGGCTAGACGGGTTGGTAAAGGGTTTGTTTCAAGTTTTCCTTCTCTTTGCAGTGATGTTGTCCGGTGCAGTTTGACATTCCAACATACTAATACATTTGACACGAAACACTAATTCTGTATTATGTCCAACTCTAAGTTCTGCAAGTAACACAGCCCAGACAAATAAAAGAACAAAACAGATTTATTATTAAATAAATATAACTTCATATATTTACATTAAATATTACATAACACGTCGTGAACAACTGTCTCAACTAAATCACAGACATCCTACACTCAAGTACGTGAAAGTAATAGTTTCCCACTTGGTTCGTATTTCACATCATATATGGTTCACTTCGCCTTAACAGGTTCCTTACACTGTGCAAACTCAAGTGGTGGTAATATACAAATTGTGTTTCCCACCTCTGGTAACAATATTTTTTAATCTAGAGAGTATTTTACTTATTGTAATTTTTGCACCATGCTGAAGGGAATCACGATGTCTTTATGGTTAAACTTCTGAAGTATTATTTTTGGTTTGTTTTATTATAGAGCTTGTAGGAACGACAAATTCAAACAAAACTGGATTGTATTCACAACAGTCTTCAAGTACAATCAATTAATTCATATACCACTACGCCATCCGTGTAGTCTGATTCAGATTGTTCTGAAGAGAAACTTACTATTCAAATACATTATTAAAATAAACATTTTTAAATTTGTTGAGTAGTTAAGTTTATGGGTTTTATTTGTACACTCAATTTAAAATTTGATTTTGATTCCAAATCAAATCTTTTATGACAATACAAAACATTTCTTGCGGGTATAATCCTATACATAAAATTCTCGTGTCACAATGTTCGTTCCCGTACTCCTCCGAAACGGCTTGACCGATTCTCATGAAATTTTGTGTGCACATCGGGTAGGTCTGAGAATCGGCCAACATCTATTTTTCATACCCCTAAATGGTAAGGGTGACCCATCCCTAATTTTTTTTTTTTTTTGCAATATAACGTTTGCCGGATCAGCTAGTTTATATGTATAATTTCAACGATTATTTCCATTTATCGCTACATCCCACAACCAAACTAATCCAATTCATTCCGAGAACAATGCAGCTCGCTCACACAAACTAGAAGGCGTTGGTAAATGTTCAGCAAAGATCTAAATGTCTAATTAAGGTGCCTTATATTTCAGCAATCAGAATACAGCTTGCACGGCTGCCTCTTTAGCAGCTGAAACGTATAAACTTCGCTTTCCTGAGGCAACAGAATGTGACAGACAGGGTCGTACTCGTCAAAACCAAAAGTAATTTTATTTTTAATTTGCGATACTTCTTGCAAATACCTTATATAAGGCGGACTGAATACCATAGGCATTTTCTACCAATCAACCTTTTGCTCACGCAGAGGAGTGTAGCAAACTACGCAGGACAACAGCACTGCAGAGAGAAGGAAAACTTGACACAAACCCTATACCAACCCGTCTGGCCAGCGTGGTATAGTAGGCCAAAACCTCCTTTCTAAGGAGAGGCCTATGTCCAGCAGTGGACTATTGAAGGCTGTTGATGTGATGTGTGATGAGAGGAGTGTAGAAGTAGGACTGTATAATAGTTAAAAGATGATGACAGTATGACGAAATCCACATAGCAATTAACACAGAAACAAGGAAATCGGAAAATAAAAAAGAAAATGAGAAAGAATATGAATTGAGAAATAACTTTAACCTAAAACTGCAAAACAAAACCACTACCTTGATGTCTTTCTCATAAGTTTGGAAACATGATACTGTATGTTTTCTTTACGCAATATTTATTTTATTATATATTGCTAGCAATGGCAACCATTTAACTTCTAGATTACAATCAAGTTGTGATAGTATCAAACGTACAACATAATAATTCCATAGTTAGAAATCTCGTACATTGCGAAAAAAACGCTATCATTAACAACTCCAAACAAAATGGAGTTTAACCAAAATGTACTTCAAAGTCTTGTTCAATTTACTTTTATTGTAAGAACTTAATTTCATCTGCAGCAGTTCATTTGTTTGAACTTTGGATTCACTCAAACTAGTTTGCCGGTACGTTGGCAAAGAACCGCAAACCACGGGCCAAGTCCGCCCCTGCTACTGTTTAAAGTAAAGTGAACGCGGTGGTGTTTCATGCCAGTTTTCAATGGGAATAATGAACTTTGTGATTCCCGGCACGGGCTGCTGCGATCGAAATACCAACTTCGTCTGATTGTTGATGTGGTATGTGTTTAGATTGCTTGCCATTTTTTTTATTTAAAATAAAAGTTATAAGACCTTTAACATCAAGAAAATAACACTTGAAGAATAATAGACAAATTCAAATTATCTTTATTTCTAAAAAAAATCAAATTTTTGAAATCATATTTCATGTAGACTAAAGTCCTAATCAGCATAAACAAAATAGCAAAAATCTCTGTTTTGTCAAATGGTTATTAAAATAATAATAAAAAAAAATATGCCTATACATCTATGATATGCCTGTGCCGATCCACAACCGCCCGTTTTCAAGGAGTTTAGCGTTATGAGAAGAAAGGGCGAACAAAATTATGGCCACTCTTTTGCAATTTACAAATAAATACAATGGCATCATCTACAACATTGTACCGATGTGTGAAAGTATGTCCGTTGTCAAGGACTAAAAGGTAAAAAGACAATAAAGAGAAAAATAAAATTAGGAAAAAATTTCAAATAAAAGAGAAAGTGAAGTAAAACATAAAAAATAAAAAAACACCCTAGCCCACATCACATTTCCATTTAAGAAAAAGCCTGCGCTAAATTATTCCCAAGCATTTTTGTCTTCTAAGTAATCCACAATTGAGTAATAGGTTTTCTGATATAATTTACGTCTTGGGATTTTATTATAAAATCGGACACATTGACTTCGAAACGACTTGATTATCTTTTGGAGCCTAGAGGCCGGTACCACAAGTTTATTTCTTTTTCTGGTATTTACAGAACGTACATCGTTTTTTTTTTCAAAAAGCTATCCTTGTTTTATGAACATATATTAAATTTTCATATAAATATTGACTTGCCACTGTCATTATGTTTATTTCTTTATATTTCTGCCTCAATGAAAAACAATTCCCTAAATTATAAAGTGCTCGAATCGCTTTCTTTTTCAGTACAAAAATTGTTTGAATTGTTGGAATGTCGACATCATTCCACCACAGTAGAATACCGTACGACATTATACTGTGAAAATATGTGTTATAAATTTTTCTTACTGCGTATGCTGCTGAGCTGAGTCTACTCGATAATTTATCAATATAACAGTGTAGCTTAGAATCTAGTGCTTTACCTAAACATGTCGTAGTACCCTCACAGTAGTTTGCACTGGCTTGACGTTTGGCATAGTGAAACGTATACACTTAGTTTTTTGTTCATTTAAAAGCAAACTTTTGACGTAAACCCAATTTTTTTTTTGCTTTAAAAAAGGCAACGAATCCCGAATTAGGAATATATCCTGTGTCGCGGGGGACTTTGCAAACATACATGAAACAGACACAAAGAACACCCAGTAGTAGAAAGCGGCGTGGCGACCGCTTAAACCACTACGCCATCCGTGAACCACTTTCAAAATGGCGCTGGTTCATGCTGCTGCATGCATGCTGGACATAAGCCTCTCCTTAGAAAGGAGGTTTTGGCCTACTATACCACGCTGGCCAGACGGGTTGGTATAGAGTTTGAAGTTTTCCTTCTCTCTGCGGTGCTGTTGTCCTGCGTAGTTTTCTCTATTAGTCCCCTCTTACGACACCCACAGGATGAATAGGGTTGATGACACTCTGTATTCTTAATCCGTCACCACACGGACATGGAGATATTGGATAACTTCACCAAAAAAGAGATATTAAAAGACGTTGTTTGGTTTTGAGTGAAAATTAATGGTCTATGATAACCTTAACCTCACTCACTCGGTGAAGGAACACGGGCTACAGCTGCCTGTAAGTGGAAGCGACACAGGTAAGGAGAGAGATAGATCCCGATAGTTCCTTCTGTCTCTGTTTAGCTAAGCTGCGATTGGCTATCGTAAAGTGGGCATGCTTTTGATCGTAGACAGGCGGGAAATGAGAAATTTCCCGACATAACCACAGACCTTGACTAGAAAGGCACAGAGATAACTATCTATTATCCATATCTCTCGTTGACTATATTGCAAGATTGGGGCTCTTGTTCACTCTATGCTTATATCTGTATGATAGAATTACTTAACACTGGTTTTCTGTTAGGGCGTGGTATTACTATGTTTGCCGAAGCAACTCCCACGGTGAAAATAGTTTTCCATGATGAAAAATCCTCACAATTGAAGTTTCCACTGTACTCAGTGGATGTGGACCACACAGCGAGCACATGCATATATGAAAGATGCACTTGCTTTTTTATTATACGAGTACATACAAGGGTACAATTTAAGAGACAGAAAAGATGTTGCTGGATTTAATTACATTAAAATTATTGCCAGACGAAGTTTTTAACATAGTAGAGCCGGGCCTAGTGTTACAAGTGCCTATTGTAAGAGATTTTTACAGTATTATTCTTGAAGTACATCTGACTAAATCTCCTTTATTTCCTTAATACTAACAAACTTCCTTAAAACAACATTATTCAATTATTAAGTATACAATGATATTATACTTTTTAACTTTAAGTGATTTCAACTAAAAATATTATATAAATTTGTTTTTTGTTTAGATGATTCTTAAATTATTACAAATATATTGAAATTATTTTTAAATATTTATTAATTAAGGACCTCTCATCGAGTAAAGGCCTCCTCCAATTTTCTCCAATACTCTCTATCTTTTGCTTCAGTAAACCAGTCTATGCCCGCCACCTTCTTTATCTCATCTATCCATCTTTTTTGTGGTCTTCCTTTGCTTCTCTTACCTAATGGTCCAGTCCAAACAGTAACTTTTTTAGTCCATTTTTGTTTGTTCATACGTGCTATATGGCCAGCCCATTTCCACTTCTGTTTTTTACAATGTTTTAAGGCATCTATGACATTTGTCGTTTTTCTTATATCCATACATTTTTTCTTGTCTTTTCTTTTTTGCCTAAAATACTGCGTTCCATTGACCTTTGACATACTTGAAGTTTATTTTCCGTTTGTATATTGTAAATCCAGGTTTGGCAGGCATAGGTGAGACATGGCAATATACATGAGTCTAGAACCAATTTCTTTAATTTTATGGGGAGATTTGATTTTAGTATTTCTTTGTAGCTCCAAAATTTATTCCATGCAAAGTTTATTCGTCTGTGTAGTTCGTCCTGGTGTCTAGTGCTTGCGAATGATATTAATCTATCCAAATAAATGTACTCTTGTACATATTTAAGTACTGTGTTGTTGACTTTAATAGGCTTTGGTTGAAAGTTAGTCATGACTTTTGTTTTAATTCTAGGCCTATTTCTTTGCTAACAGCATTGAGTTCGTTTACCATGTTTTCGAGCTGCGATGCTGTTTCTGAAAACAGTACAATGTCGTCAGCAAATCGTAGGTCACTTAGATATTCGCCTTTTATATTGATACCTTTTACATCCCAATTTAAGTTCTTCATGATGTTCTGGAGCACTCTTATAAAGATTCTTGGCGAGAGGGGGTCTCCCTGCCTAACGCCCCTCCGTATATTTATTTCTGATCCAAATTTCTCCATTTTTACACGACTTGTACTTTTCTCATATATATCTTTTATAAGTGAAATGGTCTCTGATGCTACGCCACACTCAATCAAGGCTCTCCACATACTGCTGTTGGAGATGGAGTCAAAAGCTTTGGCGTAATCAATAAATGTTAAATAAAGGGGTCTCTTTAGCTCTACATATTTTTCTATGATGAGTGTTAGCGTGTGGATGTGATCAGTGGTAGAAAAGTTTTTTCTAAAACCTGCCTGTTCTGGGGGTTGTTGTTTTTCAGTGTAAAATGCAATACGTTTCTCTATAATTGCCGATGACAGCTGGATTCCCCTTTTTATAGAGTAATATTATATATGATTCTGCCCATATTTTTGGTATTTTTCGTTCATCTAGGATTTTATTAAATAAAATAGTTATAGGTGATGCTAATAAAAACCTGTCTGTTTTGATTGCTGCGTTTGAGATACCATCTGGTCCATCACTTTTGTCGGGTTTTAAGGTTTCAATTTTTTTCAAAATCTCCATAGTGGAAATCTTTCCAGACAAGTTAAGTCCTGAGGTAGCGTTAAAGTTTTTTGGTCACAGTCTTTTGATGAGTATAGGTTTTCATAAAATTTCGTTGCTGTTTCTATTATTTTTGGCCTAGAATAAGTTTTTTCGCCAGTATAGTCTTTGTTTAGGCAAGGTATCCATTGTTTGGTGTTGCTGAGTGCTTTATAACCCTTCTTTAGACTAACTGGTATTTCTAATTGTGTTTTTATTACGTTAATTCTATATTCTTCCCGTGCCTTTATAAGTCTATATATATATTTATATAAATAGCTTCGCTCTTTTTTTTCCTCCTTTGTTAATTTTTTCTTGTTTTTTAATTCATTTCTTCTAGAGATTAAATTTTGTATATAGCTCGGAATTTTGTTCTGTTTTTTTACTGACTCTGATTTAGTACAACTCAAGCTGTCGGATATTAATTTGTTAATTCTGTTACAGAGGGATTCTACATTATCATTTAAATTAAATAAGTTTATTCTAGAATTTAGTGCTTTAATGAATGCATATTTTTCCTCTGTAGTAATTAATTTAATCTTATTGTTTTTGTATTTTACTCTGCTTTTCCTAGATTTGGAAATCTTTATTGTACTTCTTATAAATCGATGATCGCTTGGAAATGATAAACTGCTTAAAATATCTATGTCTGTAAAACATTTCCTGTTGTTCGTTAGTACATAATCTATTTGACTTTTCTTTTTTTTCGGTGAGAGCCATGTCCATAAATTGTTTTTGTTCTTTTTAAATAAGGAGTTCAAAATTTACAGATTATTTTCCCAAAAAAAATTGGAGTAGGGTTTCGCCTCTTCTGTCCCTTTTTCCATAGCAATATTCACCCAATATATTTTCTTCGCCAGGCAATCGTTGACCAATTCGAGCATTAAAGTCGCTCATTATGATTTGGTACTTATTAAAATGTATTTGAGCACGCTGTATTTGGTTGTAAAATGTTTTAATGTCAAGGTCGCTCGCTTCAATTGTGGGTGCATGGACTTGAACGATTGTTAATGCCATATCTTCAAATTTGAGGTTTAAAATACATATACGTTCGGATATTCCAATGAAGCTCTCAATATTTAATTTATATTTCTTTTTTATTAAGAAACCAACGCCATATTTTCCTTTGGTTTCACCATAGTACAAGAGTATATGATTATCGTCTTCTATAATATTATATCCAGATCTTCTTATTTCTGATAGGCCGATAATGTCATAATTTATTATTGATATTGCTTGATAGTCAAATAGTCTCTCATCTGATAATAGAGATCTTGCATTGAATGTGCATATGTAGAGTGGTTGGAGTGGAGGGTTGTGGTCTTTCGCCCCCGCGGGGACCAGCCGTGGTGGGGGTACACGAGGAGAGGTCGCTTTCTGCTACTTCTTATTAGCCTGGAACATTGTAGAGTATGTGTTGTTTACAGGTAGGTTAGGTGGGGTTGTCGAAGCTGAATCTTCGTTTTTATTTTGGTTTCTTATCATATATTGGTGGATATTAGAGTTTTGTTTCTTAAACGGTTATTTCCTACTATTTGTGTTTGCACTAGTGTTGTTGTTACTTTCTACAGTTACTTCAGGCGACTCAGATAAGCTTCTTTTGTTATGATAACGTTTAGATGTTTTAAGATGATTTTTTTGGTCATCTTCTGGGATTATAATAAGTTTATTATATTTTAAATATGCTGTTCGGCCTTTGCTTCTTTCTTCAATTAGTTGGCTTTTCAGTTGTTTTCGCTCTTCTAATATATCGTGTGGAAAGTCTTCTTTAATATAATATAGTGTATCTTTAAGCTTTTTCTTGTTTTTCAGAAGTTCAACCCTCATCCCCACCGTACTCAGAGTTACATTGACTAACGTATAATTAACTTTAATTATTATCTTTTTAAAACAAAACTTTATTTCTAGTGCACCTACTCAGACATTTTCCCACCACCCAAAGGTTGTCTGGGAGGAAATGCCTGTTCCATTACGTCTGCATTAGTCCAAGTGATTTGTAACTTGTGCATAAAGAATTAAATAAATAAATAAAATAACAATGGTTGAGAGATGAAAAGAAAATAAATAATTCATTACAAATATATTTTAAATGCTTAATGGTAACAGACAGATGGTAAAACTGTTTTAAATGATCATACACAGGCAAAGAAGAAAGTAACTAAACTTTTACTTTCAGAAAATAAAATTAATGTGAACTGCAAATATTTGTACCTATAAACTTCTTAGGCCGCAGTTCTGAAACAGCTGAAGGAAAGTAGTCTATGAAAATTTGTGTATTAATAAGGTCAACCTTCGTTTAACTGATAGAAATCTTTCGCGTAACTTTAACTGATAGATAACTAGCGTCATTACGTTTTGATTAAAATCTAAGAAAGCAAATATACTGGAAAATGACTAAAGTGTACTTAGGATGGTGGAGTTTCAACATGGTATGATTTGCAGCTCCGATGCCTTGGCCTAATTTCTAAAGCAATGGAGCTAAGTTCCTGAATAGAATTCCAATCAGAACATTTCCAACGAGAATAAACTCCTAGGCATGCAAATTACACAGAGTTTATTGACTTAGATTTTCTTGGCGAATTGATTATATTAAGATCCATGATATGTACGTTAGAGAATGCAGAAACCGTATGTTACAATTAAAACATCAGGGCAGATAGGAAATACTGCATTGTCTTCGCCAGCTCAAAAGCGATCCAAGTAAGAGGATCGCACATCAATACTAATATTATAAAATAATATTGGTAGATAGGTACTCTTCATTGCACAAATGGATAATAAACATAAAATATGGAATACAAATAACAACAAAAAACAGTAGTACAATGGGCAGCCTTATCGCGGCAGTCTTTGATCTAGCTGAAGAGTTTGTGTTTAGTTAAACGCGTTAATATAAGAAAGTACCGGTTCGAATTAAAAATATATTTTAGTGTTGATGAGTCAGTTTATCGAAAAAGGCTGTAGTTAATATAACATCACGCTAAGACTAATAGGGACCGAGCATCAAAATCAAACGGAGTAAATAGACAAAGGTTGCGCGGGTTAGCTAGAATACGGATGTCTTAATACCAGAAGTTCCCGGATCCCTCCTATTACAGGCGCAGAGTGACACACCGTGTGGTTTTAGTAGGTCCGATTCCGACACACCACCCCGCCGTGACGGCCCGAGGGGTTTCGACACGTAAGAAAAAAGGGTCAGCTAGAATACGATATAACTTTTTCAGAAACAAAATTAATAGATAAATCTTGACATAAATACTTAATAAATTTAATGAGCGGGTTATTCTAATGGTTAGTGATCCTGACAGCTAAGCCATAGGTCGTGGGTTCTATTCCCATCTAGGATAATTAATTGTGTGATGAACATGATTATTTGTTCTTTGTCTTTGTTTAATTTATATTTATATTATCCGTACTAGTATTTATGTATCCGTATCCATGTTTGTATCTGTACTAATATTACAAATGCGAAAGTGTCTCTGTCTGTCTCTTTGTTACTTCTTCACGCGTAAACCGCTGAACCGATTTAAATGAAATTTGGTATAGAGATAGTTTGAGTCCCGGGAAAGGACATAGAATACCTTTTATCTCAGAAATCATCCTTCAAATTCGTAAAAATGGGTGTGGATCTTTGTATGGGAAATCAATAACCACTGCACTGATTTGTTATGTAGATAGATTAATTCTAAACGGACATAGGCTACATACTACAGAAGCTAGTTTAAAAATACATACATATGTATGTTTATCAACCATGGGTCTGTCTAGTTTGGGAACAGACGGCCGTGTTTGAGATGTGTGAGGTTATCATTATTAATTAGAACAATATTTTATCAATTCTAACATCAAATGATGCTCATGATCATGCGAAATGATTTCCTATCTATTCGATAGATGGCGCTGAATGTCTGACAAGATGACACGAAAATAAAGAGCAAAAAGCCAACATCACGTGGTATTCCCAGGCGGTCACCCATCCAAGTACTAACCACGCCCGATGTTGCTTAACTTCGGTGATCGGACGATAACCGGTGTATTCAACATGGTATGGACGTTGGCGAACGTTAAAGCAAATTTAATGTATGGTATCCACAGTTAGACGTCAATTTATATTAATAAAAAAGTGTCGTTCCAATTTTTCGTACTAATTTTTTCCGTCTAGCCCCCTTTCACAACGCGCGATAAGGAACTTCGTTCCAATAAAAATATATTTTCAAGTTAACCATTGAAAAACATACAGAAATAAGAAACCATCTCCTTCGTTTATTTAGTTAAGACCAAACGCTGTAATTTTATTATCTTAACAAAAGTTGAAGACGCTGCAAACAGCCTCTGTTCATAGGATATCAATAAAATTACCAAAACAGTTGTAAGTGAATAAAAACAGAAGAGCATTCCACAAATGGAATATAAATTACGATTCGAGTCTTGTTTATGAAATTATGGAATGGAGTGGTAGCGTTCTGTTTCATGTCATTTTCGTTTGTTTACTTTTCTTAGATAGATGAATAATATAAATGATAAAAGTAAAAGGGTAATTTTACTGTAAATTTCAGTTAAGGATTTCTTCAAGACCACTGGATGTTACCGCCCTAGTGGCGTCTCCAATGACAAAACGTATATACGGGTATGCGAACTCGATGTTTTCTAGTTCTGTCTCCATATCCGAGTCTGTTTTTTTTTTTTTTTTTTTAACGTGTGGAAATCCCCTCGGACCGTCACCCCTCCGGGGTTTGCGGCGGGGTGGTGTGTCGGACTCGGACCGACTAAAACCACACGGTGTGCCACTCTGCGCCTGTAACAGGAGGGATCCGGGAACAGCTGTTGTTAAGACATCCGGACACCTCCTAGCGCCAGCCCGCTCCTGGTGCGGGCTCCGTCTCAATGGTGTTCCTCTCTTTAGGCGACGTCCGGCACACGCGGACGCCGCCCCCTCGTGGCTGGCCAAACAAATGCGGGTGGAGGGGAAACCCACCCCGTCCACCCGCGGCCACACTCAGGGCGGCATGAGGCTGTGGTAGGCGGGCCTCCGCCGCCCGGTTCGCCGGCGGCGGATCGGGTCCGAGTGGAGGTCGTCCTCCCGGGCCCTCTCCGCCGCCTCCTTCCGCGAGATTACTACCTCGCAGAAGGTTGCGACCGCGGTAAAACAACTGTCGCTACCGGCCATGGAGCGTACTACGGCCGGTAGCGAGAGATCCACTCCGATGACTGCAGTGAGGGCCCGGCGCTGCGCCGCCCATGCGGGGCAGACCGCCAGCGTGTGCTGGGCCGAGTCCTCACTGCAGTCGCAGTGGTGACAGGCGGGACTCAGTTCCCTCCTAGCGACCGTGTGCAGGTACTTTCCGAAGCAACCGTGCCCGGAAAGCACCTGCGTCAGCCGGAAGGAAAGGGTCCCGTGCTGCCGCCCTGCCCACTCGGCGATGACCGGCTGGAGAGCCTCCACGGCGGCGAAGCCAGCGCGTGGAGTCTCCAGCCGGAACGACCAACGAGCCATCGTGGCTCGGCGAGCGGCTTCGCGCCACTCGCGCACATCCTCGGGCGGAGGGCGAAATCCGCTCTCCGCCCGGAAGTCAGCCACTCGCCGATAAACTTCGGCGAGCACTTCCGCCTCCAAATCCCACGGGGGAGTTCCGGCCAACGCGCATGCCACCTCCGTCGACACGGCGCGGTAACCGCGTATGGCTCTGACCGCCATTACCCTCTGAGGGCGCCAGAGGCGTACCCTATTCTGGGCGGTCAGAGCCGCCGCCCACACCGGTGCACCGTACAGTGCCATTGACCGGACAACCCCCGTGTACAGCCGTCTTGTCGCGACGCTGGGTCCACCCATATTGGGCAAAAGTCGCCCTAGGGCAGACGCAGCGCCGACCAGCTTTGGAGCAAGCTGTCGGAAGTGCTCGTCGAAGAGCCACCTCCCGTCGAGGATCAGGCCCAGATATTTCATCTGGGCCCGAACCGGTACGAGGACCGAGTTGACCACGATTGAGGCGCCAGGGGGTGGACCACGACGGGGCCCATGAAATAACAGGGCCTCCGTCTTATCTAGGGCCACCCGTAAGCCCAGCGCCTCAATGCGCCCGACCACCAGGGAGACTCCCCCTGTGGCCAGGCGCGCCGCCTCTTGGAAGTTTGCCCCCCGGGCTGTAACCAGTGTATCGTCTGCGTAACAGATTACACCCAGCCCGGGGAGGAAATCGGCGCGAAGGGCCCAGTCGTACCCTATGTTCCACAAGAGGGGTCCAAGAACAGACCCCTGTGGAACACCGCACGACATGGGCCGACACCTCAAATTACCTTCTCGGTCCTCGTACACGACGGTACGCTCCTCTAAATAGTCTGCCACTAGCCGCCTCAGGTACTTTGGCACTCCATGA
The DNA here is from genome assembly GCA_902825455.1 of Arctia plantaginis. Lineage (NCBI taxonomy): Eukaryota > Metazoa > Arthropoda > Insecta > Lepidoptera > Erebidae > Arctia > Arctia plantaginis. Next base: position 1,923,786 of record CADEBD010000302.1, read on the forward strand.
TAGTGGAGTGCTTCCCTGATGCAGCTGAATGGCAGACTATTGAATGCGTTGGCGATGTCTAATGACACCGCCAACAGCACGCCGCCACAGCTCACGGCCTCTTCGGTCACGGCCCTCAGGCGCAACACGGCGTCGACTGTCGAACGCCCCGCCCGAAAACCAAATTGGGCGTCCGACAGATCGGGGCCCACCTCGCAGAGGTGCCGGACGATGCGGGCAGAAAGAACCCTCTCAAACAATTTGCCCGCCTCGTCCAGCAGCACGATGGGCCTATAGGCCGCGACCGAATCGGCAGGCCGTCCCGGCTTCCTCAATAGGACCAGCTTCCCGCTCTTCCAGCACTCAGGGAAGCGTCCCGACGCCAAGCTAGCGTCGAACACCTCCCCGAGGCGGTCTGCCATGTGGTTGAGGGCCAGGGCCAGCACTCGCACCGCGCAGTAAGGGCGACCCCAGGGGTCACGATTGAGACCCTTCAGCATCTCCTGTCTTTTTTCTTCTTTGGCGCGGCTAATGGCCAGCTTCAGAGTTTTCCGCGCCCGTCGGTACTCCTCATGAAGCCGGTCCTCCTCACCGTCTCCACGGTGACGCCGCCGACTGCGCGTGTAGGACCTCCGGGCACATGTACAGGCCGCACGGAGGTCCGCCAGCTCCTGGGACCACCAGTAGACCTCCTTCCTTGGAGGCCGACGACCTCGAATGCGGGGCATGGCCGCATCGCAGATATGCGTAATCGCATCGCGAAAGCGGCCAGCCCCCACGTCGACCTCCTCGGTCGGAGCCTGAGGAGACAGCCACGAGTGAATTATGGCTGCCTCCTCTAGTAGGTCCCGGTTCAGCCTGGCAACAGCCCACCGCGGAAAGCGGGATAAACGCCGCGCCACGTGACCCCTACTGGAGTCCTGGGTCCGGGAGAGCTAAAATCGGATATACAGGTGATCCGAGAGCGTCTCAACCTCTTCCAGGACACACCAGTTCCTTACTCGTGCGGCGAGGGCAGGGGTAGCGAACGAAAGGTCCACTATCGACCCCCCCTGCTGTCGCACGCACGTGTTGGTGGAGCCTCTGTTTAGAAGACAGAGGCCCACCGAGGCCGCCCACTCCTCTACGGCCTCGCCCCTGGCGACCGTCCTGGGGGAACCCCACGCAATGGACTTTGCGTTGAAGTCCCCCAGCACAAGGACGTGCCCAGACGCTAGTCGCCGTATCGAGGTCTCCAAGCTGGTTAGGAAAACCTCGAAGTCGTTCAAACTCCGGTTGGGGGAGAAATAAACACCATATATGGTGATCCCCCCCCACTCGACGGCAACATATCCAGTGCCCTTGTCTCTAAGCGACAAGGGCGGGGAATGAGCCGTCGTGGAACCGACGACTGCCACGGAGCCGTCCCAGTCACCCATCCAGTTTGGACGGGGAGGGACAGAATAGGGCTCCGCGACTACGGCAACACCTATCGACCACTGTGCCATGGTTTGCAGGAAGAGATCCTGCGCCGCGGCACAGTGGTTCAGGTTCGTCTGGACCAGGAGGTTGGAGACTTGATCCATTACTGGATCGTCTCTACAACCTCCTCCATGGGCGACGACGTCGACGCACGAACTACATCGGAGGCAGCCTGGGTCGACTGGCTAACCCCCGACGTCTGCCGAGAACTGCGGGGAGGCTTGCAGCCTCTCTGCCCCTTCTGGTGATTGGCGGGCTTATTGCCCGCCGCACACACTGGGCAGTGAGGGGCGGCAGAGCATTCTGCCGCCTTATGCCCCGGTTGACCGCAGCGGAAACACAGTCCGCCGCAGTCAAAACAACTGTCGCACTTGACGCGCGTGTGTCCCGATGCTAGGCATTTGTAGCACCTCATCGGTCTCGCCGCCAGGACTGTGATCCTGGCGCTCACGAAACCGATGAGCAGCCTGCCGGCGTCGGCCAATACTTTGGCCGACGCTACGGGACAGCTGACCCACACGGCGCCAAGCCCTCCTGGACCGGGGCGGATGATGCCGACCCTGACGTTGTCCGCGCTGCACCCCGTCTTCTCCCGGATTACAGCGCGGATATCTTCGGCCGTTACGGAGTCGTCCAGGCCCGAGATGCGCAACTCTGCGCACTTAGTAGGCCTGGCGATCTTTACACCATCTGTGGTCGCGAATAAACCCCGCAGCTTCTCAGCAAATGTGTCTGCCGTCTTAGCGCCTTCAGCCCCGGGGAACTCGAGTACTCGAGCTCCCGTCTGGGCGAGGCGCATCCTGACCCCCACCGTTCCAAAGTCGTTGGCGAGGCTGTCCCGGGCCTTTTTGAAGACGGCCGCGTAGGACAGCCCGCCGTCCGCCGCCTCCGGGGACACGGTCACCACTACCGCCGCGGTTTTGGGCGGCTGCAGCTTCCGCGGCCTCTTTGTGGAGGCCGTTGCCACCGGTGGCGAAGGCTGGGCTTGGGCTGCTTTTTTGGCAGCCTTTTTGGCCCGCCTTCGGGACTTCTTGGAGCCCCTCGCCTCCTGCCAACCCTCGTTGGAGGGGGCAGGTGCGGAGGGGCCCGGCAGGGGTGTCGGAGTGGGGAGCGGAGGGAATGCCACTCCGCTCCTCGGCGCCGTTTTAGGCCCCGTCTTGGCCGGCGCCTGGGGATGTGCCTTGGCCGGCGCCTTAGCCGGTGCCTTGGCCGGCGCCTGGGCCGGTGCCTTGGCCCCCCTCCTCGGCCTTTGGGGAGCCGATGGAGTAGGGGCAGACGCCGCCGCCGCGTAAGAAACGCGGCCTCCCACCACGGGGAGCGCGGTCGGAGCGGCGGCCTTAGGCCGCTGTGCCGACGCGAGCGGGGGGCGCATAATCGGCGCAGGAGGCAGTCTCGCCTCCAGGCCAGCCAGGCGTCCGTCCAGCATATTCCCAACTGCGATGAGGATTTCTCGCAGTTGGGAGTCAAATGCCCCTGAGTTGGTGGTAGGGGCAGGCTGGGACGCGGACGGGGCTTCCCGCTCGGGGAGGTTCGCCTGGAAGCGGGCGAACTGAGCGCTCAGCTCGTTCACCCGCTCCGTCAACCTCTCGTTGGCCACCTGCAGGCGAGACACATCGCCCACTAGGCCCTCCACGACCTCCGACAAAGCGGAGGAGGAGTCCTTAAGGGCCCTCACAAACGAGCCCTTAAGGTTCACGGACTTGGTGGCCACCTTGTGAATGACGGCCACCGCCGCTTTCGCCCTCTCCTGCACGGACACGGGAGCCTGGGTGGCATTTCCCCCCACCGGCTCCCGAACCTTGAGCAGGAGATCCGCGATCTCCTCTTCCGCTACGGCCTCGCCGTCCACCCGTACGTTCCTGTACGACTCCGCGTTTGAGAACGCGGAGCCTGACGGGGTCGAGACCGGGGCCGAGGCAGGTTTGCGTGCCCTCCCTCGGCGGCTGCTTGCCACCTTTGGTGGCATCATCATCCGAGTCTTGCGGTAACCCTTACCTCCCTCTTAATTTAATTTCTTCCTTTGTCTGGTCCGACCCGGAAATCAAACCTGAGACCACAGCACAGTACCACTGTACCACCTAAATGAAAAAAAAAAATTAAATTATGTGTCCGAGGGCTAGTTTTTTTATAAATAACTAGTCAAACGACTGATGGACACTTTTTGTTACCAGTAGACGATCTCTATTTAACACAGAGAGTTAGCTTTGCCATTCAAAGTGGCAATACCGCTAGTAAATAATTTAAATTTATTACTTTACTTATATTTTATCGTAATTAGTCAATTAAAAATAAAATATATTCCACAGTCAATTTTGAATTCTTAAAAACGTACAAAGTACAGGCCAGTTACAAACTTAATGCGAAATTAAAGTCTATTACTGTTGTAACGAGTAATTAATGATATTAATGTTGACTTGTGGCGTTTTTCATGATAAATTTCTTAAAGTGGTACTTTGTAATTTGACGGTTTCATTAAATTTATTAAAGCTCTTTAAATTTAGTTAATTATACCTAAGTGTGTAATATTTTAGTTAATTACTATAGCTACTTGTAGGACTCCTTTTTTAACTAAATTATTTAAACATAGAAAGTCTAAGTCTTTAAACAGAAATATGTGTGACACATAGAGCTGAACTTTAAGTTCATATGAGTTTTTTTTTTTGCTAAATTCTAGAAGAAAGTAAAAGTAACTACGAGTATACAAGCTGTACGAGATGTATACTATACTTAGAATGTTCTTAGATTATATCACATCAAATTTTGCACCGAAAAAACTAGAAGTTACATCATATAATACAGTGGAATTTAAAACTTCCGTATTAATTATTCAGAATGAAGTTAAGAGATACCTTGCTTAGTTGTGACTTTGGGTCCATACCATAAATAAAACTGATTAAAGCGAGAAAAATAAATTAAAGCACAAGTAAGATGGTGCTCAGGGGTCGTAAGAGAGGGACAAAGAGACTAATAATTAGCTATCGTTCATAAAACTTTAATATTTTAGCATTTGTATTTTTACGAAGAGGTTTATGTAAGGATAATGAAACAACGGCCTCTAAGACAACCGGGGTTAAGCACTTCTTTTGTTACTTTTCACACCTAGTGAATGATGTTAACGGAGTTTAACTCCTGGAGGGAGGAGGGGGAGGTTCACGATAACGGTGTCAATCTCTTACCATCAGGTAACTCGTCCGCTCGTTTGCCCCCCATGCAATAAAAAATCAGTGACTTGCAAAAAAAACACTTCATCACCTTTTACCTACTGTGGTAGTACTGTATAGCTGAATACATACGAGAATATGAAAGCTTTGTTGCAAAACAGTGTTACTCGTTTACGTAATATCTCTTTTCTCAAACTTTGTGTAGTGTGAAAAGACGTACGAAAGACGTACGGACATCCGTCGACGCATCACTGCGCTAATTACGCTACTCTGCTACTAAATTTTATAGGGGTTTTCTGGTAGATAAAATAGCCTAAGTTACTTCTTATATAGGCAGCTACCTGGTAGTAAAATATTATCAAAATCGGTCAAGATGTTTTGAAGATTACGCGGAACAAACAGACAGATAGACAGACAAAAATATCTAAACTGGTTTTTAGGCATAGGTATCGTGCAAATAACCGTGTAAGCATGAAAACAAAATATTATTTTGACATTACAAACAGACCCTTCAATTTTATTTATTTGTATAGATAAATCCATAAGCCAACAATTTTTTTAATTTTTTTTAGAATATTTTATTTATTTTATAACAACATATCGGTAACAAATATTTCTGTGTACCCTCAAATATTTTGAGATCGCTTCTCAAGTATATTGTTAATTTGTGATAAAAGTATAATATCATCATCAATGATTAACAGCCTTTGGTAGTCTTTAGAAGATTTGGGCTCACCATAACACACTGGCCAGACGGGTTGGTACAGGGTTCGTTTCAAGTTTTCCTTCTCTTTACAGTGCTGTTGTCCTGCGTAGTTTGCTCCCTTAGTCGGCTCTTATGACACACACGAGATGAATAAAAGTGGTGACACTCCATATTCTAGATCCGTCACCACACGAATATATAATAATCTTCAATCATAAATATTTGAAGCATTTCAATAGTTTGTAAGAAGAAACTAATAAAGTAAGCTAAAACCTCCTGTCTAAGGAGAGGCCTATGACCAGCAGTGGACTATTAAAGGCTGTTGATGTGATGTAAGAAGAAAATATAGAAGTTGCACACATTAGGATGTAATCCAGATTTTACAATATTTGAAATTGGATACAATAGAAAAGCCCACTCAATACCCAGACAATATCATCAAAAGTTTATATTTGTTATATGATTATCTCTATAATCAATAAAAATAATCATATAACAAATATAAATATAATCATATAATAAATACAAACATAATCATATAACAAATACAAACATAATCATAAAACAAATGAACAGAAATGCGGAACGTAGGATGAGACTCTTATCAATAATAAAGTTAGTCGTACCAAACACGCATTGTCAATCAACTGATAGTGAAACCGATAGACGTGTATACATGGTCATGTTAGAAGTACTGTTATCGACAATAGTTTTAAAATTTAATTAGGCTAAAGAACCTTTAATCACTATAAATAGTATCAGTCAAATGAGCTTTAAACTTATTAGGATAGACGACCTATTTTTCAGCTTTCCATGGATTCAGGGGGGGTCCATCGCTTTATAAATGGGGGGCAACACATGCGACTGCGAGAGCGCCTGGGACTTGCGAGTCAGGAGTAGGTTTAGCTGGGTATACCTGGTTCCCCGGCTATTAGTACCCGAGACGGCGTGCGGTTTTAGTCGGTTCGAGTCCGACATGCCACCGACAGGTGGTATCCGAGGGGATTTCCGAAAAAAAAAAAAAAAAAAAAGGAGTAGGTTTAGCTAGCACTCCTTGTAACGCGTCAACGCTCACTTCCACTGTCTGCTGTGTTTTCCCCTCTACCTGACCATATTTGATAAGATCCTAATAATGCTGCTATAGACTAACGGCGCAAAACAACGCAGGACACCAGCACCTCAAAAAGAAGGAAAACTTGACACAAACCCTATACCGGTTGGTGGTGGAGAATACACAGTGTCACCACCCTAATTAATCCCGTGGGTGTCGTAAGAGCCAAGGGAGAAAACTACGCAGCACAACAGCACTGCAGACAGAAGGAAAACTTGACTCAAGCCGTATACCAACCCGTCTGGCCAACGTGGTATAGTAGGCCAAAACCTCCTTTCTAAGGAGAGGCTTATATCCAGCAGTGGACTATTAAAAGCTGTTGATGATAAAGTAAATGTGTAAAATATTCAGCAAGGAAAAAAATAAGCCACTACTTTGTCCAAAGAATTTAAAGTTCTCAAAAAAATCTATAGTGACTTTTTTACAATCCTCATAATCTTATAACTACTAAACAATAAATACAGTCAATATATTTCTAACATTTTTCTGTGTAACTGTACAATCGGAACGCGAACTACAACAAATCAATATTCAATGAATGTCATACCCCTTTCACAATCAGTGCCAATTCTGTCCAAGTCTATTGTACAATAACGTACATTGTAGTGTTTACAATCGAACATTTCATGTCTGTACACAACACAGAACTTTTTAATAACTTTTTATCAATGATTCAGTACAATGTTTGATCGAATTTAGATGTTATTTGTTTTTGTTTTGTTGTTATTGTTAAACAACTAGAAACTAATCTTATATTCGTATATTAATAAATACTAGAGGAGTGAAATTGGGTATTATTATTAACAACATCATTTTCGATTACGATTTTCAATATATTAAAGATTATTGTAATAGTAAAGCAGCTTTTTGGTCTTTTCTTGAAAAATAATTATATAAAAGTATCAAATACGTTTAACATACTATACGTTTAACTACTATTGGTTGAGTTTTTATGTCATTTGAAAAAAATGATTTTATGTTTGAAAGGTCTTGCCTTTATTTGGTCTCATTCAAACGAGAATGACAGGCATAGGTGGGACTATTGTACCGCTTTGTATATTTTATTGTTGTATTTAATAGGCTTTAAATAAAATCGACAATTACAGTTTAAATTATCAGATTTTCAGAACTTTGCGTTCAAAAGTTATTTTAGTTTGCAGTTTATATTTAGAATGTACTGAAATCGATACCAATGACAGCTAGCTGTCACAAATGAGTTGTCATTGCTGTCAACAAGTTAACCTAGGTCATTTGTTTACGATTTTCTTGATCCGTCAATACAATGTTGTCCTGTCAAATCGGCTAGATTACGTTTTTACCTTATGTTCACGATTGATCTAATTGATTTGAATACAAATCGTTAATACCTTTCCTAGTTAAGCTAGTTAAGGTATAAATAATACTGTCTTTTGTAATTCAACACAATGAACGCTAATTGAAGATTTTTATAATTTTATAACAGTTAATTACTCATTTAATTAATGTACGGGTAGTAGTCAAAAGTTTACCAACAGATTTTAAATTGGTATCACGAAATTAACATATTGAATGATTCGGTCAACGGATTAAGAATACAGAGTGTCACCACCCCTATTCCTCCCGTGGGTGTCGTAAGAGCCGACTAAGGGAAAAAACTACGCAGAACAACAGCACTGCAGAGAGAAGGAAAACTTGACACAAACTCTATACCAACCTGTCAGGCCAGCGTGGTATAGTAGGCTAAAAGCTCTTTTCTAAGGAGAGGCTTATGTCCAGCAGTGGACTATTAAAGGCTGTTGATGTGATGAAATTTGTTTGCGTTGTGTACAAAAGAAATGTTTCAATCACGGTTTATATTTCAAAAGGTCCATATTAAAAAGGTTTTGACAGATTGATTATTTTTTACTCTTAAACTGAGGGCCCAGTGTACGTTTATTACAGAGGGCCTAAGTGTAAGTCTATTTGACATTAACTTGCTCTCGACGGCGAGCGCGAGATGAAGTGAAATAAACCCACACTAGGGCGTCAGAACAGCAAAGCGATGTAGGATTTATTTTTAATTTTCAACGTATCTCAAAAGGAGTATCTCATTTTTGAAAATTTAATCTTTAAAATTGTAAAATAAGGCAATTACATGCACAAAGATATATGTACTTATATTCAAAGTATACGAGTAGACTGGTCACCTGATAGTAAGTGACCACCACCGTCCAGGGGCGTATGTAACTTAAGATACATGAGAGCATCGCCGTCTTGTGAGTACCTCCTTTCAGAATCAGACAGAGGAAGGCCTGAGTTGTCGGTAACCTAACTCACTCGGTAAAAAGCCACGAAAAAATAGGTTAATACCGGATCGCTATGACACCAAGAAATCATTCCGGTTAAGCCGGCCCGTATGTAGCAAAGGATATGTCAGACACACGGTTATTATAAATATCAGCGCAACTAGTTTAATGGAACCGATACCGACAAAAAGCCTAAGAGGTTTTAGAACAACACAGTGATACTTAAATTAATTATTAATCACTTAATTCATGAAATCACAATCATCAGGAATCAATGAATTTATTAATAGTTATCATAATTCAATACTCGATCTAAAACACCACGTGCGTTGACGCTTAGTATAAAAACTGGCGACAGTGGGTGCGCAGATTATTCTCGCTCGAGCCGTCGGGCCTTTTTTATATATAATAATAAATTTTATGTCAAATATAGACATGATCAAAATAAAGTTAAAGTCGAATTTCCATTCATCGTTTCACTTATATACGTTCGCGTCATTATATCAAATATTTTAAAAATATTGATTTTAATGTGACATTTCGCCACTTTTATTTCTTTTTTCTGTGCGGGAATCCCCTCGGATACCACCCACCGGTGGTACCGACCAAAATCCGTGCCATGGGTACCAGTTGCCGGGGAATCAGGTGTACCCTAGGAATTAAATCCCTGAAACCCCATACGTACCTTGGGCCAACTACGGCGTGTACATGAACTCCGATGTCCCCTTTGTGCTCCCGAAAGGGCGCGCGCACCCCAGCCTGCTTCTGCTAGTAAAAATATTGATTTTAATGTGACTTTTTGACCCTGAATCTCTTCACTACTTCAACTTAGGGTTTAAAATCCAATCTTACAAAGACTAAAGCTTGAATCACTGACCGTTTCCATTTCAATTTAACATTGCCATTAAATAAAATAAACCATTAACGGTTGAATGCAAATAAAATAAAATGGTTAAATAATAATATACGTAATTATAATTCGTAATGTCACATTAAAATATTTTGCAGTTTAGTAATCTTACTATTTCGTGTGTGTAGTCGTAGTTTATTTAGTGAATGTATACTTCAGTGTTAGTTTTCCCTTAATTTATACATGGTATCCCAGTCAAAAACACTATGCCACAAACATTATTAAAAAAACCTCTAACTTCACTGTCATAATATTTTCACGTTGTTAATATTTTCACATTTAATTTCTCGATAACCACAAGTTCAGTTAAAATTTACGTTAATTTTTCAGATAATACTCAATGCAGTCTAATAATTTAGTTTACATATTTGACATAGCAAAAAAACTGTGAAACTGATTTTCATACTGAAATAGGAATTCTCCTTTACGTACCTAATTTATTACATGCTTAAAAAGCCAATTTCCTAACCGTAACCCTCGTAATCCTCTAATATTTCTAGGACTTAGGAATCTAGACCGAGACATCGCATTCCACAATTGATTATAATAGTGACTGCAAATATTACTGTCACTAATAGAATGCAGAACTTTTACATTCTGCCATCAGAATGATCATTTTATCATTATTTCACAAAATGAAAATATGTTTTTTTTCGTACATCTATCTCAATCTCACTACTAATAATAAATGGTGTGAGTGTAACAAAACGGCCACATAAATATATTTATCCAAGTCCTTAATCTTTCCTACTCCGCCTTAAAAAGTCCAATGTTTCTCACTTATTTTTTCCCAACTTAAGCTCAATGGTGTGTGACATTTTCCGTTTGAAAAGTGTTCTGCGAAAATCTCATGTCTGGGGATAATATTATAATCTCTTTCGTGCCACCGTCCGAAGGTTTTATCTCGTTTATAAAACGGCATAAACCCGAAATAATGCGGAGACCTTTCTTCGTTTGAAAACATACATACATTATGAGTTGGTACAGACACCAGGATAATTTTAAGTAATGTTTGAACAAAACAAAAAATATGTACTTAGAATTTATAATTTTCATTTGTCATGTTTCACTTTCACGATTAAGACAAATTTAAGAACACTTCCTAAGCCATACATGAATCAATGTACATATACAAAAAATGTACATATACATACACACATACATTTGAAAAACATAACTCTAATTCTGATGCAGTTAGATAAAAATAGTATCTGGGTAAATGTCAAGTGAGACTTAAACCGTAGATCAACATAGGTTTAAGATGTACGGTTATATCCTGAATTCTATAAATTTGTCCCAGTTGATGTTCTTATATAGTATAGTTTGAAGTGCTATATACGTTTGTGTACGCAATTGTGACTTTCGAGTTGCAGGTCTCCATGGCGGTGGTAGTTGCTTACCATCAGGTGACCCGTCTGCTCGTTTACCCCCTTATACCATAAAAAAAATGAAAGGTGTAGAAGACGCCCTCTACTATTTATCTATGGGTATAAAACTAACGCGATGCCACCTTTTTTGCCTACTTATTTTTACATAGCGTTACGTGGCAAATGTTTCTATCTGTAAACTGTATATTTTTTGCAAGCGGTTGTGGAGGTACCAAATCACAAAACACAAATACTTATCACAAGAAGTATTAATATTCCCGTGGGATATTGCCGATATCTATTGTTACCAAGTCTTAGTTTTATTTACTTTGATATTTAGGATTATTGCCTTTAAGTATTTTATTTTATAGAATTATTACGCAAAATATATTATTAGGTCATAGCTTATCTACATCGCAAGTTTGAACACAGGAACAATTCCTCATTTATTCCACTTTGAATGCATGAATTTCTGCACACTAAAATTGTTTGGCAGGTTTGAGTATTTGTGCTATTTTCGGTTTTTGACATAATCAATTACTAAATGCATGTAAACAGAGAGTATAATATATACATATGTTTATAATAATAGCAATATTTTGTGACTTATGGCAGTTTTTTGTAGTATATCTACCCTTGTGTTCTAGCATGCATTGCTTGTAATTATTGTGAAATAAAATTGACTCAAGCGACTTAACAAGCTACATAGCTACAGATGTGTCTGTATTTAGTGTTACTAAACTATAAAACTATTTCAATTGGTATGTTTTTAAAGCCATGAAATAAAAACATTTATTGCTTTTCTTGAATGTCGACGAAATTAATGGTTTTGTGATGAACTGAGAAAGTCACCCTTTCTTGTTAAACAAGTACGCTGAGAAGCCTCAACAAATAGTTAAAAACGAGCTTCTAACTATTAACAAAGTGTCAACCCTTAATTCGTTAGAATGTAGGTCTAAATTTTATTAGGACATTATACAGTTTCATTAATATGAAACTGTTTCTCAGCAAATAATTGGAAAGGCCTACATTCCAATTCGGTCCTGAATTTTATAGTATTTGAAAAGGATAAACTATGTTTTCTACAAGGTCTAGGTAATTCACGTTGAGGACTTTACATTAATTAAATAAAAACGTTGGGACATTATAACTATCAAAGAGTGAGGGTTGTAGTTGAGTAAATACGGGTATATCGCGCTCACCAGACTTGAAGATTACCGTTCGAGTTGCTTAAATTTTTACTCTAGGGTTGGCACTTCACTAGTTGAATAAAATGTAAATATTGAATTTAGCACTTAGCAGATACATCATAATTTTTTGTACTATAAACCTATAAATTATTTAATAAATTAGTATGACTTTAAGAAATTCATAACTTGTATTATAATATTAATGTGGACTCCGGTAATTTCTTATTAAATTAACCCTTTCATATACTCCTTTTTTTTATCGACAAGAGAAGGTGATGACGGGTTCTATTATTAGTTATTATTCCATTAACAAATTATTCAATGACAAAGAAATATAAAAGTAATACTATTGTCTACACTTAAGTTAAGTTAAGTTATTGGTTACGTAAGATTTAAATGTTTTACGCCAGATGTAGTAGAGTATAAACAAAGTTAACATCTATTATACTATATTCTGACAAATAAATCTAACTTAATCTTTATCGATTTAGTCAGGTAAGATTAAGAATTGGCTAGGTTGATCTCAGTTTCCCGACTGCCGAGGTAGGCCGCCGCGAGATTTAGTGGGTAGACCGGTTCTCCGGTTCACACACGTCCTCCGGTTCCCCAATGGAGGGTATGGTGCGAACGAAAAGCAATAACGCAGTTAAAAAAAGAAAAAGAAAAATGATGTAAATTGGTTAGTTCTTTTGTCGATAAATTGCTGTTTAATTTCGTTACTCGTTCTAATACTGTATAACTCAGTTCTTATTCTTATGTTCTTATGTAATTTAAATATTGTATATGCGATTGTTTTGAATATAAACAATCTGCAAAAGTAACAGAAATGCCTAATTCGACAAAAAGTCCACAAATTATAGTAATATAAATACTTGTAATAGAATTAAAATATTGCTGTGTTTGAAATTAACAAAACATATATTCAAGAGTATTGGCACTCTGGATACAAAAAAGTTCTCAGTTACGTTTTGTCAATAACAACAATAATATGTTAGAGAGCTCTTGTAATTATAAACTTCACGGAGATAACAAAGCATCCAGTTTTAAGGTGTATTATGGGCAGTATTTTTTAGCGTAGTTGACACACATCACGTTGATATTAAAATTAACATTCTCATTACTATAAGCTGTGCTTGCCAACCCTAGTACCGTTGAATTTATTTACAATTTTCCTTATGAAATACTTTGAAGTGTTTCAAGAAAATTTATAGCGGGACTTTCTCAAGCAATTCCTAAAACCCGGTGGAGTTTAAACTCGTCGCGTTCGCTTCTGGACGAATTTTGATACGATCTTCTGCGATATTTAAACTCTTCAATTGGCTATTCGACGTTGAAGTGGCGTTCGAATATTTTGAAAACAAGCTTATTAACTTTTTTATTGCAGGTTTATTTAGGCACGAAGGAAATAGACGTTTTACTATAAGCAAGATTGATAATAATTTAACATAATGCATTGAAATATTCTTAAATAATAGGTCTTTACCTATGAAATTGCCGTTTTGTATGCAATAAGTGAAAGTACTTATTTTTCAAACTTTTTTATTTCTGTTATTCGAAGTAATCACCCATGCAATCGACGCATCTTTGCCAACGCATTGGCAATTTATTGATGCCCTTCTTGTAAAAATCAGCTGGACGGAAGCTGATTGATTGTAATTTTGGTTGCATTTAATAAACAAAATAAATAAATAAAATAAATATACATATAAATACTTAGTACAAAATATTTACTCCTCGCCTTCCCAAATCTGGCGATTCCTCGGTACCTTGGGCATCGGTAAATCCGGGAAAAACATCTCTTCAACGACCTTTGATTTGGATGACATTAACCGACATTTCACCACTCTTCCGCAATTTGATCACCAAACAAAGTGTCTCACCTTAAAGTACCTGGCTGACCTTCCTCGCCCAAATATTAATTCCTTTCAATTTTCTCCAGTTGCATCAGATGACATAAAAAAGATAATCCTCTCCATTAAGTCCAACGCCATGGGAAGTGACAACATAAACCGTCGTATGATCACACCTATCCTCGAACATCTCCTTCCCGCGCTTACGCATATAGTGAATTATTCACTCGATTGTGTGCTTTTGTAATACCTAAGGTCTCTAACCCTACCCTTATAAATCACTTACGCCCAATTTCCATACTTCCCTTCTTATCCAAAGTGCTCGAGACGTGTGTACATCAACAGTTATCACAATTTATCCATCAGAATAATTTACTAAGCCCTTTTCAATCGGGCTTTAGGCCTGGCCATAGCACAACTTCTGCACTACTGAAAGTGACCGACGACATTCGGGCAGGAATTGAGAACTCCAAAGTTACCGTGTTGGCTTTGATTGATTTCTCAAATGCTTTTAACACCGTTAGTCACGATGTCCTTCTATCTATCCTTTCCTATCATATGATGTCATCTGATGTACTGGAATGGTTCTCTTCATATCTTCGAGGGCGCCAGCAAGCCGTCCGTGTCGACGAATCCACCTCCATATGGTGTGATCTTGACTCTGGTGTCCCCCAAGGCGGCATTCTCTCTCCACTATTATTTTCTATTTTTATCAATCTCATCACTCAGAATCTTCAATGTGCGTACCATCTTTATGCTGATGACTTGCAACTTTACTATAATGCTGCTGCAGATAATATAACGGAGGCTATTGCCATGATAAACGTCGACCTGGAGACTATTAGCGGTTGGTCCTATAGGTTCGGTTTGACTGTGAACCCCACAAAGTGCCAGGCTATCATCTTAGGCAGTCCACGTATGACCAGAAGGCTAGATCATGAAAAACTACCATCCCTAGTATTTAACGGGTCAACCATTCCCCTAAGTTCTACTGTGAAGGATTTGGGACTGTTCATTGATTGCAACCTCAATTGGCAAACCCAGGTTACTAATGTCAGCCAGAAAGTTACAGGAACCCTGCGGGTGCTATACCGACTAAAGAATTTTTTACCTTCCGAGATTAAAGCGATGTTGGTACAAACTTTAATTTTTCCCATTATAGATTATGGTGATGTGTGCTACTACGACCTGAATGCAGATCTCCTCAACAAATACGACCGTCTTCTTAATAACTGCATTCGATTCATTTTCAATCTTCGTAAATATGATCATATTTCCTCCTTTCGTCTTAAATTAAATTGGCTCCCAATTCGTCAGCGTCGTCACCTGCGGCAACTAACGACTCTCTACACTATTCTCAACTCTCCTAACTCGCCTACATACTTGACATCCTCCTTCCAGTTCTTGTGCTCCAATCATAACAGAACCCTTCGCTCTACAAATAATCTTCTACTCTTATGCCCTGCCCACACTTCTGCATGTGTTCATTCTTCCTTCCTCACTCAATCTGTACTTCTATGGAATGCTCTTCCCCAGGATATCAGAATGGCGACCAGTCGTAATTCGTTTAGGGCGAAGGTGCGGGCTTTTCTTGACCGGAATGTAGCGGAATCATCACAAATATGATACTTTATGTATTATGGTATGTATGTATGTGTATATATATATAACACAATATATATGAATATGAATGTGTATTCTTGTATGTATACGTTGGTATTTATATATTATTTCATTGCTTTTTGCTCAGTATTGCTATCATTACTTCTTTTATGTCCACTTTATAATTCTCAACCATAGGGTAGTGCACCTCCACACTCATTTCCACACCACCCTAAGGTAGACTGGTAGAGAATGCCTATGGCATTAAGTCCGCCATTGTACTTGTGTGCATAAAGTTGATAAATAAATAAATAAATAAAATATTTGAAAAAAATTCGGGTCTGAAATTAAACGCCGACAAACGCTTTTCTAAACCGAAACCTATAGAATTTAAAAATAAAAGTAGGCTACACTTCTATTTTTAAATTATATAGGTTTAGGTTCAAATTTTTTACTGTGGGAGAGCCATGCTTCGGCAAATAGTGGCCAACTCGACAGGAGTGATAACACGGCTTTACAGGCAACCGGCGTTAAGGAATTCTTGCCTTGTTTTTAACCATGTGAGTAAGATTACCGGATCCCTATCACATAATTATTTGGGAAAAAATTCCCTTGCCTTAGTTCGATTCCCTAAAAGGAAATCGAACCCACTATCTTTTTCTTAGTCTTGATCACTGATCACTGGTACTGCCAGTTGCATATGTAGGTTATCAAAATGTTATTATTAAATTGTAGTTATGTAGATTTATATTGATAAAATAATGTGTGAGCACTTCTTCATCCTAGACAGAGGTTCTATAATCCGAGGCAGTGCCTGCAATCTAGTTACCAGGCAGCTCATATCCACATACACTTAAACAAAAACATACTCGTACTTCAGTCCCCTCTGACGAAATCACACCGAACTTCCGAGTGACTGTTAATCCTGTATCATCATCATTATCAGCCTATCGCAGTCCACTGCTGGACATAAGCCTCTCCCATTGCACGCCACTTAGATCGATTTCTCGCATCCAACTCCTGCCAGCCATCTTGCGTAAATCGTCACTCCATCTAGCCTGGGGCGTCCTACACTACGTTTGCCGAGACGCGGTGTCCACTCAAGAACTCGTTTTTTCCCAACGGTTGTCGGTTTTGCGGCATTAATAAAATTAATTTATTTAATCATTTAATCCTGTATCGCGATATAAAAATTCTCACGCCTATTAGCAATTACGTATATACAAATTTTCACAATCAACTGTTAAGCGGTGGCTCGTCAGTTATGATCCTCTCTTTGTGTTGGAGAAACATGACACCTGTTTCTCCCTAAATTATAGATTAATCATATCCAGATTAGGGGGCAAATAATCGTATTTATTACACAAGTATTTATCCTTGGTGCACAAAAGACATATGGCTCTGTTGAGTGTGGTAGTATGTATTAGACTAGAGAAACAGGTTTTTCCACTCGGATAAGAAAACAGTATTTTCCTCAACTCACCTAAATAGACATACAGTTTTTTCCCTGTCTCTAATATGTCCAGGGTCATTAGTGAAGATGTTTTTCTACCTAGTACAGCAAAAAATATACAAATGTTTAAGTTTCGACTCACTAACGAGTTTTTATTGGTACTGGTTTCGTCTTTAACGCTAATGTGAGTCTAGCAAAAAATAAGTACACTTATAAAGTTAATAGCGTAGTGGATAAGACTCCCGATGTTTGTTACAGATTCAGCCTTATTTATTTATTTATTTATACATCATACATTTTTGGTGCATTGGTGGACTTAATGCCTAAGGCATTATCTACCAATCAACCTTTGGGTGATGCAGAGAGAACAGGAAGTAGGTGCATTTTGGTGAAAGTTTGTTTGTAGTTATAATATCAAATACGCGCACATAAACCTAGCATACACTAGAACCCGTACACATTATACATACGTACATACATATACTTAAATGCATATAAACTTACATAAATACCATTAATAATAGTAGATGACAATCATTCTTCAGTTGATTCTGGCAGTTGTTTTACAAAATACTGCCTCACTTTAGTTTTGAATGAGAAAGTGTTGGTGGCCATCCTGACCTCGAGGGGAAGGTCATTCCAAACAAAAATGGACTGCACAATAAAAGATGAGCCAACAAACTCAGTCGTGTGGGGGGGAAAATGAAGATAAAGGTTGCTAGAGGACCGAAGGTTTCTGTCGTGATTACTACATCTCGTACATGTCGTGATAACTTATCTATTGTATGATACCATTATCTAGAGTAATATAATAAAGTTGAAGATTTTATTGTTTCATAGTTTGTTTTAACGTGATAATCTTTGGAAATATCAGACAGATTGGTATATGGTATTTCGTTTGCAATAACAGTTTCCATTCGATTTACTAACATATTGGGACGTGAATAACACTAACAAACATTGTAAAAGATGAATTTTCTTTCGGATTCATCAATTTTTTTTCTGACCCATTGAAACCTTTAAACGTCATTTCATTCAAAGTAATTATACAACGATTCTTACAGAACTACAGAACTCTGGATTGCTGAAGATTTGACATATTTATCGTTTTCTTGTCACAATAGAGGGGGCAAAAAAGCACACAGATCACCTGATGGAAAGTGACCACCGCCGCCCATGTACGCCTGTAACTCAGAAGTCACAACTGATTACCCTCTTTTCTTGAAGGTCGTATCGGTCCGGAAATAGCGCAGACGATAACTTGTTCCACAGATTGGTTGGATGAGGTAAAAAATGCCTTAAAAAGTGTACAATGGTGGAGTGCCAAATATCCAAGTGACGGGGATGAATATTTTGCCGTGTGGAACGATGACGGAAAGTTTCGGCCGGTATTAGTCCTAACATTGTCTAACATACAAACAAAAAATACAATCGAATTGATTGATTATTTTTTTAAGTCTGTTGAAAATAACCTATTATTTAAAACTAAAGTAAAAAGTATCATGCGATGGATCTCAGTAAACAAGGTAGCCTTTGGATACTCACTGAAATGTCTTTAAAGACCCTCTTCAGTCTGTCAACTCAAACGGTCGTTAAAGCTTCCGCGAACCAAATTGTATTTAATCTGGGTAGTCCCCGTTTAGTGAAAAGTTTTCCAATAAATAACAGCTTGGATTCCCAGCATTGCGTTCAATGGATAATGCTACACTCGTATTGCTATTGGCACTTCAAATGTTAAATTTTTAAGTTTTATTTGCAGTTTTATTTTACGATCTTATATTGTTTTAAATAACTCAATGCGTAAAGTATACGGAGAGCTAGTATCTAGGGTCGGATGAATCATGCCCAGTAGTCAGCAGTGTTTCTTTTTTTATCAGCCTGTGGTCTACTATCCTCACGCATATAGGTACATAAACTTAAGAAGAGTACACAGTAAAAGTACTGCTTGTACAGGGTTCAACTTTAATCCAAACTTTTTTCAACCATATCTCATCGTTTTCATTCCTAAATTAGAACTTGTACCAAAAGTTTGGGCTAATAATTTTTTATCATTTTACCGTATTAAACCGTGGTGGATTTTACTCGATATAAAAAACTTTTAAACGCGAAATTTCATCAACTTTCTCATCTATATCGTAGTTTTTAACAGCACGGCAATTTTTTTTACGTAGATAAATTTTGTGTGCTTTTTAGTTTTGCTCGGGACTTTTTCGAAAACTTTTTGCAGAGTTGGTTAATTTTTATTATTTCATTTTTGACACTTTTATAACTAGTTAAAATTTATGATAAATAATGATAATTTTAAATAATACATAAATTTCTAAAACAGTTTTATTCACGTCCATATTTTGGGGATGACGAAAATTTTTCAAATCGATGGGGACCCTTTCGAGCTTCCTGCTGCGAAGGTGATAGGTGTGTTCAATATATAGGCCAACATCATCGTCTTTCACTGTTGAACGAAAGCCTGCCCCTAGGAGCGCCAACTGTCCCAGACTTCGGAGTCCGCATCCATCAGCTTTCAACCACTTTCTTCAAGTCGCCGGTCCATAGTTAATTAAACTAAGTATACTATAATTCTAATGCATCCCTCACGCACACATACGCAGACACACACACATACAAAGACACACACACACCCATACACACACACACACACACACACACACACACACCAACATACATACAGACTTTGTAACATAATATACTCGTATATAAACATATAATAATGCGATTTATATTATTATAATATTAATATCTATTTCTATAGGTTATTTCTACCTTAAGGCTTAAGCAATCCACCTCATGCGTATGCAACTACGATACATTACACTTTTACAATAACTACCTGTTGCAATTAAGTACGAGAGCCCTGGTACCCATACCACAAGTTAAATCTTACTTTGGGTACCAGAGGTCAACAAAACTATTGTACATGTTGAATTGTTGTAACTTATGTGTGTTTTTACTGTATGTATCTTTTTGAGACAATAAATTATATTATTATTATTATTATAGTGTCGCAGCGCGCCCTTCTCTACATTTGCCTAATCATGGTCTCTCGGTCTCGGTCCCGGAATCCAACCCGAGACCTCAGCACAGCAGTCGCATACGCTAACATTGCGCCACCGAGGCAGTCAAAATGTGATACAATATTATTATAATTTGCATATTTTCGTACACACGAGTTATCAAAGTTTGAACAATGAACCCACTTCTTCAATATCAATGACGCTACATGCTGAGATACAGATTTATAACCCAGTTCGGCTGTAGACACGCCTATCACTGTGACATGTTGTGACATGTAATAGAATGTCTTCGATTTTAAGTACCTACTTCTGCCATTGGTATAAAACTTGTGAAGAGCTTCTCAATAAATCATTATTATTATAATGGTGACACGGTATTAACCTTGTTCCAAATGAATGTCTGATGCTACTGTGTTTACGAGAAACATAAATGTTTTGCTGTTGACAATCTCGAAACTTTGGCCTTCACAATGTTACCCTCAAAGTGTGGTCGATGGTACACAGATGTTTGACAGTGTTTTCATCGGACCGAGTTTTGCGAACTAAGGTTTTGTTTGTGTTTGTTTCAACAAATAATTGGTAATGTTTTTTTGTGTAGAAAGTTCTTGTGATAAACTATAAACAGTAACAAAAGTCATTCAGAATTTTCCGTGTGGTGACGGATTAAGAATACCAAGTGTCACCCACACACAAGTACCCCCCCCCCCCCCCCTCAATTTCTACTCTTGAGAGTTGCAGGTGCTTACCAACAGGTTATTCATCTACAAACTTAACCTATATGCCATAAAAAATTTGTGCCATGACATACAATTATCTAACCAATTACTCATTGAATTCTATACGCTAAAGCTATACCTACGCTAAGTACGACTACAAACGATTTTTCATTTTCAAAGGTCATTACAAAAACAGTTCAAGTAAGACTGGTCAATAAAATAAAACATACAAAACTTAAAGATATATGATCTTATATCAATCATATGAAATTAATCAAAAGACGACATCTAGTTAAATTAAAATCAACAAACTCTCTAAATGATATGCTTTTACGTAACTTTCTTTTAATTATGCATTCAAGATAAATCAATTATTTTTACCTCGAAAACGAAAAAAAAAAGATCGAATTTCAACAAATATCCACGTAAGCCAAAGTAACACATCATCGAAAACTTTTATATTAGATCTATTTTGGGAACAAAACAAACCTTTGTGTAACAAGCTGAGGAACTCTGAGGTATACAATGCGTCTTATTTTGCAATAACAGTCACTGCAGGACGTTTCTAAATTTATCTTTTTATAAAAAAATCACATAAAAGCACTTTCCCTTGAGAAATATGAGAGGAAGACAAATCGTCAGACGGTCAGGTTCGGTAGACAGTTGAAAAATGGGGTTTTAGCCTCGAAATTGTTTTTTTTTTACATTCTACGTGGATCCGGATTGGATTGCAAGTGAAATAAAGGTTTCCTTATATTAAAATATATAAACTTTGTTTGTGAGGTATATTTGTATGACCTTGGAAATAATATTCAAACATGAAAAAAGACAAACGACCGATTATAGTTTTTTTCTTATTATTCAAAATGTGAAACACCATTATAGCACTTACAAAACCTTTCGAAATTATTATTTATCTAGCAAAATTGGTAGTCAAACCAAACATATTATATATAAATTATGGTAGGACAATAATGGTAAATAAACTTTGTAATTCTTAACACAACAGACACAAACACTGAGATGCTCCACCCCACTGAGGCACTAAATGTTTTTCTTCACAACCAAGTTCAATATTAGGTTTTGACAAGAGTTTCTGCATTTAAGGTTAATAAAGCAAACCATATTGAAACCATATTGAGCTGAAGCTCTTATGAGGTTCACCTGAAAACAGCTCCAGCTCAATATGGGACCTCTACAAGGCGATAGTCATCTACACCCAAAAGCATCTGAGTTCTGCGTTAAATTGTTCTTTCTACTGAAAGTGGGCAACATTAAGTAATCCATTCCTATTTAAGATTACTGTTTATATTTTCCTTGCCACATAAAATAATACAAGGTATTATGAGCTACTCAAAAGGGGGAACAAGAAATAAGCGAGGCCTTAAATCAAACACCGTTGGTCCCCAAAGTGGCGTAAAGGCATTACCGAGTAAAGCCGGACATAAAACTTAGTTATCCGCAACCACTGGTAACTGCCAAGCCTAGTGCGTACGTGACCGGCATCGAACCGAACTCCCTAGTCGACTGAATTTCGATTTGTTGTAACATTTTGGATAATTTGATTAATTGGAAATTTAATTCGGTACCTATTTAATTTTAGTCGTTATTTAGTCCCTGATTTTAAAAATAGAAGATCCTCTTTGGGATTGCATTTTATTTATCATGAAATTTAATTGCAATATCGTAATGTTATTGTGAACAGTTTTGATGATTATTTTCTTCATAAATAGGTATTTCTGTGTAGTGCTCTCGTGAAAAATTGTGAAAGAAATTCTAAGCCCAAAAATGTTTTAATTTAAGCTGGCTCAGCTTGCTTTTACTAAATTCATAATATTTATAACACCTAAAATTAGTAAAAAATTGTAGAATAATATGTATAATCTATGGATCTGCGAGTGTATGTATTCTCATTCATTTTAATCCATCCTAAAGTTGCCTGGAAGAGGTTTCTCTAAGCAATAAGGCCGCCCTTTGTACATTACATGTCTGACATTTTTATGTACCATACTACTTGTTAAATGGTGTACAAATAAAGAGTTCTATCGTTCTCGTTCAAATACATATACATAAACATAGAAAACTCTTTATTTGTACACGAAGCCTCACTTCTTCATAAGTAAAAACAATTTATTGGCTACATAGATTAATTTTCATTTCTTTTCAATCTAAAAGCATATTAATCTTTCTTCCAAAAAGAAACAATTAATTTGCGAGACACAAATGAATCTAAATACAATTTATTATCGGTTAAATAAAGTTCATTGACTTGTATCATGTCGATTCTCGCTTCGTTATTCCCTCGATTGCTTTCTAAGCCAATCATTTCGTCGACTACACAATGCAGTATCGTCTACACAGCATTAGAGAATTTGATTTGATGAGAGTTTGTGTTATTTTGTGGTTCAACTGCTCGTCAAATCAAGTTTTTAGATCCGTATAGTCTAAAACTAGAAAAGCGTTTAAGATTGTCAACGTTCAGATCGAAGATGGCACTTGAAAAAGAAGAAGAAGTTTGTTGAACTGACATCATTACATGCCTTTTGATTATATTTGTATGTGTTTTATACTTGCCTACGTATTCTGCTTCTATTATTCAATCAAACATGTAGCTCGCTTGTCCGTGTAGTGACGGATTAAGAATACGGTATGTCACTACCCCTTACTACTACTACTAATTCATCCCGTGGGTTTCGTAAGAGCCGACTAAGGGCGCAAAACAACGCAGGACACCAGCACTACAAAAAGAAGGGAAACTTAACACAAACCCTATACCAACCCGTCTGGCCAGCGTGGTATGGTAAGCCAAAACCTCCTTTGTAAGGAGAGGCCTATGTCCAGCAGTGGACTATTAAAGGCTGTTGATGTGATGTATGGCTAGAAGAACATATACAAAGGATATTTGTGTTGTTAAATCGCATGGTTAAATTTGGGACCTACAAGCTTTTTTTCAGTTATTAAGTTAGTTATCGACTAGCAATAAAAAAGACTCCAAACATCACAGTATCCATTACAGAACGAAACTATTTTTTTACATTACGGTAGACACAGCAGACAGCTTCGGGAAACATGTAACGAGATCTCGTCATAATCAAGGCTTACAGATCTATCTGTCAACAATACTTACCAAAAAATAAAACTAAACAGTAACAAATCCTGGCTGCTACACTGCCTATAAGGTTCTGCCTCCTTATGTGCGAGGCATAAATCTACTGCATATTGTTTTCTGTTTATGATTCGTTAGATACGTGACATTAAAACCGTTTGAAATTTAAACCAGGAGAAATGGATTAGTAGACATTCTCTACATCTATTTAAATAAATATTTTTTTTATGTTAGACGAGCAGACGAGGTCACCTGATTTAAAGTGACCATCGCCGCCCATGAACGTCTGCAACTCAGGAGTCACAAACGCGTTGGCCTTTTAGGAAGGAGTACGCTCTTTTCTTGAAGGTTTGAAGGTCGTATAGGTTCGAAAATATCGAAATACCGCAGACGATAACCCTTTCTACAGATTGGTTGTGCGGGGCAAAAAGTTTTATTTCCAAACCATATATATATGACCGATGTCTGAGTTGTTTTTAAATAGAGTGATAGACATATATAAATTTGACAAGATAGTGCCCATATCATTTTTTGACAAAAAAATAATTTGATATATTCTATATGAACACAATGTTCCATACGTTAAGGACATTAGTAAAGGAATAGCTACTTAAAATACTTGTGAAGGGAGAAAAATGTTCTCTTTTTTATCTCCATAGAGTGGGGTGCTTATCAACCCCCGGCATCTGTACACCCCCACCGAGGCCTATTAAACGTCAATTCCTGTGAATATATTTAATGTCGGGACCTTCCTAATTGGAAATTCCTTAACATTTTTCCTTTGCTGTTTTACATGTGAAGTCTTCTGGAATTAATTCAGTAAAACGGGGAGGTGCTGTCTTAAATTATCTTTTTTTTTTAGTTAATGTAATATTGTCAGTGTATTTTGGAGAAACTTGATGAACCTTTGTTGTTTTAACACTCGTTTTCTTACAAAAAATGTTAAAATGTGCCTCTAAAACATTTTTTTTTTTGTATTAAAGACGACTCCCGCATTAGGAATATATCCTGTATCGCGGGGGACTTTACAAACATACATGAAACGGACACAAAGAACACCCAGACTCAGAATAACCATTTGTGGATCACACAAAGTGTCGTCCCATGTGGGGATCGGACCCAAAACTCAGCGTAGTAGTAAGCGGCGTGGCGACCACTTAAACCACTACGCCATCCGTGTAGTCATCATTTTTGTTTTATATTTGAGTTAGTGGTGATGAAATGCCTTTCATGTGATTATTTTGTTAATTTTAGTATAGGTTTATTACGTAACCCAAGAAAGGTTTGGGCTCGGTAGATTTATTGATTTGTCCATTACATATTTTTCAATAATAGCGGTGCATACTCAGGTGCCATACTGGTAGACAACTTGCTCGCTCCCAATTACCTGGAAACCAAAATAAAATTGTATTGGATTGATTGGATGGAAAATTTTCATTAGAACATACAATCGATGATATTTTAAGAAAGATACGTTATATTCATACCGTACACACACAAAATATTTGTTCTGTAACCGTACATACATCTATTAATGCACTTTAGAACAAAACATACACTTATCTGTGGTATGATGTTCCTGTATTTTTATATACCTTTTTTGTCGTAATTTGTGTACTTTCGAAATACACAGGCAAGCATTTTATGAATTCTCGAATTAATTAGTACGTGCACTCGCTCGCAGTGGTCCTAATTAGGACCCACGCGTTATTATCCGTGCCGTATCTCTTGCTTGTATACAATATCATTACATGTAATAATAAAAATATTCTGTTTTATCCCATATGTTACACAGTATCATCAAGAACCAAATGAACACTTTTAAGAGCATATCTTTTACATACTAGCTACATTAAACGCTTTTATATGAATTAGTAGAGTAAAGTAAGTACTACTAAGTGGCCTAGTAGAGTACAAGCAGTTCCTAACTATTAGAGTCCCAGATTAGCCGTCAGTCGAGTCGAGTCTCATCGAGTCATCATCATCTCAGCTGAAAGACGTCCACTGCTGGACATGAGCCTTCCTCAAGGTTCGCCAGAACAACCGGTCATCGAACCACCAGCCCTACCAACGCTGCGTTTTCGAGTATGCGGTGGCCACTGGAGAAGTTTGTTTAGATTTTTTTCGAGTTTTTTTAAATTTAATTCTTTTTGCACAAACAACAATTCATGGTGGACTTAATGCCACAGGCATTTTCTCCCAGTCTACCTTTGGGTGGTGGGGAAATGTCTGAGTAGGTGCACTAGAAATTAAGTTTTATATGTAACGAGACAATAGTACTTAAGGATATGGACAGAAACAGTGTGACAGATACACATACATATATACTTGCTGAGTTTCATACATACACATATATATATACATATATATGATACATATATGATATATATATGATACACTATATACAACATTAGGGATGTGATGAATCTGCTAGAGTGTCGTGAAGAGAAAACATGGTCATATTTGCGAAGGTTAAAGGCAAATATAAGCATACATCACCATAATCCAAGATAGGGACAATAAGGGTCTGTACTAGCATCGTTTTCGTCTCTCAAGGAAGGAAGTTTTTAAGCCGATAGTAGGCCCGTAGCGTACCTGTGACTTTCTGGCTGACGCTGGTGACCTGGGTTTGCCAGCTGAGCTTGGAATCGATAAATATGCCTAGGTTCTTAACAGACGGTCTAAAGGGTGTAACTACGCCATTATAAGTACTAGGTAACAGTTTATCTTGATCCATCCTTCCAGTCATGCGCTGACTGCTTATGATAATGGCTTGGATCTTCGCTGGATTCACTGCCAAACCAAACAAATCAGCCCAACTGCTAATAGCCTCCAGGTCATTGTTAACCATAAAAATGGCCTCATTTATGTCGCCTGTGAGTTGCAAGTCATCGGCATAAAGATAATTAGAAACAATTAAAATAAAATAATAATATATCTCACAACATATCTCACACACTGACACACGGCCGTCTGATCCCGAACTAGGCGAGCCTGTACTGTGGTAACCAGACTGCTGATAAACATACTTATATATTTCTAAATACATACATATTATAGATAAATTTTACCCAGACACAGAACAAATGACCGTGCTCATCACGCAATATTTGTCCTGGGTGGAAATCGAACCCACGACCTCCGGTTTAGCAGTCAGGGTCACTAACCACTAGACCAACAGGCCCATCAAATAGATCAGTTAAATAGCATATAACTAAAAAAATGCTTCTGATAATGCCTATAATCATCAGAACTCCATATGGATGGGTTTTAAGACAGAAATCGTCACTCTATTTGTGTCAGATCAAGAGATAGTAAATATTTATTTTCATCTAGGATGGAAGCTTATTTGCCACTTTATTAATGTGAAAAATTAACGTTTCTCATACTGCCTGTTTCCTTCTTAATCAACTGCTTTCACGACTTCGATAAACTGTTCTTTAGAAAACAGGCGTCGCTTTAAGCATTTAATGAAATAAGTTCAACGAGTTACTCGAGTTTTCTCTGAATAGTAAAGATTAATAATCTTACGATTTCACTTGACGCTGTTAAATAATAATTATAATACTTATATTAGCCGATTGCTCGTCTAACTGCTTATATCACTTCTGTAACAGCGTGAGTATTTTACTTCTGAAATATTTTCAGACAAAATTTACTAATTTTTGACCGAAATGATTTAAAACTGTAAAACTACATATTAAAACGTACACGTAATAGAAAGGATTATATTATAGGTTCAGTAAGGACAGAAACGAAAAACCGAAATCTTATTTTGTAAGTGACAACTTGACTTCAGAAAGTGACCGATATAGTTAAGATATCATTCAACTAAGAGTAGTTGTCATAAGAAAACAAACGTTACATTTTTACCAAGGCACTTAATTTTGGAGTTTTTCTATGATATATCCCAAACTGTTTGTAATCAAATGAAGTTTTTCGTTTGAAGACTAATAGTATAAAAAGAAGGCTTAGTTTTTTGTTTAAAATTATTAAAAGGAGGCTTATCGATTTTTTTACCTAGAATAAATTTGACAACTCATTTCATAATAAAACTAAAGTAACAAATTTATAACAAAAGTAAACACAGATAAAAATTCTAGTCAGTATTTCAACCATCCACCAACTTTTTAACAGACTATATCTGTTTAGTTCCGGCTTCACAAAAGTTTCCGTTGAACTGTACTCTGCTACCGTTTTATTGTTCTAGGAAAAAATACAAAAAATACAAAAGATTAAACAGTTTGATTGACGACAAACTACGAGAACAGAACAGAACAGAAACCTTCATGAATTTCTTTTTTTTTCTCAGGACAGTTTAAAAAACTTATTTCTTTTTTATTAATTAAAAAGTAAACCTACGTGAATATTTATTGGTACAAAAGAAAAAAAAACACACAGCCTTAATATTTATCAGTTATGAAGACACATTTATTTGCGTAGGTATTCATTTAATAATAAAATGTCATTTATGTTAATGTTCTTTACTACATAAATGCTTGTTTAAAAATTAGGGATTTAGTGCATTTAGTTCTTTCTTTTTTTTCCTAAAATAGAAGAATTATTTTTATTAAAATTTACTTAAAATAAAACTAATTTATCCTAAAGCTAAGTTTAAAGCATAATTCTATAATGGAATAAATTACTACAAGTATACAAAAATATAAAATTTGTTTTATAACTTATCTTCTACCCAGAGTCACACAAACTATCGTGACATTTTCTCGTATAAAATGTTCTAAACAGCGTAATATGTACAAAAGGCTTGGCTTGGAACGTCGCCAAACTAGCCAGATATGCACTTGTACAAAAAGTTAGTTATCCTCGTTAGTTTTTCCCAAGTTGGTTGGCTGGTTTTTCTCGAATTTCTTCTTATTCTATTAATATTGTACATGAAGTATGTGTGTGGAGATAAACAATTCCACAGATAAAGTTGTTATGGTTTTGGATAATTTTATTAGTTTTAAAAAGTGTAAAAGAATAAGAAAACAATTGCACAACACAAATTGTCACTGGGTCGGACACGTTTACCAGATGCCAACGGATCTATGGGCAGAAATTAGCACAACTTGAGTCTTAGGCCCAGGCGGCAATGGCGGGACGATCTAGACAGCTTCCGAAAAACGAACGAACTAGCATACGAAAAAGAAATGTGGAAGGGAGAGAAGGAGGTCTTTGCTCTACAGTGGGGCAATACAGGCTAATATAAAGAAATAAATTAAATACATCGAGGCACCGAGGGAGAGATACACATTCACAAAAATACATCCCACCTTTCCCATAAATCTGCGCAATGGCATAATCTAAAGTCACAAACAGGTAACTCCTGCACTAGGAATGAATGATTTCAACAACATTTAATTAACGAAGGGGAAAAACACCACACGATGCAAAGTGAGAATCGAAACAGCAACATTTATCTTTAAAAAAAAAGATTATAGTAGTATGGTGACCACATTAAATAAAATAGCATGTTTTAAACTCTTAGAAAGCTGTCTCAAAATGGTATCTCGCCGTTTAAACACTGTAATCTTAAACGCACTTTCTTTATTAAGCGAATGCTACAAAGGATAGTAAGACGCTCGTGGAGCCGTTACCTTAATAGTGTTGTCAGTTGTATATTTCCCAACCCTATTCCAACTTCATAGAGCTAAACCGTTACCAATGTAGAAAACTTATTTTATACCAGCTCCGTGGGACAGTTACAGTTTGAGCTGTAATTTACTGTTGTCTACGTCGTGAATTTACAAGTTACAAATTGCAAGTACGGGTTATAACCACCACCTGTTCTTGGTAGCCATTTTTAATGAACTAAAAATGGACGAATCCTCTTTTCGGATGAGGACCAACTTCCCCGTCTTCCATATGTAATTTCAGGAACTGGCCACGCTCGAGGCATGCGCTGAAGAGCCTTTTCAGTCGGAGCAAGAGAGCCACGTCATCTAGGGCCAGGACCCACGCTCAGCCTGGAATGCCATCGGGTCCCGGGGCGGTGTTTTTGACTTTAACTGCTGCGTTAGAATATAAAAGAGTATTTTTATCTTTTAGAACAGAGATTGATAGGTTTTTTAATAATACAAATTTATAAATAATATTTTTATTAGACCTCATTCTTATTTGAGCCGTTTGTGAACATACATATGTGTACTAGTGAGCAAGCCCAGTGCAATCTGGCTGAAACTTAAGGTATTTCAAAAGTGTGTTAAAAGTATTTATTCTATTGTGTTAATTCCTGAAGTAATAGTTTATTTTTAAATAACTTTGTAATTAGAAAGTTAGAATTAATAATTAATTGATTAAAAACATAGTACTTAAAAGAGAAGACGAGAAGATGAGCATAAAACAGCGTACTTCTTCGTCAAAGGCCGGCAACTGCTTGTGACTCCTGAGTTGCAGGCGTTCATGGGCGGCGGTACACGCTTTCCATCAGTAACACGTGTGGTTGCTTGCCTTCTCTACCAAAAAAAAACACTTACTACTATTTACTCTACTTTCTTTAGCGTTTATTACTTTTATGGGCAATTATTTATCAAAATATTAATTTATATGATTTTAGCTTTTAATAAATCGGACTATTACCTAGGTATAAAAACTACACCGAGATCTATCCAAGCAACGTAGTGGTGGGAAACACTTCATTACCCATTACCCTATTACTTAGATGAAAAATAACCATCTTTTCAGTTTTTTTTACCCTCTTACCAATATGTATGTAATGCAACAATTGTCTGTGATGAATAAAGAAAATGTTATATAGAACTTGAGATTTTATCGCCTTTCCTCCATATAGTATTCATTTATATATTTTTGATTGCACGGATGGCGTAGTGGTTTAACCAATCGCCACGCTGATTCCTACTACACCGAGTGTTGTGGTTTCAAACCCCACATGGGACGACACTTTGTTTGATCCACAAATTGTTGTTTTGAGTCTGGGTGTTCTTTGTGGCTGTTTCATGTATGTTTGTAAGGTCCCCCGCGACACAGGATATATTCTGTTAGACTACTATTAGACTTTAATTTTTTTATCTATTGAAAATCATTTAATTTCATAAGTCTGTGTATTTTTTATTTTTACTTCTAAAGAATATACGTCATATTTTATCACAAACATTTCAACCATTATTTCGAAGTATCCTAAAAATTTAATAAATATTTGAAATGTTTTAACGAGCGTGACGTCTCTTAAACTCACTAACAAGATTTTAACTCAGCAAAAACAGCGAGCTTGTAAAATTAAAACAATCATAATTATAGCTATCTCCCGAAGGAAAAATTTAATACACAAAAAACTACACACGTAAGACATTTAAAATCTCAATTATTGACTATTAAAAATACTAAAATGGAAACATCATCATCAACAGCCTATAATAGTCCACTGCTGGACATAGGCCTCTCCTTGGAAAGGAGGTTTAGGCCTACTATACCAAGCTGGCCAGACGGGTTGGTTTAAGAGTTGTTTCAAGTTTTCCTTCTCTTTGTAGTGCTGTTGTCTTGCGTAGTTTTCTCTTAATGGAGAACAATTTAACTTAAAAGCAGAACTTACTTAATTATTAAAAAAACCTTAAAGCGGCACGCAACTAAAGCAGATTTTAAAAATCTAATTTCTCTCCAAAACTATGTTAAACTGCTAGCAAGGTTTGGTTTTTGTAATCTGGCTTGCGCCAGATGTCGCTAGCCAAGTATAATTAGTTTAGTTTAATTCGCCTGAGCCTACAACTTGAGCTGTATCGTTTAGTTGGCAGAACGCCATTTTGCCACAGGCTGTGGAAACTGAGATAGACCACAAAAGAAAATAAAGGCTACCATACAGTAGGGTGGATGGGTGATAATAATTTGATATATATATATATATATATATATATATATATATATTAACATAGTCAAATGTGGCAAATGAAATTTATTTAGTAAAAATTCTATACATAAAACTTTTCTCGGCATATTTCGCTCATGATTACTACGACTACAATAATATCAATAATGTACAAGTAATAATTTCATGTACCTGGCGTTTTTTTTGACACCAAGTCTTTGGTCCATCTTATAGACAAGCTTGTCCAGAAAAATTGTAACATCTTATTACCAAATACGAGGCTGCCTCACAAGCCACAAGTCCCACGACTCGAAAATGTTTGTCTTAGATAAATTTAATTTTTATCCTGTTATTACCAGTTTACTTGGGAGCTTGCCTATTTAAAGTGATAGTTGTTAAGTCGCGTTTCTGTTACTACTGCACTTGAAAGATTATCACCTGAATTTTATATAAAAGATTACAGTTTAAATCCTAACTTATATCATAAAAAGGAAATTATTGAATTCTTCTGTCTGTAAGAATAAATTTAATTTATCACTATTAAAATTAATCACTATTATTAGAAATCATATTTTTTTTGTTTATAATTTTAATTATAAAGCAATAAAAAAAAAACAAAAAAGCTAACTAACTTAACAGTAGTCGCATTTGAGGTGTAGCATATGACATCTCGTCTACGACTACCATCTAATGACCAACTTTAGAGCAGTACGCTTACTGGCCAAATTAACTAGCTTGTGACCAATAAGCATTGGTCAAACCAAATAGCGCACGCGCTTCTCCAGTTTCCTGTTACACACATCTATCCCTTTTCACGAAGTCACTCCTAAACAAATGAAAAAGAAATTAAAAGTTTAACACATAAAAAAAATCCAAAACAGATCATACTCTGTAAGCTTGTGTCAAATAGTTTAGCCTTGAGAAGAAATCGGACAAAAAACTTCACATCGACTCTTTTAAATCACCAGGTGAAGCCTTTCATTTTACTTTTAAGTTATTTTTCTAATGAAAATGTATTCATATTTCACAAAGGAAAATCTCGCTACAAGTTTTTGTATTATATAAACCGTAGAATTTTATAAAATAATGAATTTGATTTAAAGTTTATTTTCTTTTTTCTAGCTCATTTAAATAAAAGCTTGTCCTCGTATTATATTTTTAATTTATTTATTTGCTTATAAAAGGTTGCCTGTAAGAGATTGTTTTTAGTGATAAGACCGCCGTATACATGTCATGTCTGTCATGATCTATTAGTTCATTAACTAATATAAAATGGTTTCCAATTCCAGGTCTCCTAAACCACTTCTAGAAGAGGGTTCCTCTCAAGGAGTCCAGGCGGGCCCACCAAAGGGCGGGGCCCGCCAGTGTAGCTGCTCATTTTTATAGTAAGTTTATTTATAGTCTTTTTAGTATATATCTTTTAATTGTTATATAGAGTAGTGTTTTCGCCAGTTAAGGTTCTCAGTATAAGTATGTTCATTTTATTAAATAGTGTCACTCAAACACTTCTTGCATAAACGAAACTAGTCTAAAATAAATTGTAACGAATTAAATTAAGTCATGTGACGTATGTACTCCAGCCAGGTTTACCGCAAAAATATTTGAAATTAAGAATCACGTTGAAACATGTTAAAATATAAGTCCTGTAAATCTGGGATCATTTTAAGAAAAAACTGTGTTTTTAGAGTTCCGTGCCTCAAAAGAAAAAAACGGAACCCTTATCACTTTGTTGTCCACCTGTATGTCCGTCTGTCAAGAGCCGTTATCGGGAACGCGTGGAAAAACAATACACTTAGGTCTACAGTCCTTTGAAGCTGTGAAAAAATCAAACTTCTTTGTTAACATAAAAGTACAAACGATATACTAAGTACAGAGAAAAATGTGAAAAATATACATTTGTAATTAAATCATAAAAAAATATAGTCTTTATTTAACGTACGTAATCAATCATCGAGGGACGATTTCACGTAAAAAAAACACTATAATATAAGTAATCATAAGTTTTGGAAACAGAATTTCGGGTAAAGTTCGGAAAAAACTGCGAGACTCGATTATAATATGTACCTAACTACAAATTTTGTAGGGAACCCTCGGTGAGCGAATCCGACTCGCACTTGTCCGGATTTATTTTATTTGCTATTTCATTAGTTCTGATGACATAGTTAAAAGGTTTGCAAGGAATATGCGCATTTTACTATCTGCACTGTAGTTGCAGCGCCGGCGAAACGAAAACATGTTTGCAACTGAAAACACTGTTTTGCAGGTGATAAAAGTTTGCTTCCTCAAATAATCTTTTACTGCTGTGTTTGTGTTCATGTTACGAAATTCATGTTATGAAAGTTTTTGAATTCTAAATTTTAAACTTGCATAATTTAATTAAGTAGGTACAAACACAATTATGCACTGGCGTTTGTGATTCTTTTATATTTATTTTTCATAAGTATTTCTTGAAATATATTTTAGGATTTATTATAAAGGAGAACGGCAGATCGTGTACCGATAGTAATAAATGATGGATGATTATGAAATTTGTACCATTTATAAAGTGAATCATCCTAACTATTTTCATAATTATAATCATCATATTTTTAGAACTCTGCTAAAAGTAAATAAATTCTTCTCAAAGAATTGTTATAACTATAATAATTAAACGTTCAAGTGTTGTTAATAAAACGCATTCATACGATTTCTAAACTTGCCATGCGTAAAATATAAATTTCATAAAAAATGATATTTTTACATCGAGATCAATAAATAAGCTCACTAGTGTATTTAATAGTTAAAAAGAAACATTTCTTTCTTTCATTAATAACGTAGATTGTACAGATTAGAAGAATTAATAAAGGAATAATTGTTTTAAATCATATATTTAAGGAAAGGTACTAATAATTTTTATTCAAACCGATTAGAATAATCGTGAACACTGTAAAAAAGTAATCAAACTCAAATCAAAATCAAAGATTTGACAACACATAATTTTATTGACATTAAAAAAATAGTCATAAACGTATGATTTTGAAAGATATCTACATATGTTAATTTGTTGACAGCAATGACAACTCATTTGTAACAACCCGCTGTCATTGGTATCGACTTCAGTACAGCTTCATATAAGCTGTACTGAAGTCGATACCAATGTAATACTGTATGTAAGTACTGCTGTTATATGCGCACGCGACGCGGGGCGGGTTATATGATCTGACTTGAATTGTACGTATTAATTGCATATTGTACATATACTAATAAATAAATAATTTATGTTTGTAGACATCTAATATAAGGTTTCTGCAAAAAAAAAAACACCACCTCTTTTGACGTGACACTCGTAATCATACCTTCAAGAAAAGAGTGTACTCCTTCCGTAAAGGCCGGCAACGTGTTTCTGACTCCTGAGTTGCGGACGTTTATGGGCGGCGATAGTCACTTTCCATCAGGTGACCCGTCTGCTCGTCTGCCCCTCTAACATAAAAAAAAAGTAATTCGCGCTTGACTAATAATACTATATATATCTAATATATTTAATATTAATTTTAATTAAATTAATTTAATTTATAAAACTTGAATTCCTGGTGATCTGAATATGGTAATAGAATACCTCATATCTTGTTGGATGACGACTTTCTTGATCAGCAGGCTGTGGGATTGCAACATAAAATGTTTTTAACTTTATAGTGCCAATAACTTGTCAGCATTCTCCATAACATTACTTTAAAATAAGGTTTATATACAAAACCACTCAGTTTTACAGTAAAAACCACTAAAAACCTTTTAGCATAAAATAATAAATAGGCGAACGTACGAGTAGCTGTCTCCAATGTTTTTTTAACTTGATAGTGCTCACAGATTTAGATATAGTCTGTGAAGCATACGATATGTATGTTTTTAGTACATTACTAAGAAAAACTATAGGTAAAGGAAATCTAAAAGTAAATTATATTATGTGGTGTTTATGCTACAAAAAAATTCTTAGAGGCTGAGTCTTCCTTCAGCCTCTAAGAATCTTGGGTATTTAAGCGTAGGTACTTTTATTAGAATGTTCAAATTCAAGTTTTTTTTTTGTGAATACAGGTTAATGCAATTAGTGTTTACATAGTTTTATCAGTTATAGGGATTCATATTATTCGACCATTTATAAAGAATGAAATAAATGCATTTTAAATATTTATTTGTCCCATACAGCTTCTTCTCAATAATACGTCAAATGCTTTTATGGCAGTGTAAATTTAAACTCCTATGGCCGTTGGCTCGTTTGCCGAAATGGTCACAACAGTCAGTGCAGCCTGATGGAAACTGCGTACATTTCAAGGGTCATATAAGCGCGTTAATTCCCGTTCATTATTACATTCATATTTATTGTCCGTCCGTGTGGTGACGGAGTAAGAATACAGAGTGTCACCACCCCTATTCATCCCGTGGGTGTCCCGTGGGCAGAACAACAGCACTGCAGAGAGAAGGAAAACTTGACACAAACCCTATACCAACCCGTCTGGCCAGTGTGGTATAGTAGGCCAAAATCTCCTTTCTAGGGAGATGCTTATGTCCAGCAGTGGACCATTAAAGGCTTTCGATGTGATGTGATGTGATGATTCATATTTATTTCAGAATCTAAATGTCTTTTACTAATTATACTTCGTCCGGTCCCGGTTGCCATCCGAACATCTGTGCCAATTTTTATCGGCAGTTGGAGCCCTAAAAAGGGCGACAATAGTCTAACTTCAATATTGCCTAGTTCTTGAGTCGTGGAGGTGTGATGGCAGTCGCTACAGGCCGAAAGCTGACACCAACCCAGTTTGGGATAAGGCTCGGAGACTGACTATGTCTTACTATCGATACTATAAACTCACGACCATGAAGGTTCATGGAAATGGGTTTATAGATTGTGTCACATGAGTTAAGGGAACTTGAAAGTAACTAAAATAAAATATTTATAACTAAAACAATGTCTGTAAAACATATACGAATGACAAGTAGTGAGTTCTATTATATGTTTGCACTAGAGTTATGAGGTTTGCAACACATGAAACCCACACATTAAGAATTTTATAACCTAGACAATATTTCCCCATGGCTATTACAGGAATGTTGTAGTGTTTGTGCAAATAATGCGACATAAAATTGGGCGACGATCCCGCTACCTAAAGTACTGTTGTTATATGAAAATTTCCCTTTTTCATTTGATTTCAAGTTTTTTGTTTTTTATTATTATTTTCATTGTAACAAAACCTGGGGTATATTATGTTACAATTAAATGTATACTTAAATACTAATTTAATCTTCTAATTTATCTTTCCGAAAGGCTAAAAATGTTCAAAATTTCAATATTTTTATTTCTTGTAAAGATTTATGATAAATAAAAGAAACATACTATAGAGACTATCTTATATAGTAGGTATATGTAAAGTAATAAATAAATAATCATAATAAAAAATTCCTGAAAACTGGTTTTATATAAATTAAAAAATACGCCTTAGGGGTAACTTACGTACGATTTAGGTTTTTATTATTAGGAAATTTTAATTTGGGCCTTTATTTAACCTGCAGTTATATCTTAACACATTTTCAATTGGAATTTGTCAATTTTTGCTCTGTATTCTTAAGTTCTTAGTCTCTTCAGAAGTCACTTTTAGTTGCAGAACTAAAAACAGATGATAATTTTAAAGTGTCTCGTCTACTGATATAGTAAGATAATAGCCTTGTACAGGTAGAAAACATCACACGATAGTATAAAATTTGAACAGTAAACGTTAATCCTTTCCGAAGTTGTTGCAGCTGGTAATTAATGTTTAAGATTCATTTTATTTTAGTAACATAAAATACAACAATATACCAATTCAAAAGTTATATACATGTACTGCGGATTTATGTTAGTAGAATACCGATGTTTTGACCGATGCCAATGGCATCTGAATAGCGTGTGAACGCAATGCAGCAGAATCGATGCCCGGGTATTTATCATGACACGCTTAAAATCCTTAAATAATGTATTTATTTTAATTCATAGTACTCGATGAAACGCACAAGCACAATGTTAGAATTTTACTGTTTGACTATTTTAAAGATAGTTTTAAATTATTTAACACAATGATAGTTTAGCTGTTAGGTTAACATTGATAAAATTACAACTGAGATGCATTTTTTTAAATTTCAAATAACTTTTGTTCTTCACATCACATCATCACATCAACAGCCTTTAACAGTCCACTGCTGGACATAGGCCTCTCCCTTAGAAAGGAGGTTTTGGCCTACTATACCACGCTGGCCAGACGGGTTGGTATAGGGTTTGTGTCAAGTTTTCCTTCTCTTTGCAGTGTTGTTGTCCTACGTAGTTTGCTCCCTTAGTCGGCTCTTACGACACCCACGGGATGAATGGGGGTGGTGACATTCCGTATTCTTAATCCGTCACCACACGGACAATGTTTTGTTCTTATCGGGGATTATGCTGAATGCCTCATTTTAATGTAAATAAACTTTTGCCGCATATAAATCTTGTATATGTCTCTTCTAATCTACTGTTTTCGGTCCGTAATTAGTTATCACGTTTAAGTTTTCCTCGAGATATTGTCTAGCGCTTTATGTATTATGCAAATGTAACGAGAATACCAAGACGCTTGGTGCAACGTGTCGTGGCGTTGTTTAAATATTCATATAATATAGAAAAGGCTTTTCCTTTAAGGATTTAAGATCAAATAAAACATATTGTTATTATATTATTATATTTTGAAAACGTATGAAAAACTTATTTATGTATTTGCGGTATTTAAATCTTCAACTAATATTTGCTACCGTAATAAGCCTCTTTTCTGAGAAGATTAAAAAAAGATCCGCTAGGGGCAGCACCGGTGAGGGGTACATACGTTTTAAATTCTCTTTTGACAACAACGTTAAACATACGTCTTCTTACTATTAGAATAAATAAATATTGGTGCCCGTTTGGCAGCAACAGGCCTTCCCAAGTAAGTATATTGTAGCCAGCCGATGGGAAAATTGTGATTGTGTGAAAGAGAAACGTAGGTACAAAGGAATAAGAGCCATGGGAAAAGGATATATCTTGTATGGATGAAAACAACTTCCCATTGTCGGGAAGTCCCAACTTCCAACTTTTTTTTTCCTAAAAAAGTTGAAAGATAAAAGGGTTTAATTTCATGTAAAAAAGTTAACTAACTAAAGCAATCAGAAATGTATATAGTTTACACTCGGTTTAGTCTTTAAATTTTAGTTCAAATACAAACAAGCTGCCTCAGTTTTTACTAAATTAAAACGAACTTTTAGCGCTGTGTCATTATGCTTAAAATTTTACTGAATCACCTTTTAAAGAGTTTGGAAAGCTCCATAACGGTAATTAACTTAGTTGCATTTCACGAAAGTATATTCTGTGGTTTGTACTAAAATACTAAAGATTTTTTCAGTTCTATATTTAAAAGATTTAGTGCTTATTATTAAGTAGAGATTTTTTCTACAAATTCTTTAGGTTTTATGAAAAATAGTCCTCAAAAGATTTTTATTTCATCCAGTGTATTAGCCTAGGGTCGAGTAATTATTATTCAACAATAGATTACCGCTGTGTAATGCTTAATTCATTGGGTTATTCTATGCGAGGGACCAGTTTGGTGGTTTGTATTTCACATATCAACAGCCTTTAATAGTCCACTGCTAGACATAAGCCTCTCCTTAGAAAGGAGGTTTTGGCCTACTATACCACACGCTGGCCAGACGGGTTGGTATAGGGTTTGTGTCAAGTTTTCCTTCTCTTTGCCTTGCTGTTGTTCTGGGTAGTTTGCTCCCTTAGTCGGCTCTTACGACACCCACGGGATGAACAGGGGTGGTGAGACTCTGTATTCTTAATTCGTCACCTCACGGACGGAATGGTAACCGAGTAGGTTAGCATATTTCAAAGTTAAGCAATCCTAACCAGGTCAGTATATGGATGGATAACCATACTTATCCTAGTATTAAGACACCTCCGTGCCTCGGAGAGCACGTTAAGCCATCGTTCCCGGTTGCCATATAAATGTTCATGTTCATTCTTGGCAATCGTGAAGGGTAGATGGAGCGTTGTGGGAGGTCTGATGGCACCTGTCGCTGCACGTAAAAATCGATGTCCAAAAATTTGTGACGTAGGAGTGTGAAAGCCGACCTCAACCTAGATACGTATAAGGCTCGGAGGAGGATGACAATTCTATGCGAAGTATTTTAAATATCATTTACCAACTTCATGAAGTGGAATAGGTATATTTCGTTCTTATTTTAGTTAAAAAGCACGTAATCTCCGACACCAGACAGTACGAGTCACATGTATGCGACCCTGACCTAGTCGATTTGTTGCTTACAATCCACGATCCATCCGAATTCCTTAACTTTTAACACTTTCTTGATTAACCCTTTCATGACTCTTCCAATTTGCCAATCTAACGCCTAAAGTGCCCAGTTTACGCTAGTATTATAGTTACCATAATATTGGCCTTTAGTACGGCTCTGCCTACCCCTTCAAGAATATGGATGTGATTATGTGTATGTTTATTTATGTATTCAATCATATTTCATAAAAACTTGCATGTTAGATCTTGGACAACTGTATTATGTTTTTTTAATGAAGTGAACTACTTAAAAGCCTACTCCACAATATACAATACACTTAGCCTTAGTATACTACTATTTTTACTTTTGCTAGATAATATTAAAATTAAGTCTACAATCTAAAATAAAGAAAATGAGTATGCTTGTGTGCACGCGTACTTTTTAGGGTGTGTTCGAACGTGTTCGTGTGTAAGTGCGTTATTGTAGTAAAAGAGAGGGAAGACTTTAATTCAAAGCCTCATAAAGAAGCGGTCAACAAAGTTAATTAACTTTGGACAAATTTTGGTTGTTTAACTTATTACCTTCAAGTTCATTTTAGTTTCGTGTGTCTTAATTAAAATTAGCATAATATTATGCATAAAAATTTCAGCTAAAGTGCTTTGGATAATACGAAGTGAGATTTAAATTAAATATGTTTTTAACGATCAGTAAAAAATTTAAATTAAACTAGCGTAGAGAGAGAGAGGACTGAAAATGTTATGTTATCTATCACTCTATAGGAGGGATAGCTTTGTCAAAACGACACTGTAAATACTACACTAGGTATTGGGCTGCAACATACAGTGATAGCCAGGGGGAAGCCTCTGCACTAGGGACTTCCTTTCTAGGGTATACCTGGTTCCCCGGCTATTAGTACCCGAGACGGCGTGCGGTTTTAGTCGGTTCGAGTCCGACATGCCACCGATAGGTGGTATCCGAGGGGATTTCGGCACGGAAAAAAAAGGGGGAAGCCTCTAGCTTCTTCTGGCATAGGGCCTAATCAGGTGCGACGTCAATCTGGAGGGATCCTGAAATCACATGGCCCGGGACCCTAGAGATGGGCGCCTAAGGCTGGCCGTCGGGGAGGTTTATCCCCAAGGAGCCGGAGATCCGAAGGGATTTTCCATCCCGTCAACAAAAAAAAGAAGGTACTGAGAGTTCTTATAGGCACCAGTAAAAACTTGTCATAAGATATGCATTTATACGTTCACTTAATTGTAACACCATATAGGTACCATAGGTAATTTTTAATTTACATAGTTTTCCAAAAAGTTTGGTTCAAGAGTGTCGTTATTAAGTACATCGACTTCATATTATTTTTTAAAGTGGATACCGGGCCTTAACAACTTTTTCATGTAATATAATTATCTGAAAATAATCATGTTTTTGAACGTCTCCCTTTTGTGAGGTTTCACTAAAATGTTTCCATACAAATTAATGAAAAGCTATTTTCGGCAGCGAGAGGAAGAGAAATTATAGAATTAATTAATCTTTTAGAATCTTGGTAGACTATGTTTACTGACAGCTTCATGTTATCGAAATTATTTAATGGAATGGCTGGTATTGATTATGTATCCTTCTTTGATTGGGATCACGGGGTAAATAGATCAAAACAAATATGCAAAAAAGAAAGTCTCAAAACACGGTATTCTTTGTGAAACTACAATTCGAGTAGAGTCGAGTAGAACATAATCATATAGAAATGATAATAAAAATTAAAATATACAATAAGGAGTTCTAACATTCAGTAGATTTGGTGGTATATATTAAATTATACCTAATTAAGTTACTTAATGCTAGATAGATTATGTAACTTAATTATAATTACAAGTATCTCCCAATCTATGGAATGGGTTATCGTCTTCGGTATTTCCGGACGGATACGACCTTCAAACCTTCAAGAAAAGAACGTACTCCTTCCTAAAAGGCCGACAAGGCGTTTGTGACTCCTGAGTTGCAGACGTTCATGGGCGGCGATGGTCGCTTTCCATCAGGTGACCGTCTGCTCGTCTGCCCCCTATATCATTAAAAAAACGAATCTCTTTTTTATTAATTATTTCAAACTTTGCTATAACTAACAAATAGAATATTACATAGCCAGTATATAAATTATTAAGAAATGATTTTATCCACAAAAATGACAACACAATAAATTTCACCTCACAAGTTATTTAATTCTGAACGTCTACAGAATTTAATGAACTCCTCCAAGGCAGCTTTTTGTAGTAAATAGAAGAAATTATAGTAAAAATATACGGTTATTATGTCGGAGCAATATCATCTTTGGTAACATCTTGTACGCTGTCTCACCGAGTTAATTGAATTTGGTTACGTACTGAACACCGCAGGTACAAGTATACATAGGTATATAGTGACATTTTTGTAACAAGTTTCCAAAAATATTGCACCATTGTTATTCTAATATTAGCTTTCTACTGCGGTTTTGATCGCTTTGGCGTAAATTTTGATAATCGATTTAGATTTTTCTATTGGTTCTCGTTTGCTTTCAGGGAGGGTTGGCCCTCGAGTAATCTCATTGATTCTGAATATTGGTTTTCTATGAGGCCCTGGTATCTCTCCTACTCTGGAACCAGCCTCTATTGTCGAAAGCGTGATCGTCGATTGTTGTTGATTGTTGATTGTCGTCCGCTTAACAAACGTCATCATCAAATGTACTTGCACCGAAGCTTTACTTATAGTAATATTTATACAGCTGCTATACTGCATAAGTCGATATGCATATTTAAGAATAATTTAGGTCCCGCTCTATACTTAAAACTATATTTAAAACACAAAAAGAGTGTGTGTGTGTGTGTGTTAGCTCCAACGTACGACTGGAGTTTATTGAATGGACTGGACTGGAGTTCAGAACGATTCGGCTACACACAAGTATACAAGTTAAACGCAACGAGGTCATTCGATCACTAAATTTTACTCTTCATATTTTCTCCAAACCGGCGAAAATAAATAAGGCGCCCTTATCGATCCGAAAGGAGTGAACTCCAAAAAAAATGAATGTAGAATGGAATGGATTCCAGTATTTCTTTATAAATAGCAAAATATCTATATATATATATATAACATTGAATATCGCAACATACATAATGGACACATACATAATGCAGTATAGTCGCTAAAGGTGCTTCGCATCCATTCATGACTATTTGTAATTTGAAACTAGATAGAGGCCAATTAACTCTCTACACGCAGTTAGACTTTCTTTAAAAAATAATTTCACTTCAATCAATGCATATAGTACAGTATATAGACATATTAAATATAATTATTACCTACGTCAAATTTAAAATACAGCCTCTATATCAAGCAATCGCGATCGAAAAGTCTTTGATATGAGTCCTAATCAATAAAACCTACTTCAATACCAAACTAATTTAAAACGGTCCAGATTCAAGAACTTTGTAACTACGTGGCGTGAAACCAATTCCAAGTTATGAATGCAAAGAAGGCACTTTATTTTCAAGGAAAAACAATTCTACTATCTCAGCCTTACAAATTCAGAACGAAATCTTTATAAATGAGTAACATACATAACGCAGTACTTAGATTTCCAACAGACCACAAAAATAATCTTTTGATATTTGATTTTTTTTAAAGACAACTTCCGCACAAGGAATATATTTTAATAAAAATAATATATCGCTTTAATGTACACCAGATACAATACAATAATTATCATAAACTAGGTTAGTACAAATGGCGGCCTTATCGCTCAGAGGCAATCTCTTACAGGCAACCGTGGTATGGAGAGAAAACATAAAGGAAAGGAGGTATTGGGAAGAACTGGTGTATTAGGAGATAGAAAAGAAGATGAACTCAAAGTAGTATATAAATAACTATAAAAGTGATAATTACACATAGTATCTATTTGATGGACTAAGGTGAATATATAACATACTAGATGGAATAATAATAATTAAGTGCTGAACACGGCTGGTAGTGTTATTAGATACATATAATAAAATAAATACGTGTGATTTACAAGTTCTAAATACACATTTTATACGAAATAATGTGACCTTATCGACTTAGAAGAAGTTAATTGACATTGACGTCTCCCAGGTAGAATAATTACACTTGTTACGTGAAGGAGGCAAAGAACAGTCAGACTAGGCCGTATTGATTGTTATATTTATTATGCTGCACGGAGCGACGCACGGATGGCGTAGTGGTTTAAGCGGCATATTTGTATTTGTATCAGTCAGTACCCATAGCACAAGCTCTGCTTAGTGTGGGACTAGATGGCGTTGTGTGAATGTGGTAGAATACCTATTATTTATATTATGATTTATATTGGAATGATGGAATAAAATTACATTACTGCAATGCGTTAATACTTGTATAATATAGAAAGTAGTAAGAGGCCAGTGAGTCCGAGTGGTGACGGATTAAGATTACGGAGTGTCACCACCCCTATTCATCCCGTGGGTGTCGTAAGAGCCGACTAAGGGAGC
Source organism: Arctia plantaginis (assembly GCA_902825455.1). Lineage (NCBI taxonomy): Eukaryota > Metazoa > Arthropoda > Insecta > Lepidoptera > Erebidae > Arctia > Arctia plantaginis. The sequence goes on from CADEBD010000302.1 coordinate 1,968,319, forward strand.
TAACGCAGAACGACCAGCACTGCAAAGAGAAGGAAAACTTGACACAAACCCTATACCAACCCGTCTGGCCAGCGTGGTATAGTAGGCCAAAACCTCCTTTCTAAGGAGATGCCTATGTCCAGCAGTGGACTATTAAAGGCTGTTGATGTGAAACAAAGTTAAATAAAACTGAGCGAGTACAGTATAGGGTCTGGGTAGGCCTTTTGAGGAAAGGACCATAGTTTTGAGTCAGCCTGACCCACTAAAATTGTGATCAAGGGTAGGAAGATACTGATGATAAAGTAAATGAGGGTATTGAAAACGGACAGGGAAAAGGAGCTAGTGTAACATATAAAGCAAGTCTTGGATGGGAATCTGGACTGAAACTGCGGTACCTCAAAAGATCTGTATTCACACATTATTTAATTTAAAATGGAAACTCTCTGAATTCTAACAAAATAAATTTAATAATGTACATAGCACAATATTGGGATAGGAAATGTAAAGGATAAATTGCCTTTGGTCAGTTGTAATGTAGATTTGATTAGCATGATTAATGAAATTGGTTAAATAATTGATGAATTAAATTAACCTATAAATCTATCGAACAAAATAATCAACCATTAGTGAGGTTTTGCAAATAGTTTCATTGGGTTTGGCACTTAATAATGGTTAGTCTTGTTTATCATTTTCTTGTATATATTGGTGTTTCAAGGAAATTACATCAATCGTGTTAGAAACCTATTGAGTGCTCAGCGCCACCATGCATTTCTTATTTTGTGTATTGTAAATGACACTTCAACGGTGTGGTTTAGTTGTTTCGCTTACAATACACGTATTATTTGTCTCATTTAGCCTGATACTTGGCCTCAATTTAATGCTTATATTTAAACATGGTTTTATAATAAGCTGAGACTAATGTAGGATAAAGTATTTCAATGTTTTTTTTATCACCACAAAAAGGTGATGAAAAAGTAATATTTTTATTTCTATCTATATGTTAGGTCATTTCATCCAAGCCGGTTTTTTTTTTTAAAGACGACTCCCGCATTAGTTACAAACATGTATGAAACGGATACAAAGAACATCCAGACGCAGAACAACAATTTGTGGATCACACGTCCCATGTGGGGATCGAACCCACAACACTCAGCGTAGTAGTATGTGGCGTGGCGACTACTTAAACCGCCACGCCACTATTAATCTCGAATGATCTATTCGTTTTTAAGATATTTCATGTCTTTGAAAATAATTTTACCATTAGAAAATCTGGAGTATCATTATTAATTGCTCGTTAAACAATTATTAGCAGGGTATACATAAATATACATAATCGCAATCTCAATTTAATTTTAGTAGACGGAGAAAAAAGTTTTACTTCAAATAGAATTTGTTTTACGACTTTAATTGTATTTTTATTGGAAAAACTGGAACTATAATACTTAAGACTACACAAAAGGCAAAAGCAAATAACTTGAAAGCAACAAAGGATTTAACGACAAAGACTTCGTCACTTCTAAATGTTGTTTCGGATAACAACTATCAGCATTAACTGTTGACAACGTTTCGATGGGAACGCTTGCATTTGTGTAAATAAAGGACAAATCGAATGTGTGAATTTCATTTTGTTGATGATTATTGTATCCAAATTTGTTTGTGTTTGGACGTTTGTTGTTGGTGTAGTATAACATATTTAATTGTCAGAATTATATTTTGGTCAGATTTTGCGGATCTGCAGTTGATCTAGCGGTTAGTGATACTGAGTCCTAAGCCAGGGGTTATAGGTTAGATTCCCACCAGGACATGAATTATGTGATGTTCTTATCACATAATTTCATGTCCTGCTGGGATATTTATCTATATGAAACTTAATTTTATAAAATACTAAAATAGAATCACAGTATTTTCGCATTTATTTTTGGAAAAGGAAACTCATCTGATAAGACAAGAAAATTATTATCAACATATCCGTAATAATATATAAAAAAATATTATAAATATGAAAGTGTATCTGTCTGTCTATCTATCTATGTGTGTATCTGTTACCTCTTTACCCTTATACTGCTAAACCGATTTATATAAAATTTTGTATAGTAATAGTTTGAGTCCCGGGAAAGGATATAGGATAGTTTTTATCAAAGAAATCATCTTTCAATTCAATCAAGGGGGTTAAAAGTGGGGTGGAAGTTTTTATGGGGGAGTTAATAACTGCTGAACCGATTCAGATTAAATTTGGTATGGAGATAGTTTGATTCTTAATAAAGGACATAGGCTTTTTACCGCGATTACCATCATACACGCGGGAGGAGCCCCGGTAGTCTATATATACCTCAATAAAGCACGCTGCTATAGATAGGTAATAATTTAATTTTATTCTCTAGTTTAGTAAGTACATTAATCTGGATTTTAATTCTCACATCCCGACATCTCTTTTTATAACATTTATGTGATCGAACCGCCCACATCTTAGTATTGATTCACGTTGGGTTGCGTTTTTATAAAACAAAAGTTTTCACTATAAAATAATTATGTTTTCTTTGATTTGAGTTAATAAGTGAAGGATGGTTAACGGGTCATATGACCAAGTATCAAAATATAGTTGAAACTTATTTTAAAATCATCTAAGAATAAAGACTGGTCAAATACACACAAGTTAGACGTCTTACAATGCACAGACATCCCTTTCCTTGTGGCACCGCATCAATAGGTTGGCAGCAGTTCGCCGTCGACGATCTTTTCTATGCATTTAAGATAAGTCAATAGGTATGTCTGCTATTAAAGTATTCTATTCTATTAAAAAAATCATCTCTTATTTTCCCATTTACATGTCAATTTCAATATTCAGTTCAACGCCATCTAGTGCTTAAGAACTACTAACATATAAAGAGAAACCTCATTATTTCAGGGTTACCAAGTTATTAAAGGCACTTACATACGGTTTTATAGTGCCATAAAATCGCTTCATAGCTTTTATTACTAGCTGGTAATTGTTAAAGTCGTTTAACGTGTGGATAATGTCACCTAGTCGATTATGACAGTATCGATTTTGATATTTAATGTTAAAACTTCGTAATGAAGTAATCGAGTGATTTAATATATCGTGGATAACACTTTGCATACTGATTAGTTGTCTGTAGTATATCCGAACCTAAACGACATCCAAATCTTAAAGAAAAGAGCGTACTCCCTGCAAAAGCCAGCAGCGCGCTTGTGACTTCTGAGTTGAAGGCTTTCATGGGCAGCGCGAACTGGTCTAATTAATAACGGTCAAAAATATGTACATATATTTAGATTAAGGAAAACTTATTTACTTATTTATGATGATAAAGTAATTCGATAAATAAAATAAAAAGTGTGTTTTTTAGAAGGGTTCCAAATACAAATGATTTTGAACAGTGTTGCAATTAATTAATACTTCAAATTAGGCCAATTTTGCAAACATGCGGAGTCAAATAATCATAATACTACGTATAATTGAACTGGTTTTACTAAGCTCTGTTAACACATACTATAAGTATAATGGCTTGTATTTAGTAAATTTAAAGACAAGGTTATAATAATAGTAATTTCACACATCTCACACACGGCCGTCTGATCCCAAACTAGGCAGATCCTGTGCTATGGTAACCAGACTGCTGATAAACATGCTTATATATTTCTCAATTGGACTGCATGGATGGCGTAGTGGCTTAAGCGGTCGCCACGCCGCTCACTACTATTACGCTGAGTGTTGTGGGTCCGATCCCCACATGGGACGACACTTTGTGTGATCCACAAATTGTTGTTCTGACTCTGGGTGTTCTTTTTGTCGATTTCATGCATGTTTGTAAAGTCCCCCGCGACACAGGATATATTTATATACTTATGATTAATAAATAACACCCAAACACAGAAAAAATGACCGTGCTCATAACACAATTATTTGTCCTGCATGGGAATCGAACGCACTACCTCCGGCTTAGCAAGTAGATAGGGTCAGTAACCACTAGACAAACGGGCCATTTATTCGTCTTTTTCTCCGCAGTTGTTTTTAAACACAGCTTAAATTTCTCCTTCTTTTTTCTTTTCTCCCTTTCTTGCCAACTTTCCCTTTTTAAATACTTCCAATTTTTCCATCTTTAGTTCCTAAACTATTTAGTCACCAGCAATAGCGACTCGCTTGCTACTAGTTTTGTTTCAGCACTAAGTTTAAATCAAACGGAGAAAAACCACTTATGTGTATTTGGCAATTTAGGCGTTGGAAATTTTGGCACTTTAATGTATACCTATACATCTGCGAAAAGATATACCTATACCACTAAATGGTTAACTCATTAACTTAATTAATTATGTTACTCAAGGGTACAGTACTTGTAATGAGTTCATTAAATCTTCGCCAGTCATTTGAAATTTTAATAAACGCAGATATTAAACAGAACAATTGTTTAGAAAATTGACTAAACATCTGTCGTAAGGTATACTGCTGGAAATGACAAGAATTTAATTAAAATATGAAAAGTCTGGAGAGGCAGAACGTTAAATCAATGTGTCGTAATTATATTGGAAAGCGATATGAATTCTAACTTAACACAACAGTTTCACTGCTTTGAGACACACAGTGGTGTAATCCTTGACTGGATATTAATCTTCTATTTATTTTTAGCAAATAGACTCATTAGTGGAAATTATATTATCTATGCTAGAGTCCTTTCCCTTTAATGTCTCATTATCTTCTTTATAACTTGTTTGTTTAAAGTTTTAACGTCTTCTGATCTAAGTATAAGTGTATTTACTGTATTGCATTTTGTTAAATACCCTTCTTTTTAGGGTTCCGTACCTCAAAAGGTGAAAAAGGAACCCTTATAAGATCACTTTACGTACCTGACCGGTTTCTTTTTTGTAAATGACGACAATTTGTCAGCTGCCATTGCACCTAATATTTGTAATATAACCTAAATGATAAATGATATTTATTTCTGTAAGTAAATCTTTTCAGATATTTTTACAAGTCGGACTTTATAGCTAGAAGGAGCCGGCATTTCCTAAGACTCACTCTGGGAAGAAACGCCGAAACAAACCACAGAGGTCTCTTTTACTTTAAGTCCGTAAACAAAGTTATCGTGTGGTGACGGATTAAGAATACAGAGTGTCACCACCCCTATTCATCCCGTGGGTGTCGTAAGAGCCGACTAAACTTCCTTTCTAAGGAGAGGCCTATGTCCAGCAGTGGACTATTAAAGGCTGTTGATGTGAAACAACGTTAAATAAAACTGTGCGAGTACAGTATAGGGTCTGGGTAGGCCTTTTGAGGAAAGGACCATAGTTTTGAGTAAGCCTGTCCATACAGACGGCATACAGGCTCCAGCCATCGTGTAGCCTAACCGATATTGGTCAAGATCAACGACCTGAAGCATGACACTACCGCCAGCAGGATATTTGGGTAGACCGCGGAAACACTCAAAACCACCAGAACCTCCTTTCTAAGGAGAGGGATATGTCCAGCAGTGGACTAGTAAAGACTCTTGATGATGATGATGACAACGTATAGAAATAACTAAAAGAATTTAATGTTATTCACTGTGTTAAGTTTTGAATTTTAGTAATGGGAAATTGCTTACACGGATGAATAGCGGCGTATAAGTAATAGCCTGGGCAGCTTGGGGTCGCATAGCACGGTTTCCATAGCACGACTCTGCTTAATTTAAGATCGGACTGCCGAGTGTGAGATGTGTAAAGTTATTACTAAATTATTATTATTTTGACCAATCACTTTCGAAATATGTGAGCCAAGTATATTTATTGCTTTATTTTAGTGATCCTATATAATATATACTTATTTTACTCCATACCATAACTAAAATGCGTAATAACGTACTAAGATATCGGTGCTTATTCTGTTGATCGAAAACTCTCTAAACTAAACTAAAAATCACTAAAAATTTGTTTAGTTCTGTCAAACAACAATTTTTTTTAGTGATTTTTAGTTTAGTTTAGAGAGGTTTCGAACATCAGAATTAGCACCATTAAATATAGAATTTATATGAGCATGTAATAATATAACCTCTCGTAGCGGATCAATTATCAAAATATTCAAATTCGAACACATCAGCATATCGTGGACATAAAAAAGGCATCAGAGGGTACATAAACCTACATTAAGCTCGAGTTATCCTATCGTTTGCGATGTCATATCTTCGCGTTTTTATGTCTGAATGTGTGGCTGCTGAAGCAAGTAATGGGGCAATTTGCCTAATGCCCATTTTTACTACGCGAAGACAACTGGAAGGGATGCGTAAAAAGTATTCGTTCTTATCTACTCGTGTACGAGAGTAAAATAGTAATATAATAAAAAACATAAATATGTAGGTATTTTACTGACGTGTTCGAATTTGAAAATTTTGAATAAAATAAAAAGCTAAGTATGTGTAAAACTGCCCACACAGAGCTAAAAGAGTTCGTATATATTTTGACCTATCATGGTAAAAGTCTATGCAATGACCGTTCCAGTTTTATTGAACAATTACATAAAAAAAAACATTCCAATCGGTACGATATTGACAGCCAGACGACCTCTAAATATCTGCTAGAGAGTTACTAGGTAAAAACTTAGTAGAAATCGGTAGGTATCACAAATTCTGTTCGTTCATATAAATGGCAAGTCACATATTTGATTTTGTTTATTACCCTATACCCTAATTCTGATCATTAAGAAATTGTTTGGCAATATATTTAAATGTATGAAATTGCACTTTGTGTGTAACATTCAAGTATATATAATCGTCATATGTTGCGACACGGCTCTGAAATTGGAAAGGGAAGATCGCAAATATTGTGAAACGTAGCGCAAAGAGGAAATATTTTCACTGGAAACAGAAATAAAAGATAAAATTCGATGTGCTTGATTACATTTTACCTAAAAATGTAATCTTGTAATGTAAGGTTGTACAAATGAATATCATTTCCTTGTAATTTAAATTCTGTAATTATTTTAGATAAACAACCTTGATATTGATTGTAAATCTTTAATAAAGGTCATTTAATGTACTGAAAGAAGTTAATGATTAGAGAGACTTCATGAGAAGAAGACTGCAATAAATAGTCAAAAAATTCTTATTATTTTTTTGTGAGTTATGTTACATTTTAAAACTGATAACAATGCACGGATGGCGTAGTGGTTTGAGCGGTCGCCACGCCACTCACTACTATTCTGAGTGTTGTGACGACACACATGGGATGACACTTTATGTGATCCACAAATTGTTGTTCTGAGTCTGGGTGTTCTTTGTGTCCGTTTCATGTATGTTTGTAAAGTCCCCCGCGACACGGGATATGTTCCTAATGCGGGAGTTGTCTTTAAAAAAAAAACAATACAATTATTGAAATTTTATGATGCAGAACTTTTATTGTCATTGATAAAACATCATTTATTTTTAACTTAAGTTCCTATACATACTTTATAACTTTGGAACTACTGTGTTTCCTGATATATCTTGGCCTCTGACCATTGCCGGTGCAATCTTGTCATAACATAAAGCAATTTAAAGCTGTTATACCTATAAACGAGTTAATTCCTGTACATATACTTGGTCAAATATTCATACTTTTACTCCAATGATAATTAATATTTACATGGACAAATACTAAAACTATTACGTAGTAGGTTTTGGCACAGCTCTACTCCCACGAACTTCTTCACTGTTTACATACAGAGATTCTAAACTACATACATAGAATGATACCTTTATCCCAAAAGTCATCCAAAAACAAACGTCATCCTTCAAGGGTTCCTTTCTTTCTTGTTGAGGAACAGAGCACTAAAACCCACAAAACAATAAACTATCTGGTATAAAGTTAATATTAGGGAAATAGGATACACAAATAACAGCATGTAATACCTATTGTCCTCCCTACCTGTCACCTTCACTGACCCTGTCCAATCTTTTTTAGTTTTCCTCTTTTATTTTTCCTCTATTAGACGTTTTCTCGCAAAATGACTAGCTGACCGTCAGTAGTTACTGTCAAGTAATTGTGTAATAGTTTTATCTAAAAATATATAACTTGATTTTTGAGGTGAAAACTTCTTTAAGCGCGTTAGGCATTTTTGCACAACAAACAAAAGAATGTATTTTTTTGAGATGGGAAAAACTATTGAACTCGCGAAACTGTTACAGTTACCGACACCTCTGTATATAAGTATCTACATACTTATATACAGAGGTGTCTTACATATTGGCCCCGTTTACACGAGAGTTGAGTTTGGGTTGAAATACATTGATAAATTATATATAATATAAACGGAACTTTTCCAAACGAAAAAACAAAAAAAAATAGTAACGTGTATAATCGAAAAAAATAAATTTAAAAGTTTTCACTTCTGTCGGCACTCCTGTAGTGCCACTGTTTTTTATTAGCTTTTCAATGCTTTGAAGATAGGCAATAATTTCCAAAAGCAGTGCCTCCAGGATTGTGTGTTAACTGTGATTTAAGTAATCGTAAATTACGTAAAATAATTGCTATATAAATCTATAGGGATCCAGTATATTTTGATCTCTCACGAAACAAAAGTCTCAACTATAACAGTTTAAGTAAAGCTGTTCAATAAAATAAAATGAGACCTTCTAAATGGTCTAACTTCGACCAGTCGATAAATAAGAATTAATTGGCATAGCACTAAAACCCTGTATTTCAGTAGTAAACAGATTATACTACCCGACTACTTCTGGAGCGTCCCTTGGTGCGAGGGAGCTAGACTTCAGGAAAAGCCATTCCTAATTTTCAGGTTATCATCTTACCGATATAAGTCAGGTCGAAAATAACAAATGTCTTTAGTTTTGGACTGACTAATGCTCGTTCATCAGATACCTACTAGCCCATCTCACATTTAATTTAATGAAACAATTTCAACTAAGGAGATGCTACGTAGAATTTATGACTCGTGAACTAGTCCAAGTCTTAGTTATTAGTTTGTATCAGTTCTTTGGGGCCCTAAGCTGTATTAAAATTAATGTCTGTTTTTAGTACTTTTTTTATCACCTATGTCTCTTGCAAACTTAATAATACCTTCACACTTCTTACACACTTATTAGCGTGTGTATAGTAATACACACGCTAATATACACGCTGGCCAGACGGGTTAGTATAGGGTTTGTTTCAAGTTTTCCTTCTTTTTGCAGTGCTGTTGTCCTGTGCAGTTTGTTCCCTTAGTCGGCTCTTACGATACCCACGGGATGAATAGGGGTGGTGACATTTATAAATACATTTCTAAATTGCAAATGATCGTGCTCATCACACAATATATATTCTGGGTTACAATCAATAGCCCATGGCTTAAAATCGGTCATAAAAATCCTAGTATGTAAAAAATATTTTCTGACATGATTTTATGTTAGATTATTACGTCTATAAATTTAATCATTTTTTTTTAAATTCCAGGTATATAATTTTGGTCGATATCAACTTAATTAAGGTAAATTTTAAAATGATTGCTAATAAATTGATTTCGATTGATTGATTATAATTTATGTTACTGTGTAATTTCTATTCCAAAGAACCCAGGGGACATTAACTTAAATATCTCTTAATCCTTTGTGATACAAGGTGTAATTTTTTTCACAATTTTTTTGATAAAGACATAACCATTAAAAAAAACATATCTATTTGCTATGAATCTTTTGCGAAGGTTTTATTTCTAGCAGCTAAAATTATAGTTATGGTTTTGAAAGTAGATTAGTAATTAAGATTAGTAAAAGACTAGAGAGAAGACGAAGACGTTTTACGAACCTTGAATCGGTGGTAAATGCGTTCCACGAAGCCATTGAAGAGATCACTAAAGAAGACTGGTCCAACTGTTTTGTACAGTGGTTTCAGCGAATGCAAAAATGCATTAATTACGAGTGAATATACTTTGAAAAACAATAAATGTATCGTAAGTCTTATATCTAGTCTTATTTATCAGAATCAAGAAACTTTCAGTATGCCCTAAGTACCTTACCAGAAGAAGTCAGTAACAGTTACTAATTTGTGAAGTTTATCCTCCTACTAGAAATTTCCTGTTTGCCTTCTTAACTTAACATATAAATTACAAAATATAAATACCTTATTTTATCGTAGTTAAAATTTCATAATGTTCAAGATCGAGATCAAAAAAAGTGATAAAACTCTTAAAAGTAGCCGAAATCATTCCGTATATACTTCAAAAGTAGTATCTGCGCCTACAAATACATTACTTTCCCTACAACAAACTACCTTAGTTAATCTAAAGAAGCAACTCGCAAACAAATTCTATTAGCGCCAAGGTCCCCAATGAAAGTATTACCAAGAATCGTTAGTTTCTACTTTACGAGGCATGTTATATGCAATGGACTGAACATTGTGAATGTGCTTTGTTGTAGCGGAGAAGGAGAACCAAATGGTATACCTACTTTTTAGTTCTTATTACGACGTGACGTTGACGTGACGAGTTTAAAAGTTTGGCATCTGTTTTTTCGTACATTTATACCCTTATTCCGTCCGAAATACCCAGAGACGTTGGAACGCCACGTTCATGACATTCGGATCGCACCTCTTCCACATTCATCACGTCAATATTTCTATTTATATAAACGAGTCTTTTATTTCTTTGTAGTATTTTTGCGTGACTCGTTCTATGGGAAATGATTATTGATGTATTAACCATTATAACACCAAATAGTGCCATTTGCCTTTACAATCCTGTTTCTCCATTGAGTTCTGAATCCAGGCTATGTATTGTCACGGGAAAGAATTCTGACTGTGCCTCAAAATAAGAAATGCTTTTGGCCTGAAAATTTCTCAGTAGCTGTAAATTTATAAACTAATCGATTTCTAAAGGAGTTATTGCTAGTTCATGATGCTGAATTTCCCAAATCTAATTCTGATGCCACTTTTAACTTCTCTTTTTTTTATTTGTATAAGGGGGCAAACGAGCAGACGGGTCACCTGATGGTAAGCAACTATCGCCGCCCATGGACACCTGCAACTCAAAAGTCACAAGTGCGTTGCTGCCCTGGGAGTCCCTCCCGCTCGAGTCTGCGGGAGGAGGGATTTGGGCTCCGGTAACCTCACTCACTCAGTGAAAGGCAACGAAAGAATTGCCTAACACCTTTTTCTGTGAGGTAATCGTAACGTTTCATATAAAAAGGGTTCTTGTATTCGATCAAACAAAAGTGATGATGAAAAATAAATATAGACGTATTTCACAAAACATAAAAAGAGGGTACAAGTTAAATGACAAAGATGTGAATGACATACAGACACTAGAATAAAGTGATTGTATTGGAAGGGTACGTTCAGAATCTGTGTTTTATTTACATTTATTTTTACTAACATCGTTTGTTATATGGCTTCAATGTTTCCCCAGGGTCAACAAACAAATAGGGGTCATAAGTTATGACTATTAAACTTTATACCATCAAGATGCTATGTAGATGTATTTAATAAAAAAACTATGACTGACCAGTTTCGAAATAGTTCTGAAAAAGGTTACGTAAAATAACAATTATTTTTTTCGACTTAAATTAAATATAAAAAAATGAACTTGTGGCGGCTCTTGCGCTTTGAAGATCAAAGTTATAGTAGCTTTTTGCTATATTTTCATTACATAAAACCATTTCTTATTACTACTATAATTAAGGTACATTATCATAAAATATTCATTGAGTACACTACAGTATTCATCTCATCCAATATCCTGTTTATATTTGATGGCGTGTCACACAAAATATGCTATGTAATTAAGTGTTTGAGTTGTGTTAAGAGAAATGATGTGTCAGCATTAATTACGAGTACGAGAATGGACGATGAACTTGAGTTTTGTATCGTTCTATAAGTTTATATTTGTATATTGTATTCTCCTATGAGTGTATGTCTACAACTTTTTATGTTATGACACTATTTTAACAATATAGTTTATGTTTTTCGTGATTAGCTCTAAGATAACTAGAGATCGCCTGGGGGCCAAACTTCATTCTTTTTTTTTAAAAACAACTCCCACATTAGAAATGTGTCGCTGGGGACTTTACAAACATACATAAAACGGAAACAACGAACATCCAGACTCAGAACAACAATTTGTTGATCACACAAAGTGTCGTCCCATGTGGAGCGGCGTGGCGCCCGCTTAAACCACTACGCCATCTGTGCAGTCGAATTTAGAAATATATACGCATGTTTATCAGCAGTATTTTTATCATGGCACAGGATCTGCCTAGTTTGGGATCAGACAGCCGTGTGTGACATGGGTGGAATTACTATTATTATAACCTTGTCTTTAATACAAGCTATTTTATTCTTACAGTATGTGTTAACAGAGCTTAGCAAATACGGTTCAATAATATATAGCTTTATGATTATTTGACTCCGCATGTTTGCGAAATTGGCCTAAGTTAATTGATTGATTGACACTATCCAAAAGCATTTATATTTGTAACCCTTCTAAGAAACACACTTTTGTTTTCTCATCATAAATAAGTAAATAAGTTTTCCTTAATTTAAATATACACATTTTGACAATTATAAATTGGAGCAGTTCGCGATTTAGGAGTCACAAGCGCGCCCGCGTAGCGTAGTGACCGCGTAAACCACTACGCTATACGTGCAGTCGATCGCGTCGTGAGTCAATACTTGTTTCAATTTCATTTGCCAATATAACTCGATGAAACGATCGACCAAAGTATGTACTGGAAGCCTATAATTTTGCATATACTTTAACTTTAAATATATAGTTTAAATACTTTCTTCTAAATATAAACATTAACTATTCCAAACATGATATGCCTCCATTTTATTTAACTAATTATCTAATTATTACAATCATGGGTATCGGCTTCAGTGCAGCCTTTATTTAGGCTACAAACTGCAACTTAAATGCAAAATTCTAAAAATCTGGTAAATGAAACAGTAACTAACGATGGTATTATCAGCCAAAACTATTATAATCACTGCTATGAGATACGTAAGACGGTACAAAAGTCTCATACATGCCTGCCTTCTTTTTAAAGACAACGCCCGCATTAATAATAAATCCTGTGTCGTGGGGGACTTTACAAACATACAAGAAACGGACACAGAACACCCAGACTCAGAACAACAGTTTGTGGATCACACAAAGTGTCGTCCCATGTGGGGATCGGACCCATAACACTCAGCGCAGTAGTAAGCGGCGTGGCGACCGTTTAAACCACTCCACCATCCGTGCATTGTTTTTTCAAAAACATTTAATGAAAACAAAACTCTTACATCGTAATAAATTTTACTCTGAACACATGTTGTTATATACACCTGTGTTTCTTCGTAATCTTTTGAACATAGCAAGATGTAACTTTACACGGATTTACATATACACATTTCTCGTTATTTCTACATATGAGTTACGAATGGGTGTAAGTTAGAGTCTCAGATAAAATTTATTTCAACATTTTACATATTTTACTTAAAGTACAATAAAATAAAATAGGTTTTTAGGCGACAGCTTAATGACGATTATTTTACGTGATTGAGATAAAAGCGCAGTTTCAATTGTAACAATGACGTTATAATTGTTATAATTGTTAAAAAAAAGGAAAAGAGAGAAAGAGAGTTTATTAAATACTACATAAGTTTTTCACGTTAAAAAGATTCTTCTTTGCCCTCGCCCATTCCTGTTACGCGGGGTCGGCTTTCCCTGTCATGCGGTGCCATACCATGTCAGTAGACAGGCCTATGTAACTCCCTCAGTCAAGTCAAAAAGATTGAAAAATTTGTTAATAAATTCAGACATCCTAATGATACATATCCTGGTAATGTATATTGCATATGCAAATTGATAGTCCACTGTTGGACATAGGCCTCTCGTTATAAAGGAGGTTTTATTAAAAGTAAGTATTACAAACAAATAAAGAAGCAAATGTAGTCATCTATACTTATACTCATAGAGATATAAGCATAGAGAGAACACGGGATACAGCTGCCTGTAAGTAGAAGGAAGTAGAAGGAGAGAGATGGATGCTCGATAGTTCCCTTTGTCTCTGTTCACCTAAGTTGCGTTTGGCTATCGTGAAGTAGGCATGGTTTTGATGGAAGAACAGGCTGGAGATTAAAAATTTCTCCATCCAACCATAGAGCTCGACTAGAAAGAGATAGAGGGAACTACATATCTATTATCCATCTCTCTCGTTATCTATATTGCAAGACCTCTATGCTAATATCTCTATGGTTATACTACTCAGTTTACACGGCTTGAAACTTTCACGTAATCCAAAAATTACTTTCTTTACACGGTGGCTTTAATACGTGCAACCAGTCGTAAAAAGGCCTCGTATGTCTCATTATTCGGTACATGTACTCTGTAGCAATAAACGTAAATAGTTTTATTTTAGAAATTTGGAGTAAAAACTACGTACTTTAATTTAGATTATAAGCGTGATATAAACAAAAGTTTAACTTATAACGAACATTTGACTTCTTATTGTAAGTTATTATAAATTCATGTTATTCTTTACTGCAATACATAGGACTATCTTGTAGTATGTAGTGAGTTTAATCGTCAACTCTCCTCATTAAATTTTTCTCCAACGTTTTCTACAAATCGACACCCCACATAGCTGGAGGCTGTTTTACACTACGTTTCTCTAGATACGATATTCACTCTATATTCTTACTATATATTCACTCTATATATACACTATATATTCACTCTAGAACTCGTCTATCCCTTTTTTTTACATCATATCATATCAACAACCTTTAACAGTCCACTGCTGGACATGGACCTTTCCTTAGAAAGGAGGTTTTTGCCTACGATACCACGCTGGCAACAACTGTTGCGTTTATTTCAAGTTTTCCTTCTTGGAGTTTGCTCCCTTAGTCGGCTCTTACGAATCCCACGAGATGAATAGGGTAAGTGATCCTCCGTATTCTGGATCCGTTACCACACGGACTAGAGTCCGCACGGACAAGTTCCATCTACGAGTATTATAAACAATAATCTACCTTAGATTTTAGTCGTGCATCCGTTTTTTATGATATAGGGGCAAACGAAAATTTTGGTCACCTAATGGCAAGTAACTATCGCCACCCAAAGATACCTGCAGCTAAAGAGTTGTACCTACGACTATGCTGCCACTCTTTGAACCCTTCTCTTCCTAATCGTTCCCTCACTGCTGAGGGAAATGATTAATAAGAGGATGAGGGCTCATCCTGTCAACCATCTGCTTCCATCGGTTGTAATCAGTCGCTTGGTGGAGTGCGATACTTATTCGCATTTCCAGCTCTGCAGCGGTCTGGTCTGACTATCTTCTGGGGCTTCTGCCTCTGGGTCTTTTTCCTTCTACCCCTCCGGTCACCATCAAACGGTCCAGGTTGTCATTATTTCGGCCAGCAATATGTCCGAAATATTTATTGATACGTTGCCTGCAAGTTGAAGACAGACGGTGAACATTCTCTATTTTCAGTTGTTTCAGTATGGAAACATTTGTGCGATTGATTTGTGCATGGTAGCCTTCTGGGTGAAGGGTTCAAAGGTGTACCTTTGAACCCTTCACCCAGAATTAAGGGTTGGGTGTTGCTCCGGTAACTGCAAAGTAGAATTGAACGGTATACACTTACGTAGTATATAAACTTATTTAGTGTTTATCTAACTACAAATCATCACCACATATTTAGTTTTACTTCCATACTTATATTATAAATGTGTTTGTTGGTTAGCTTTCACGCCTAAACCACTAAACAGATTTTAATAATTCTTTCACCGATGGAAAGCTACATTATCAAGGAGTAACATAGACTATTTTTTTCAGTGTCAACCAATATACGCGAAGGGGGAGCCGCGGGGAAAAGATAGTGACTTATAATACCACTCTGCTTTTTTGCTTCGCTAATGGTTGGCGAGATATAAATTTTTCACGAAAGTTTAAGCAACGTAAGAAAATATTTCCATATATATTTTAACCAACAATTATGGAACTTTATAGTTAAGCTTTTTTAAACTTGATGTCGGAAGTTTTATGAAATGAAGTGCGTAATTACTCCAACATATAATAAACTTAAGAAGGAGTGCTATACATACAGACTGCAGCGGTTTAAGCGGTCGCCACGACGCTTTTGTTGTGGGTTCGATCGCCCACGAGACACCATCTTTTATTATTGTATTATAAAAATAATACAAAAACGATTATGAGTTCATATGTTACACACAAGGGGTATCCTGGGTCAATTACTCAACTGATCCTCAAGAAATTTGGAAATACATTGTCAGAAGTATAAAAAAGAATATATTTTATTCTGAAATGCTCTTCTGAAGTGTTGAACAATGACATTTACGTGTACCAAGTTTTTTTTTTATTTATTCATGGCATAAGGTTACAGTTCATGTAAACACAGTAATAGTGAAGAAAACCACAAGTGGTTTATGTATCAAGGCCCAATACTCGCTTTGTATGTAGTACGTTGCAGATTAATTTTTTTATAAATATAAATGTACGAGTAGTTTGTAATAGTTTTAGCTCATTCCTCTGTAACTAAACTTTTTTGAGAAGCGTTTTACATTTCCGCGGATTCTGCGAGAGTTTATCTTCAATGTTGTTTTTTAGTTCGTTAAGTAGTTGTGGTAAAACATATTGCCAACGACGATTGCCATACATGTTGTTGTAAGATGTAGAGTTGTGTAGCTCCTGAGTGAGTGATATAAAAGATATATATCATTCACGACGATAAAATGTATCACTCACTCACACTAGCTCCGAATATATCAGTAACTCAGTACTAGCTTACCAGATCACTAGATCACTAGCTCAACGAATCCGATCTTTGTTTCATGAGCGAGTGAAACTACAGATAAATGAGTGAGATAGATGATGGTTGAGTTCACGCAAGTTTCTTTATGCAAAATGTACATTATTTCTATAGGATCAAAGTTCAATATTACTTAAGAATTAAGCCAAGTACAAGGAAAATCAAATTATGTATGATTTCTATTATACAACCTAAACAAAAGTACAAGAAATAATTTCTTATTTTTTAATTATTATGTAAAAGGGTGTTAATAATTATGTAATCTTATCAAAATGAATAATTTAGTTTCAGAAACTGAATTTAGGTTAATATGACAATAAAGAAAGGTTTGTATGGCGAGAGAGGCTTAAAGTGAGTGATATACGAGTATACTGAGCTAAACGATCTAGATGAAGAAATGAATTAATTGAGAGACCAATCAATTAAATCGGATCAATGAGCTAGTGAGCTAAACGAGTTAGTGAGCTAAACGAGTTAGTGAGCTAAATGAGCTAGTGAGCTAAACGAGTTAGTGAGCTAACTGAGCTAGTGAGCTGGATGAGTGATATATATCTTTTGAGCGAAATGATATATATCAATCTTTGCAGCTCAGTGATACATTTTGCGCATCACTAGTAAGATGGTAGTACATGCCTTGGTAAATATGGCAAGCTACGTAGATTATTTAATCTTATCCTTAATTTTAATGAAGCTACGTTCTTAATTTCCTCACAGATAATGTACATCTTTATCTTGTTATGTATGTTTATGATTTTACAGTGTTTAAACAATTTGTTAGTATCATTCCTGTATTCATTTCTAATAGCTAAAGGCACACTCGTTTTCAATAATTTTACTTACAATTTATAGATATCATTTTCATTTTGACGACCGAATGGCGTAGTGGTTTGTGTAACGGACTGCTATTCCAAAGGTCGCGGGTTCGATCCCGCTCAAGTCAAACATTTGATTGCATGAACATTTAATGTTTGATTTGGTCTGGGTGCTTCTATGTATAATATGTATGTATTTACAAAAAAAAAGTATATATGTATTTATATCAGTTGTCTAGTACCTATAGTACAAGCTCTGCTTAGTTTGGGACTAGATGGCGTTGTGTGAATGTGGTACAATATTATTATATTATTATTTATTTATTATTTAGGTGTGTATTAGAAGGCATAGTTAATCCTAACTAAAACTCTAAATACAAAAGAACCTATATTTATATTTAATAAGTAAGGCAAGCCAACATCTAAGAATAATAAAACCCAAATTAATTTAGCGTGTTGGTGTAATGTAGGTAAATCTTTATTAAGGCTAACTGACGGACGCGAGCCTCAGCTCTGGGGTAGTCTGACACTTGAGTTTCAAACTTTGATCGTGGTTACGGTTTACAGTCTATGTTACAAGCGGGTAATAGAAATCAAATGGGTTTAGTGTTGTTTTATATTTAATAATAATAAAAAAAAAAAAACCTCACACATCTCACACACGGCAGTCTGATCCCAAACTAGACGGAGCCTGTACTATGATAACCAGACTGCTGATAAACATACTTATATATTATTAAATACATACATATTATAGATAAATTACACCCAGACACAGAACAAACAATCGTGCTCATCACACAATTATTTGTCCTAGGTGGGAATCGAACCCATGACCTCCGGCTTAGCAGTCAGGGTCACTAACCACTAGTCCAACAGGCCCGTCATAATAACTTCGGATATCGGACACGCAACGCGATCTAGTTTCAAACTAAGCAGAGCTTGTACTATGAAAGCTAGATTGACTGATAGAATGAGTTTCTACTTTTTTATGTAAATATAAACAAAGAAAATATCCAAACTCTAAAATAAATATTTACAGATCATAAAAACGTTTATGAATACAACCCCTAACCCGTGAATCGAACCCGAAACGTTAGCACAGCAGTAAACATTGTCTTCTGCTAGCTAGATACTTTTAAAATAGTTAAATTTCGATATACTGTTTCAATTTTCAACTTTCACTTTGTGTGATCCACAAATTGTTGTTCTGAGTGTGGGTGTACTTTGTGTCCATTTCATATATGTTTGTACATAGGATACATTCAAATACATACAAATAAAAGTAGCTTAATTATTCAATAAATAATTTGTTATTTTCAATAGTAATTTAGAATTAATTATTTTAGTTTAGTATCAAGTAAAGCTACTGTAGTTGTTGTAAGGTTTCTGTGAGATCTACTCCATCGCAATCCACTTATAAATAGTCATTCCTGTTCCGTCCGCCTCATCCTTCTATCACTTTACCGATACATTTCAAAACTTTCACCACAACTTAGTTGCAGCTTTAGTTTCAAGTCCCAATACAGCTTGTGGACTTCAATAGAGCTCTGAAAATGCTACTAAATCAGCACTTTGATCTGGATACTCAGTTTTACGATAGATGAGTAACTGACTGATGACTGCACGGATGGCGTAGTGGTTTAAGCGGTCGCCACGCCGCTCCCTACTACGCTGAGTGTTGTGGGTTCGATTCCCACATGGGACGACACTTTGTGTGACCCACAAATTGTTGTTCTGAGTCTGGGTGTTCTTTGTGTCTGTTTCATGTATGTTTGTAAAGTCCCCCACGACACAGGATATATTCCTAATGCGGTCGTTGTCTTTTAAAGCAGAAGTAAAAGTAAAAATCTCTGTAAGTTGACTTAGAATTTAGTATGTAACCTTTGTGTAGGTGACTTAACATATATGTAGGTACACAAGGCAAAGGAAATATTTAGTCAGTAGTACGAAATATCTGTTATATTCATGAACTATTACTTACTGAAACTATTAACGTAGAATAGTTGTTAAACAATAATAATTTGCATATTCTAAGGCCTGATGGAATGGCAGTGTGCGATCTTGACAGCTAAAGTATAGGGCGTGAGTTAGGGAATCTAATCCAGGACAATTCATTTTGTAAGAAAAGTGATTATTTGTTGCGTGACCGATTGTAATTAAATATAACATAAGTATTTTAATTTATGTTTATCAGTAACCTAGCTATCATAGTACAGGTTTTACCTAGTTGAGAATCTGATCCGATATAAGTTTGACTGCACGGATGGCGTAGTGGTTTAAGCGGTCGCCACGCCGCTCCCTACTACGCTGAGTGTTGTGGGTTCGATCCCCACATGGGACGACACATTGTGTGATCCACAAATTGTTGTTCTGAGTTTGGGTGTTCTTTGTATCCGTTTCATGTATGTTTTTTAAGTCCCCCGCGATACAGGATACATTCCTAATGCGGTTTAAAGCAGTGTTATAGTATTTTTAATATCAATCATGGCCCTTAAAATTTGCCAAAAGAATAATTCTACACCAACTCTAGAAGAAACGATATATTTAAGTCTTATTTTAGGATTATAAGGTTAAATGCTTAAAAGCACTAGAAGCTAGCATAGAAGATAATTATGAAAGAAACGAGGCTATTATATCTCAATTTTCGCACTAATCTTACCTATATATTTAAGTATCGTTAACATCTGTAGAAAAGTTTGAACATTGTAGAAAAAAAAACCATGCATTTTTTTGTATGAAATAAAATTGCAGGCAAAAAATACAGGCAGAGAGTATTAAACGCAGAAATTATATCCATTATAATTTTATTCTCTTAAGAGGCAAGCCGGCACATATATTTCTAAATATATATACTCATATACTACTAAATACATATATTTTAGACGGCAATAACACCAAGACTTAGAGCAAATGGTCGTCCTATTTGCTGATGATATATCAATACTAATTACTTATGACAAAACCACAAAGCCAACACCACTACTTCAGGAAACTCTAGATACAGTAAATAACTGGCTCAACGACCATAACTTAGAAATTAACTATAACAAAACAAAAACTATCCAATTTAGAACATACAGAAACACCCCCGTAAACATCGACACAACATACAATGGCACACAACTAGAAACTGTAGATACATTCAAATTACTTGGTATAACTATAGACACACACATCAACTGGAAAGCACACATCGAACATACAAAAAATAAACTGTCTCGATTTACATATGCTCTATTCCAACTTAAATGCAGCACAAACGAAAAAACCGCACTGTCAGCATACTACGCATACGCATACTCCTGGTTACGATACGGCATTATGTTGTGGGGAAACAGTGTACACTTTCAGGATTTATTTATATTACAAAAAAAATGTATTAGAATTATCGGACAAATTGGAAATCGTGATAGTTGTAGGCCCCTCTTCATTAAATATAACATCCTCACACTAGGTACCATCATTATACATATTTGACATCTGCATATTTGTATCCAAGAACATGAGTCACTTCGCGAGAGTAAAAGACAGTCACAATTTAAACACACGCCACAGAGACAGACTATACCTACCACCATCAAGAATTAAAATGCTAAACCAGAGCCCTTACTACATGGCTGTAAAAATATACAACAAATTACCTATCCACATAAAAAATGAAACGATGACTACACTATTCATTAAAAAACTAAAAGCATTCTTAATTACAAAATGTTTCTATTCTGTTAAAGAATACATTGAGGAAAAAAACACTTAACAAACTACATTTCTTATTACACGGAAAACAGAAAGCATATACCTAAGTACAAATCATAAAAAGAAAAATCGGTCGTGATGCACGGAACAGTAGGAATGCTAGGGACAGTAGGAAAATGTGTATATGTATTAGTGATGTAGAATGTCGGGTGCCTTCGTATTTTTGCATGCTTTGTTCGATTGTTATACTGTACTATTGAGTCACTTAATTTGTATTGTTCAAAAAATGCTTGTACTTGTGTAACAATTTATTCTTCTGCGTTCTCTCTCAAATTTTGCAATGCCTGGAAAAGGCTTCTAAGTTGGGACTACTACATATAATATTATAAGATCATTGATGTACACTTGGTTGGCAAATAAAGATTTGATTTGATTTGATTTATTTGTATTACGTGTGAATCGAACTCACGACCTCTGACAGCGTCAGCCGGGCCATGTTGGTCTAGTGGCTAGCGAAGTTGATAAATTATTTAGTTATTTATTACTTCTCAACAGCACTATCGTTACAGGATAGCCATAGTGTGACAGTGTGGACTTTAATTACTATAACATATAATAAACGTAGTTACTTCTTCTTCTCTCTTCTTCTTGTGAACTCATTCAAACAACAAGAAAAAATTATAATATTTTGTTATTATTTTCTTATTCGATCTTCTGTATAATCTGCCGCAATGTGTAGATGTGGTCTATGGTGCCATATCCTAAACTTAGTGTAGGACGCCCACGGGCCAGGTGGAGTGACGATTTGCGCAAGATGGCTGGCATGAGCTGGATGCGAGAAGCCCAAATCGATCTAAGTGGCGTGCAATGGGAGAGTCCTATGTCCAGCAGCGGACTGAGATAGGCTAACAAAAAAAAAAAGACGTGTGGCACTCGGGGACTGCCGCGGTAAAGCTATTGCATTTTGTATCAACTTATGCAATTATAATTATTTATTTATTTTATTTTTGATACACTTTTTGAGCGTGGTGACCGATAAGAAAACAATTTTTTTTCTTTTATTAAATAAAAATATTGAAGCATATATTACAATTTGTTTTTAAATAAATCAATAAAAAATATTATTATTAAATCAAATTACATATCCATGTAAGATTTTTCTGCATTATGTTGACGAAATTTCCTTTGACGTTCAGCATTTGATTTTGGTACTGTTTTTTGTTTTGTTTTTAGCGTGAGGTTTTTTTTCGTTACGGAATTTCTGGATTCGGTCCCCGCGCTCAAGGCCCTCGATAGAAGCTATGCAATAGCTTAAAAAACAACGAAACGAAACAAAGAAAATAAATAATAAGAAATATAAGCCTATCATGAATGGAGTACTAAATTTTATCCTTCAGGCCATTTTGGTCCCTCTTCCAGCGCACTTTAAGCATGACCTTATTTATTTTACTTCCCGACACTTACATGTAAAATAACATTGTTATAACAGTATTTTGTACTCAGAAAGGGAACCTAGACGCTCTCAAGACAGTGAATCGTCATTTAAGGGTAATGTAGGGAGGTCTGCACGGTACGTTAACTGGTTCATGAAACGTGAATTTCTTAAGGTTTTGCCTCTCTCGCGGTTTGATAAATCGGTTTTGTTGATAGATACGTGGAGGGTAGATTGGGGGCGAAATTGTATTTTAATTCGTGTACCCTTTTTTTCATATTTTCTGTTTTTATGGTTCCGTACGCCTGAATGAAAAATAAACCTTGTTTTAGGATCACTCGTGAATGTTTGTTTATCACAGAAAAAATAATAATTGCATCTTCTGGACCCATTAATTTGAAATTGTACATTCCCAAGTTAGAGTTACGACTCATCCGCTTTATGCGATTTTAACAAGCACTTTGCCGCCATTTTTTATTGGTATTAAACCAAAATAGAAAATAGTGATGTTTTCAACTTTTTACTTTTAATAAGTACACCGGACTTTAAGAAGTTTGAGCTTTATGAAAGCTATTCTATTACAATTGATAAAAAGTTATAAATATATTTTTATAAGGCCGGCCGCGTTTATGACTCCTGAGTTGCAGACGTTCATCGACGGCGATAGTCACTTTCCCTCACCTGACCCGTCTGCTCGTTTGCCCCCTCTAACATAAAAAAATATGGCTTAGTTTTTATGTAAACATAAACTATAATAAATATTTTAAAACAGAATTACTCTTTGAATTTTGTTGTTATTACTTTGTTACGTGTTTTTTTATCTTTTATCAAATGATCGCGTCTCAAGCAATTTTAAAATTATACGAGTATTAAAAAAATATCATAACAGTCAGTGTCCATCATTGTTATTTAAATTTAAACAAATTTCATTTTAAAAGACGTCAAAACGTTCTGTGTAGACTTTCATTCAATAACAACACTTTTGCTTATTCTTGTCAAATTATTTAGATCAAAATCTGACTATTGTGTAAATAAGTAATTTAAATAATTGAAATGGTTTCGATAATTCATTTTCTGAATATAAATCTTAAATGTTGGTATTTAATCTAAGACAATTAACATTGATATATTAAATTAATCAGAGTCAACACAGCTCAACTCTCTATGTGACGCTGCCTTCTGCGAGGAGGTAATATCATCAAAGGAAGTGGCGGGACGGGAGAGACAACGTAGTACCGCTCTCTCTTCCCGTAGAAGCCGCATCGAGTGCCAGATTTGATGCCATTCGTTGATTTCCGGCCTCTTTAGGAAGTGGACGTTTTTGGGGAATTCGTCTTCCGAATAGATATAGGCCTGAGAGGTAACGCACAGTTCCGTGTACGCTTCTAGAGGACTGCAACGAATGACGATGGGTGAACAGATCCTTCTTGTGGTGAAAGAATGCAATTGCGGTTCTCAATCCGTAACCGTTAACCCGTACAGAGCGGACGTGTTGTGAGTAATTTATTAAATACACAAAATTGCGACCAAACGATTCTAAGTTTTACGACACTTGAATATAACATCTTTTGCTACAACAGTGAATAGTGTAATTACGTCTACAGTCTTCTGAGTGACGTGTGCATTGCAGCAGCACCTACGAGGTGATAGCTCCTCACACCTTCGGGTAAGAGAGACGATTTCATTACTTTCTTAACCCTTCATCAAGCGGGGAGCTTACACCCATCGCACTGTTCACGTGTATCACCGCTGTACACAGATCTACGATGAGCGTACTACGCTCACCTACTGGAAGTGGCACTGATGTCAGTTTCGGAGGTTCTCAACCAAACTTGTCAGTAGTAGATTCGAGCGCTCCTTCACAGATCACATTTCGCAAACGGAAGCTGTTTGACGACAATGATCCAATTAGAGCTGAATTATCCGAAATTCGAAAACAAATGTCCGAGATGATGGCCATTCTAACATCTGTTAAAAACAACCAAACGGACAACACCAATAAACTTTATGAAGAAGTAACGTCTATAAAAAACCATATAAATGCCATAAATAACACAATGGAGAAAATTGCCGTTGAAAATAACTATCTTAAAACTAAACTGATAGGTTTGGAAACTATCACCGAAAACTCTCAGAAAAAAATTAATCTTTTAGAAGCGGATGTTAATAAGCTTAAAACCTCACCTCCTATAGCTTCAGCTGCCCAAGGACTCCAACCACACATAACTTACGAAGAGATGGTAAATGAACTACAAGAGCGAAAGTTAAGATCCAAAAATATCATAATACATGGAATAGTTGAAAGTACCATAAAGTTGGCCGCCGAACGACAAGAATATGACAAAAAAGAGACTTCAAAAATAACTAAACAAATTTTTGCTGACTGTCCCCAATCAGAAAAAACATTCCGTCTTGGAAAATACAAACCAGGCCATACGCGAGCAGTTAAAGTGTGTTTCAACTCATCGGATATACCAAAAATAATTCTACGCAATAAAAACAATCTTGATTTAGCCAACATCAAAATATACGCCGATCAAACTCTCATCCAGCGAAAATACTTGCAGACCTTAATAGATGAGCTCCATAAACGTAATGCTAATGGAGATGTTAATCTTCGAATCAAGTACATCAAAGGTATTTCGAAGATAATAACTATGACGGACAATCAACCAGCACTCGTGAATTCAACTTCAAAAAACTAACTTCTCAAGGCAAAATCACCTACCAAGTCATAAACAAATATACAGATGTTGAATATGATAAGAAGTCGCTAAAATTCTTCTACGTTAATGCTGGGAGTATCGTACGGCCCGGCAAATTTGATGAATTACAATGTATTCTTGCATCCTTTCAAACTTCCATGCACATGATCATACTTACTGAAACCTGGTTTAAAAATGAAGAGATGGCCAAAAGATTTCAAATACCAGAGTACACACATTACTATAACTTCAGAAAAGACAAACGAGGAGGTGGAGTTTCTATCTTTGTACATAACAACTTAAAGCACCGCCCAGTAGAAGACTACTGCATTCAACATAAACACTACCTATGGATACATGTTAGCAAGTTTTGTTTGGATATCGGTGCCATTTACAACCCTGATAAATCCAATATGGCTGACTTTATCGAGACCTATTCCCACCAATTAGGCACCAAAAGGAGAGCTATAGTTTTTGGAGACTATAACCTTGACCTTTTGGATCCAAATAATTTATATACTCGAAAATACAAGGACACGCTAAAAGAAAATGGCTTCAAGATATTGAATAAAATCAACGCAAAGTACTGTACACGTGAAACCACGACCACCAAGACTATTATAGATCATGTTTGTTCTAACTTGAAAGACAATGATTTTAATTTTGCTATCATAGAATCTGCGATGTCAGACCATAAACAAATATTCTTTGAAGTAAAACGTTACCAACCTACTCCTCTCAAGAAAACCAACTATACTGCCATTGACTACACTAAACTGTATAAGTATATTGAGGACAACCCTGTAAATACAGAGAAAAAGGTGTACGAGAGACTTCATGAGAAGATACTTCTAGCTCTAAGTAAGAGCAAAATCATTAAAACTAAAACACTGAATCCACCACAGATAGATTGGATCAGTGGCGATATTATCCAGGCTATTAACAACAGGAACCAACTATGGAAGGCTTTTAAAACAAATGCATCAAACTTAGAACTAATGAGAGATTACGAAAAAGCTAGGGTAGAAACAATTCGAAAAGTACAGAAGGCGAAAAGTGAATATTACCTAAAATGTTTTGAAGAACGTATGACAAAGCCTCGTAAATTGTGGAAACTCATCAACGACCTTTCCGAAAACAAAATAAAAGACAACAGTGGGCCGGACAAACTCGTCATTGATACTAACATTGTCACAGATGAACTTGAAATCAGCGAACAACTCAATACCTACTTTTCAACTATTGGCTCAGCTTTAGCAAACCAAATACCGAATAAATACAAAACTAATAGATACGACACAGGAAACATAGCTGTAATTAGTGATGCAACTGAACTAAACCATTTAAAACCGACAACTACTGATGAAATAATAAAAATAATAGATAAATTGGATCCCAATACTGGCTCTGGTATAGATGGTATAAGCACTAAAGCGATTAAATGTATCAAAAACTTAATATTAGAAGAACTAACGTTTTGCATCAATGAAAGTTTTGAAATTAGCACTTTCCCTAGTAGCCTAAAGATAGCCAAAGTTATTCCTATCTATAAATCCGGCAACAGGTTTGACCCTTGTAATTATCGTCCAATTTCGGTACTTCCAGTTATCTCTAAAATTTTAGAAAAAGTGATCTACATACGCCTGGAAACCTTCTTAAAATCAAAAGACTTTTTTTATAGTAGACAATATGGTTTTCGTCCACTTTCAAATACTCTTTCGGCCACTATTGATTTAATCACCAAAATTAAGAATAAAATTGATCAAAAACAAATAGTGCTAGGCATCTTTATTGATCTTAAAAAGGCGTTTGATACAATAAGCCACGAGATATTATTGCAGAAACTCTTTAATCTAGGTATTAAAGACAAAGCGCTAAGAATATTAACATCTTACTTAAGCGGCCGTGAGCAAATAGTAAAAATCGGGCAACATCACAGCTCTCCTAAGTATCTTACTATGGAGTTCCTCAAGGTTCAATCTTGGGACCACTTTTGTACTTAATTTATATCAATGACATATCCCAAATTGGACTTAAGGGCGATATTTCACTTTATGCAGATGATACATGCCTATTTTATTACGGCCATTCTGTCGATGCTATGAAACCCCTAATTCAGAATGATTTAAACATGTTAAATGATTGGTTCCAACATAATTTACTAACTATTAATACCAAAAAAACAAACTATGTCATTTTTGCAGCCAAAAACAAAAAAATAATTGATAATATACCACTGATCATAAATAACGAACCAATCAAGAGAAAGACATATGAAAGATATCTTGGCCTCATTCTGGACACTCGCCTGAGCTGGAAACCCCAAATAGATAAAATTAAAAATAAACTTATTTCACTGACGGGTTGCCTATTCAGTATAACTAAATGTATTCCTCACAAAGTCCGATACCTTATTTATAACTCTCTAGTCAAACCACACATTGATTATTTAGTGGAAATATGGGGAACCGCGGGTAAAACTATATTAGATGACTTACAACGAAAACAAAATAAATTAATAAAGGTTCTTTTTAGATACAACTTTCGTACTCCCACTAAAAAAATTTACGAGGACACCAAAATAATGACCATAAAGCAAACTTATATATACTACACGTGTATATTGGTACGTAAAATATTAAACAGAAATATTCATACTAGTTTATCTTTTACAACAAATAGTGCTCGGCAAAAAATGAAACTAAGAAACGCTACCCATCTTGTAACTCGACCACCCAGAACGAACTATGGAAAGAAGAACATTGAATTTGAAGGAGTAAAGATATACAATAAATTACCATTAAATATAAAAAATGCTACTACATTGACTACATTTAAAAAAACATTGAAGAAACACATAGCAGCTACTTATTAGTTAATACATTATTATTGTACTAAAACATTCACAATCAAATAAACTAATAAGGATAAAAACAATTCTATATGCACATAATATTCGTGTGTGTGCGTATGTGTGTGTGTAAGTGCATGCAGGGTATGTGCATGTATGTGTGTGTGTGTGTATGTATATGTATGTGTATATGTACGACTATGCATATGTGTATGTTTTTATATTTACAAATATAAATCTTAATAAATAAATCAAAAAAAAACTAAAAAAAATAAAAAATAAAACAAAATCTCAAGTCTCAATCAAGTATCAAAAAAAAAAAAAAAGAATTCAGTAATAAAAATAGAAGAGTGTACTTACCATCTGGATGCCACATCTAGTTAATAATTTCAAGTTACATCTTTGGTTCAGTTGCTTGGATTCCCATTGTTTTCTGTGTTCGAGTGTTTTGCAAGTTCGTAATCTTACGCAAAATATATTTTACTACCCACTTTTATTTTATATTATATTCAAACGCTCAATGGATTTATTTTTTACTTTTATGTATGTTTTCTCAGTAAGTGAATTTTGTAAATTCTTTTGAGAAATAAAGATTCTTAAACCACAATCCTCTGGCCATTGGCAACAGAAGAACAACGGGGTTATATTTAGTCGATGAGAGTCCGACAGACTCCCCAATTGGTGAAGGACGTTAATGAAAAACCTCCGCCCCGTTAACAAATAAAAGCTAAACTCTATCTATCCAGTACAGTAATCTCATCTATAGTCACAATTACACAGAAATGTTCGGCGTTTATTACTAAAGCAGTATTTGACATAAGTTGCCGCTATTTGGTTCAGTACCAAGATTAAGGAGCGTGAGAATCGCAATTTTGTCACTACCTACATTAAGTTTGCGTCTCCATTTGTTTTATTTACGTTGTAATCTACCATCTATAGTAATAAATAAAATTTATCTAAATTTTATTCGTTACTAACTCAGGAAAATATGTAATACTGGCTTTGTTTGTCACACACTGACTTTGTTTGTCACACACTGGCTTTGTTTGTCACATGGGACGACAATTTGTGGATCACACAAAGTGTCATCTCATGTTGGGATCAGGCCCACAACACTCAGCGTAGCGGCGTGGCGATCGCTTAAAGTATGGACGGTACGGATTCCGTGAAGTCAATTAAGAAAATTGTACCTAACTGATGGAGGCTACTGAAAGTGCCGAACTCGTCGCCAAATTTTGGGCCGACTCAATTTGAATTGTCATCGACACGCTAAGAAGATTGTACCTAGAATATTGTTTTTGAACGATGTTTTCTGGTCGAATTCTACAAAAAAATATTTGTTTTTTTTTTACTAAACTTAAGTTCAAGTAATACAATTAAAAAAACTAGTTCAGAAGTGGTAAAATTTGATCTCTTTAAGATTTAGAGAAATTGAGACACTCCTCTTTTAGGTTGAAGTCCGGGTGTTCCTTGTGTCCGTTTCATGTATGTTTAGAAAGTCCCCCACGACACAGGATATATTCCCAGCGAGGGAGTTGTCTTTTAACAAAAAAAAACTTTAATATGATTTTTATTTGAATGATTCTCACGTCTCTTAATAATCTAAGGGCGTACTCTCTTAGTAAAGCATCAAAATCACGATAGATCGCTTCATCCCTTAGTAACAATGAACTATTTCATGACAATGGATGGTGGGCTATACCAGCAATCCCAAAGTCAATTTACTCACTATAAATCTTTTCTCCCACCCGTGTAGTTTGTTAAGTAACCTTATTTTGTAAATATATTATGACACAGGCAAGCTTGCTCGGAAACATTTACTTATCTTAATAGACAATATTAGTTCTGTAAGAATTTTATTATTATTTATAAGACTGGCACGTGACTGGAAAATATATTACCTGTAAGTAATTAAAAGAAGGCTTTCATGTTTTCGCGTCTTTGAGGCAACATTACTCATTACTATCTATACAAATAAATAAAATTGAATTGTCTGTATGTAATGCCAAAATAATAGGGTTTTTTATATATAGGGATACCTATGCCTAAAAAAACAGTTATAACATTTTTTGACTGTCTGTCTGTTTGTTTGCTCCGGGTAAAACGGCTGGACCGATATTGAAAACATTTTACTGCCAGCTGTCTTTATATATATCAATTTTTTTCTGTCAGAAAAACCCTATAAAATTTTGCCCGGTCCGGCGAACGATTTGCATTTGGCGAACGAAGTCGCGGGAACCAACTAGTTGATTTACATTTATATAATCTCTACACAGCTAAGTTCACCTATATTTATTCCAATTACTAACACAAATTAGAACAGAACACAAAACTTAATCTTTTAAATAGTTTACAGATTTGTTCTTAGCTATGTTCCTATATATGTGTACACAACATGGCAATGTAGGTGATACAAGACGAGATTACATGCAACTAAAAAAGCTAAATAATAATAATAAAGCCCTTTATTCCCAAAAAAGTACAATTAAATAACTAGTAAATAGAATCATGGTTTAACTTCCATGCATAATTTTTAGTAACAATAATAATATAATCAATATCTATTCTTAATTAATTATCATTTAATAAATAGACAAATTAATATCGATTAATAAATACATGTGAATAAATAAATAATGCTATTAAAAAAGCTAAAAACTAACATAAAAATAAGTGTAAAATTTAAAATGTAATACAAATTAAACCAACGTTGATGACATAATAGGCTTAACATTATTTTTAAATTGACTGATTCAGAATTAAATATGAAATACTTGAGAGACTACGTAAGGCACTGATTTGTATTTTTAAGTTTCTGTGTCGAACATGACATATTTTTATTCATTTTCACCACAAAAATAATTTATGATGGAAATTATCGTCAAAAACGGACAAATCCATTTATTTCTTTTGTTTTTAAACTGTTTACAGTTTCTTCCAACAATATATACATCCATACCTGTACACATACTCTTACGTTTTTATCCCCGAGAGGTTAGACAAAGGCAATATGTCCCTGTCTACCCGTAAACGCCCACATTTTGCGGACTATAGCTTTAGTCCCACTTAGACACTAGTCTATTGCTATAAATCATCATCTGCCTACCCTTATCCCAATTTTATTTGGGGTCGGCGCAGTATTCTTCCATTCTACTCTGTCATTCGTCATTTCTCTGTTTACTGCCTTACTAGACATATCCTCTCTCATAAATTCCTTCCAACTATTCTTTGATCTTCCTCTTCTCTTGTGCCCTTTAACTCCCATACGTAACACTTCACATCCGTGTGGTGACGGCAAAGTACTTTTTTTTTGTATGTAATAGGTTATCTTGGTATGGACATGTCATCCGGAGGGATGAGGAAAATTCGGCAAGGAAAGTGTTACGTCATCATCATCAACAGCCTTTAACAGTCCACTGCTGGACATAGGCCTCTCCTTAGGAAGGAGGTTTTGGCCTACTATACCACGCTGGCCAGACGAGTTGGTATAGGGTTTGTGTCAAGTTTTCCCTCTCTTTGCAGTGTTGTTATCTTGCGTAGTTTGCTCCCTTAGTCGGCTCTTATGACACCCGTGGGATGAATTGGGGTGTTGACACTCAGTATTCTTAATCCGTCACCACACGGACTTACTCATATTTTTTACTCAAAACATACATTTAAATAAATGACACCACATAGCATAATATAATATTTATCCTGGATGCGAATCGAAGCTGGACAACTGGACCAACATGCAAGGATAAAAGTTTGCAGTTCTTAGTAATTCCTATTACTTATTTTATGCGCAACCAAAAGTCCAAAAAACAATAATTTCTCAATTAGTAGGCAATCTAACAGATCACATTAACTTAACGTATATTTTTTTCTCGTGGAATAACATGACATCAAACAAATTAGGGTTTTTCTAGAAAAGACGGATGATACTGTAACTTCGGTATTAATATCTCTGAAGAAAATTGCTTTTGTTTAGAAAAACACTTGAGGAGACAGTTTTTTATTTGTCTCGGGACCTACTTTTCCAAATGTATCATGGGAGTTAATCTGTTGCTTAGCCTACTGCGAATTGTCTAACTTTTAAGTGTTTAAAAATATCAATTTCACATGCTATTAAGAAGAAAAAAGGAGCGAGGTCCTTGTTAATAAAACGTTTTTTTTTAAATACCACTTCCACACTAGGAATATATCCTGTGTCGCGGGGGACTTTACAAACATACATGAAACGGACACAAAGAACACCCAGACTTAGAACAATAATTTGTGGATCACACAGTGTCGTCCAATGTGGGGCTTGAACCCACAACACTCGGCGCAGCGACTGCTTAGACCACTACGCCATCCGTGTAGTTATTTTATTGTTATCATTTACATTCTTATTAAATTACTTCATTTCCCTTCTTAATAGAGAAGATTACAGAGCTCAAGACAATGACCCCATATAATCTCTCATATACAACAATTGATATTTTACGGCTACGATTTGGATACTGCATTTTAATATTCTGTGTATTTTTTTTTGTTTTTTGAATTTGTTTGTATTAATCTTCGTTGCTTCGTTTATCTGTGTTGTAAATCTTTAAATAAGTTATTAATAGTCTTTTGTTTATGTTAGAGGGGGCAGACGATCAGACGGGTCACGTGATGGAAAGTGACCATCACCGCCCATGAACTTCTGCAACTCAGGAGTCACAAACGCGTTGGCGGCCTTTTAGTTTCATTATCTCATTTATTTTGTTATACAATCTCAGAATAGAAATCATTATTAATAGAATATTCATCAATAAAAGACTGACGTCCAACGTCGGACCCAAACTGTTGAAGCTTCACTATATTGATCTAAGTATATCTGTTCAATAATATTAGGATTAAGAAGTTCGTTTTGTATTAACTGCGATAGTAAAATGTGTATTGTCCGTGTGGTGACGGATTAAGAATACAGAATGTCAATATCCCTATGCATCTCGTGGATGCCGTAAGAGGCGACTAAGGGAGCAAACTACGCAGGACAACAGCACTGCAGAAAGAAGGAAAACTTGACACAAAGCCTATACCAGCCCGTCTGGCTAGCGTAGTATAGTAGGCTAAAACCATATTTTTAAGGAGATGCCTATGTCCAGCAGTGGATTATTAAAGGCTGATGATGATGATGAACAGCAATTAGTAGTGAAGATCTTAAATAATAGGGGTTAAAGTAAGTAATTGGTATAGTAATAGATACTTACTACACTATACTTGACCTAAAACCTTTTTCCACATGATACCTATGAGGTTCTTCTTTTAAAAAAGGTGCAACATTCGATTTTCGACTTTCAATTGTTTTTTATTCAGCTTAGACGATACTTTGAAAATCTGAGTCATTTTGAATGTGAGTTACGACACGGAACTAACGCGGCATATTTGAGCATTTATCTTCTTTATCAATAAGTACAGAACATGTTTAATAACGAAAAGTTAATACTCGAATCTGTTTCAATACTACCCATACAGGAATAACATTTAACATGAATTTGCTGTGAAGAGATTTTTTACTATGAAAAGCGTAGAAAAAGTTAATTAATACGTCAAAATGTTTTACGAGCAATGCATTTCAATAATATAAATACAAGATGTCACCTGAATTTCACTCCACCCTTTCACGTGTGGGGAAATGAAACTAATACACGAACACAAACCCTAAACGAGTCAAGCCTTGAAAACAACAAAGTACGATATCTGAATGAATAATTCGCATTTTGTTTCTTCAGATAACTTATTACAGAAACGAAAAGTTCATTCGAAAACTCGCCTTCGAAGCTTCGTTCAAAAAGCTTCACAATGTATGGTAATTACCGAACGCACGTAATGTACAACAATTTTGTTTTATTATTTTTTAAACTTTACACTACTCTTATCTTAAACTACGTAAGGTTTATGTTTGCGCATTAATATTTTACTCGTCTTCAGTTTAAATTTGTTGAAGTAAAATAAATAATTACTTTTTAATTTGCGTACGGATTCGTACTATGAATGTTAATTTGTTGGTTAAATGGCAACATTGAAACGAGCAATATTGTTTTTGAATGGTTAGATTCTGAGATTAAATTGTGTAGTCAGTGTAACAAGACCGACTTAAATAATTCTGATTTACTTTTTCATTAAAATAATTTAGAATGTGATTAAATGTGCAATTGAGAATTATTTGTTTCGGGATTTTGGCAGTAATCTACTTTTGCCGCCATTTCGTGGTTTTTATATTTTTAATAATGTCATTGCCTTTTTTTGTGTTT
Source organism: Arctia plantaginis (assembly GCA_902825455.1). Classification (NCBI taxonomy): domain Eukaryota; kingdom Metazoa; phylum Arthropoda; class Insecta; order Lepidoptera; family Erebidae; genus Arctia; species Arctia plantaginis. Next base: position 2,002,824 of record CADEBD010000302.1, read on the forward strand.
CGAGAATTGGACGATACTGGTTTTATTTATAATGTTTTTTACGATTAAATTTAAATAATCTAGGACGACAGATTACTCAAATTTACGGTGCTGCAAACAGTCAAAGTATTATTGTAAATGTTTTTGAACTCTAAGGGTAATAATTACCGCCTGGTACTCGAATTTAGACCATACTAGTAGGTAGTTGCTCTCTGGATGGCGGCCTGATTGCATTAAGACGAAATTGGGCCGCCACGTCGCGATTGAGGGGGGAAGTGATATTCCCCTGGGATAGGGCCTGACTAGGCATGGTGTCAATTCGGGGAGGACCGGAAATAACATGGTCCGGGTCCTCCCAGAGTAGGGCACCTGAGGCCGGCCGTCGGGGTGGTTTTTAGTGGAATCACCACATACTCCTAGCTCCTAGCCCCGAGGAGCAGGAGATCCGAAGGGATTTTCCACCCCGTCAACAAAAAAAAAAAAAAAAAGGTAGTTGCTCTAACAGATTACCATTTTTTCCGGAATTTGGACAACTTCTTACAAAGAAAAAAATTCAACTCCGATGCGGCAGTCCATACCGCCTTCAAAGATCCCAGCCCCAGCATAGATCTCCCGCGGTGGTTTTAGAATAATGCCCATCAGTTAATTAGTCAATTGTCCATAGATGGTAGGATACGATGAAATGGGCGAAGCATTCACGGTTGTGCGATACATACTTTTATACTTATTTGAAATTTAAAGTTACTGTATAATATTAAATCTGGCACACGGCCGTCTGATCCCAAATTAGGCAAAGCCTGGGCTGTGGTAAGCAGACTGTTGATAAACATACTTATATATTTCGTATTATAGATAAATTACACCCAGACACAGAACAAATGACCGTGCTCATCACACAATATTTGTCCTCGGTTGGAGTCGAACCTACGACCTCCGTCTTAGCAGTCAGGGTCACTAACCACTAGACCAACAGGCCTGTCGATAGCTTGCGAGATCATGGTCACGGTCACCACTTCAGCAGTAAATACGATCTAACCACCACCAATATCAAGCAATTCTTTCGTTGCCTTTCATTGAGTGAGTGAGGTTACCGGAGCCCAAACCCCCCCTCCCGCTGACTCGAGCGTGAGGGACTCCAAGGGCAGCAACGCACTTGTGACTTTTGAGTTGCAGGTGTCCATGGGCGGCGGTAGTTGCTTACCATCAGGTGACCCGTCTGCTCGTTTGCTCCTTTATACCATAAAAAAATTGGTTGCCTGTAAAGTCGGTATACAGGCGAAAGTTTTACGTGACAACGACTTTGAGTGGTAAAATAATTTTAATGTGAATATTCATTCGTATAGTAGGAAGAAGAATGAAATAATAGTAACAATTTAAAACATTTATTTATACAAAGAATTATATTTAAAACATTAATTTATACAAAGAATCTCGCACTGAATTTCATATTAACAAAATTTAATTTTTTATGTCTGTCTCTCTCGCTCTTAGGCGGGCTAACCATGCCCGAGTGGAAGGGACGCGTGCCTCTCACTCGCTCTCATTGTGAGCGCATAACGTGAGCGGAGCGTAACGCAGTTTCTTGAAGTGTCACCCGGCAAACCAATTTATAAGATGTTGTCACGTCAAAAATACTAGTCAAAATCCAATTCTAAACTTCATTTATTGAGCCGTGATTCCTTTAAGGATGTGCTCAGAATACCGTCTCTCTAAAACTAGTTCATATTTAAGCTTAGAAAAGCTGTGAAATTGTCTCTACTGTTCAGCGTAGTGCTCTCAAATGTAAATCTTAAGCTTATTCCGTAAACATTTATGTGTGTATTCATTACTATTGTCTCACCGTTTGTAGTCTTCCTACATATTCATTTCTTTTACTGTTCCGTTTAAGATAAGGTTCTTTTAGATATGTATATATAAAAACTATGTTATTCTTTGTACGCGTCTCAGATAATTAACAGTAATTCCCGAGCTTGATACTTTATTGGAAATAGGAAAAAAGTCCAATTTATATCCTTAATTTTCTTTTGCATAAAAACTACACCCGCATTTTTTTAAGAGACAACTCAAACAGTAGGAATATATCCAGTATGGCGGGGGACTTTACAAACATACATGAAACGGACGCAACGAACACCCTGACTCAGAACAACAATTTTTGAATCACACGAAGTGTTGACCCATGTGGGGATCGAACCCACGACACTCAGCTGAGTATAAAACAGTGAAGTGACCGCTTACTACCTCGCCATCAAGTGCAGTCAAATATTTTATTGGTTCTACTGCTTTCTTAAGTATTTACAGACTAAATTTGTTGGTTAAGGTACATTTGTCATGCAGGTAAAATTATTTATAGTAAAATGTGTATTTCGCATAATTGGAAAAAGAAGAAAAAAGATGGTGTAAGATGCGATACAGGTAAACTGTACGTCCCTCAGTTCCTTTATTTGCGTCTTTGAATAAAATATTCAGGACATTAACACAACATCCTTATTGATATTAAATATATAGTAAGCTTAGGTTTACTGATTTAATTAATTTCAGACTTTTGCTCAATACGCGATGATGGATGATAGTGGCAAAGAGCCAGTGGGTAAGCAAAACTCGCTATGAGGGTAGCTTTGTTGGAAGCTTGTGAATGGTTGTCGTGTGGAGTATTCCTCTTTCATCACTAATTTTGTTAGCAACTAAGCTATTTTAATTACAACATCACTAGGTTTATTATGATGCCTAATGTGGAACAAAAAATTATTTTGTTCCTCATTCAGCACCTACGGCAAAACCGAACCGACTTAAAAAAAGGAGGAGGTTCTATGTTCCGCTGTATGTATTTTTTTTTTATTAGTGATAGGATGTATTATCATCATCAACAACAGCCTTTAATAGTCCACTGCTGGACATAAGCCTCTCCTTAGAAAGGAGGTTTTGGCCTACTATACAACGCATAGGATAGGATGTATAGTTTTTCACAAAGTTCTTAAATAAAACTTTTCGATAAAAAATTGTAATCAAAACTTATTATTAGTTATTATGCGTTACAAACAGATACTTTAATTTTATTTATTTGTATAGATTAGTAACACCTAATATCATAACATATTTTAAAAGATAAACAGTATTCATGATAATGTGGCAATGCTGCCAGTATTCTGTCAGTCAGTCAGTCTTCTGGGAACGCTACCAGTAGGCGATAATGCGGAAGAATTTTTTGATGCTTGTATGAAAATAGTGTAAATATTTTAATTGAATTATAATATATTTCTCTAGTGTATAAGTATATAAGTGTAAATATGTGTATACAAATTATGAAATTAAATATATGTTTTTAATTATTATACATTATACATCCCATCGCTAGAAACTACCGCGCGGAATAAAATTTTACAAATTTCTTTTTGTTTCACATTCAGCAACAAGCTAATATTGGTGCTGTAAGTAGAAAAGCTTAGGTGCTGAAACCATGGGGTCTAGATAAAAAAAATTGGTGCTGAAAGAGGAATACTCTGTCTGCGTTTGTGATGATGATTCAAGAATAATGCTCTCAGATTATGTTGATATTATTTCAGACCTGAGATTTACCACAGTACTTTTTCTAAAGTATAATCTATTGTTTCAAGCTTACAGCAAAACAAAGTGACGTCTTTATAGGTCCATGTTGGTTAATGTGACGTAACTAAATAGTTCGGTTTTTTAAACCGAAATCGTAACGAAACCATTATTTCTTTTTTAAGAGTTTCATTATGATATGTTCAAAGAAATAAATTGCGCAAAAGACACTATCTGTGCGAGGTCACTATTTTCTTTTACGCCTCGTATGATCGATGACCGGAAGATTGTTGACGGTTGAACCATCACTATGTTTTGTTTGGTCACGGTTGAATTGGATTATTTTTCTGCTAGGAACTTGCTTATTTATTTTAGACCAGTGCTTGTTTTATACATAGGCATTTTTTTTAATTCTAGAAATTTGTTTGAATTTTTTTTCGGTTTTTTTAAATCACATCACATCAAAAGCTGTCACATTTTCATGGATGGTATGAATAGTTTAAGGTCTTCTGCATGTGTCTACATAATTATTATTGAACACCATCCAAAGAGCTTATTTTTTGTGTTTGAGTGGATCTCTGAATAGATTAGAATTAAAATAAAACTGTAGGTATATTTTTTTTATTTATCATCATCATCAACAGCCTTTACTAGTGCACTGCTGGATATTAGCCTCTGAGTTTGGTTTTGTATAAGGTTTGTGTCAAGTTTTCGTTCTCTTAGCCGTGCTGTTGTCCTGCGGAGCTTACTAGTCGGCTCTTACACGGGATGAATAAAGTTGGTGACACTCTGTATTCTTAAGCCGTCACCACACATTTTTTAAATACGGGAAATACCTATAGATACAGCTAGCCCATAATAAAATGTTGTTTTTATTAAAACAAACATTGTTGACACTTATTAAAATACTTATAAACCTAACTTGCCAGTGTTTTTCTTAAATCATATAAATAGTTGAAAATAAGTTTGCAATATTTTTTTATTAATAAAATCAAATATTAATTTCAAGAATAAATATTTGTAAATTGTTATTAAGACATTACATATTTGGTCCAATGTCTAGGCCATAAATAAACATATCCAACATTTTCTATATTACAGTAATTGCTAAAAATTATATACTTCCTTTTTGAAGAAAGTAAAATATGTTTGAATAATTTCAATACATAGCCCACCTTAAAATAAAAGTCAACCCTTATTTTAACCCTTAGAGGAAGAACTTCTTAAAGAAACTACATTTTAAACTTGAAATTTTGAAAATAAAACTTCGACTTTTCGTCGTTGAGTTTGTAATGCGAAAATTCAAAATTATTTAACAAGAAAGCAATATTGCGATAGCCAATCTAATATATACAATTCTCGTGTCGCGCTGTTTGTTACTAAAATCCTCCGAACGACCGATTTTTATGAAATTTTGTGTGCATATCGGGAAGGTCTAAGAATCGGCCAACATCTACTCTTTTCATACCCCTAAATGATAAGGGTGACCCACACCTAAATATTTTTTCTCAAAATCGTATTTTGTATATGGCAAAACAAGGTTTGCCTGGTCAGCTAGTAAATCAATAGAATTAACATTCACACAATGTCACTTATATCATTATCAATACTTTAATAATTAATCCTATGTAATAACCAATATATTCTAAAATCATTTTTCGTAATATGTAACTATTTAATGCGTGTTCACTCAAATAATGTTATAGCACGCAAGTCATGCGACGTCAAGATTAAACTGTATTTGAGGAGTTTCATTATGTCATTGAAACTTTTACATAAAGGACGTCAAATTTCATGGTTCTTTTATTAAATGTGTTCGAAATTAAGAATAGGATCGCGTGTAATGCGTGCGAAGTCAAGGTCACGCAATAAATATTTGAAGAGTAAGGTCCTACTTCTCCCGCGTAATGTTGTTTATTTTTTATTTCGGTCTTGTTTGTTTTTTATTAGGCTCTTGAGTCACCTGGTGTTGGTTGTTAATTTATATTAGGGTGCTTTTTATAGACCTTTTCTCTTATAAATTATTATGAGTTATTACTTTTGCTTAGCATTATCGTAGAAAATATGATTTTTCTTGTATGTAATTTTGCGTTCACACCCGATGATATTACTACCTACTATATTTAATGTATATAAATCTCAAAATAAAGAAAACGATAATAAAATTGAACTTTGTATCGCTGAGACCAAGACACGCATCGGTAAACGAATTAGCATTTGATCGGGTAATGATGATGATGATGATGTCCTCCCAGACGTATCTGTCGACGGCGACACCCCGTCACCTTTCAACAGCTCCGTTTACGCTTATTTTTTCAGTTCGGTTTGCGGTTTGCGAGTCACGTACGGGCACGTGACTCGCAAAACCGCCTTTGTTTTTGAATACACGGTCACATGAGGCACAGTGAAGCTCACCACGCGTATTGTAAGTGTAGTTATAGGAGGGCTTAGGACGAGTTTTCCGAAGCTGGCGTTTGGCGTCAAGGTCTTCAAGACGGCTTCGTTCACAATTTTGGAGAAGAAGGCTCTCTATCCTCGCAAAACCTGTCCGACGAAAAATCTCCTTGTTGGGAACGCGATCTGGCCAGCGTGCATGGAGTAGCTCGGAGACAATTAATATTATTTAACGGGAATTAACGCGATCTCTTATTTAGGGTATTACATACCTCTGGTTTGCCTGACGTTTCGACCAGGTTGCACCGGCCGTGGTCACAGGCTGACTGGCTCATCGGCGCACGCCCTCCGTCGTCGAATCCGCGAAGTAGAAGGCTCTTCATCTACCCGCACATTTTCGATATTGTTTTTGTGTCGCCATGTACCGTCACATACCACACTAACAGTGTCCCTATTCTGTAAGCAAACCGATGAGTCCCTATTCTGGTGTTTAACCGATTGCGCAGAAAAGCGAGGTGGTATGTTTTTAACACTGGATTCCACGCTGTAGATAATTTAAAACCATCTTCCCGATTGAAAGTTTTATGCTTTTTAATCTCAATCGCTTCACGTACAACTCTTGAGTAAAAGTGACGTTCGGTGGAGAGGACTTGCGTGCGGTGAAATTCAATCCAGTGGTTGATGCCTGCATCGAGTGCATGTTCTGCAATCGCTGATTTGCTCGTCTGTCGGTTCTTCACAGCAGCGATATGCTCTTTGACCCTTTCTGCAATAGTCCGCTTAGTTTGGCCTATATATGAGCTTCCGCAGCTGCAGTCTATTTTATAAACAGCCGGAGTTTGTAGTGGCAATGTATCCTTCGGTGTGCCGACGATGTTGTGAACCTTTATGCCTGGTGTGTATACTGTCGGAATGGAATATTGCTTTAGTACAGACCCGATCTTGTCCGTAACTCCCTTGACATAAGGCATATAGGCCGGTTGCCTGTTCACTTCTGGATACTTGCGTCTTATTTTCGGTTGCTTCCGTCCTCCTTTCACTTGATATCCGTTACCTTTGAGTACCTCCTGAACATGTTTTAGCTCCTGTTCTAAATGTTCAGGGTCACAGAGATCGTAAGCTCTGTTTTTGAGTGAAGTCATAACAGATTGCAAGTGCCGGGGGTGATGATGAGACGTGGCGTGTAGGTATCTGTCCGTATGAGTAGGTTTACGGTACACACAGTGTGACAAGGACCCATCCGATCTCACGGCTACTTTAACATCTAAGAAGGACAACGACCTGTCCGTCTCCATTTCATATGTAAACCTCATTTTGGGGTGAATAGAGTTCAGATGTTGTATATATTGATCCACTTCTTGTTTGTTTCCTTTGACGATACTGAAAATGTCATCCACGTATCGCTTCCATAGCTTAACGATATTCGGGCCGAGATTTAAAGCCTTCTCTTCAAAATGTTCCATCCAGATGTTGGCCAGTACTGGGGCTACAGGACTTCCCATCGCGACACCATCAATCTGGAGGTAATGTTGACCTTGGAAAAGGAAATAGTTGCCATCTAAACAGTGTTCAAGTAGATCCATATAGTTTAACGGCAGCTCGTTGTCTCTCAGTAGGTCTTTTACGACGTTTAGGCACTCCTTTATTGGAACATTGGTAAAAAGCGACTCCACGTCAAAGCTCACCATGACGTCATCCGGTTCCAACGTCAGATCTTTTATGATTTGTATGAAGTGCCGTGAGTCTTTCACAAAAGACGGTGTTTTGCCTATAAGTGGTTGCAATACTGAAGCAACGTGCTTTGCTGGATCGTAAGTAGGAGAAGCAATTTGACTTACAATCGGCCGCAGCGGTACGTCAGGCTTGTGTATCTTAGGCAGACCATATAATTTCGGTGGCTGGTGTGACTTTGGTTTGTACAGTCTGTTGTACTCGTCTTCTGAAAATAGGTCCTCATTGTCCCGGATTAGAGATCGTATTTTTCGCGTTACTCTGGCCGTGGGGTTGTATGTTACCGGTTTATAAACCTTATTATCACTCAACAGTTCAAGTATTTTGCTTTTGTAATCAGTTGTATTCATCACTACGGTAGCGTTTCCCTTGTCGGCCTTAAGCACTAAAATATCCTGGTTATCCCTAATGTTTTTTAGTGCTTGACGCTCTTCGATAGTGATATTACTAGCCGGAAGCTTTGACCGACGTAATATTACCGCAACGTCCTGTCTTAGGATATCGGCATCGCCGGGCGGTACTTTGTTCCGTGTAATCGATTCCTCGACGCTACTGATTACATTCTCGAACGGTATTCGTTTAGGTGTCGGAGCGAAGTTCATACCTTTAGCCAAGATGTTCATTGTTGTATCATCTAAACTCACGTTTGACAAGTTTACAACGGTGTCCTTCGATCTCTCGGGTACCCCGGGTGACGCTTTATTTTCTGTATACCGTCGATTATATTCCTTCGAGAACTTTCGATCAAAATTTTTACTACATAACTCGAAGGTACGACTCGCTTGTAAAAACGTAACCCGGTCACACAAATCATAGTCCGATTGAGATAGATTAACACTGCACTTTAATTGTAACGCATATGACTCCCTCTGTATATACTCCAAATCACTGTGTTTGTTTCGAATTAATTGTCTCAGAAGACGTGCACTCGCGTTTTTTAGAATTTCACGTGAAAATGCGATATCACTACTACTATCATGGAACGCGAAAGTTTAAAAGTTAGTATAGCTCGGAGACATTTTAGATGGAAGGCGTCGAAGCGTTTGATATCACCTTTGTAAAGGCACCAGGTCTCTGAGGCGTGCAAAAGCAGTGGTAACATATTAGCCTTGTACACAGCTAGCTTGGTATATAACTTGAAGTCGCGTGACTTCAAACCCCGGTAATCGAGGCCACCAAATGCTGCTGCAGCCCTAGAAATCCTTGCGGATATCTCAAACTCGAGACGATTGTCGCTACAAGTAAACAGGAAAGTAAACAGACGCAGATTGTCCTCTTGCAAGCTGTTTTAGAATCTAGGTCTTCGATGTGCTGATTACCAAGCCAAATTTACGGCACGATTCGTCTAAATTGTCGAGACATTCCTGGAGTAAATACACGATCGGTTAATACGAGTCGCGAGAGTGATGCGCTTCATGAAACAGGCATTCTTGTGGATAACCATTTGGCCCTCAACAATACATGTTATGTGTTCCAGAGATTCACCTAATTTCCTTAAGCTATCCAATCAATGTTGGTAGGAACATACCTGATAATAATTCATTAACACTTGACATTCTTTTAGTATCTATCATTAGATTTTAAATGTGGTAACCGCATCTAGAACTCATGAAAGAGATATCTATGTCCGACTCCAACCGACTAAAACCACCTTTCATAATCAGAAAGAATTTAATACTATCAGAACTATTAACAGAGTTATTATTATATCACAACCTTTTATACGTGTCACTACCCTCAATTTTTCAACAGTTGTTAAGTAAAATCTATACGGAAGATAAACCGCTGACACCTTTTTTACATAAAAATAAGATAACGAACTCACTTTCACAGAAATATACCTGACAAGAGCGAACTCACATAAAATATCAAGAATTACTCACAGTGACAATATCGCTATGAACTTTACCATTCCGGATTGTACTTCAGCCCGTTTTTTTTCGTTGATGGATGGCGCAGACCTCGTTCCAAACACATTTCAAACGTCTCTTAGGCTTTTTTTGTAGGTACTGGATATATTTTCTTTTCTCCATTTAAATATAACTGTTATTTATTTTGTTAAAACATAAATCGAACACAAAAATAGCTAGCTCTAATATAAAGATCATTCATATAAAGTGGCAAACTCATAAATCTAAATTTAAAAAATCTAGAAATGGATTACGAGCTTTCGATTAATTGATTACCTACGACCCCAGAAAGTAATTTAACAATTCAAAATCGATTAAATCCAAACAATCGATTTCAATTATTAACATACATCACATCATCATCACATCAACAGACTTTAATAGTCCACTGCTGGACATAAGCCTCTCCTATACCACGCTGGCCAGACGGGTTGGTATAGGGTTTGTGTCAAGTTTTCCTTCTCTCTGCAGTGCTGGTGTTCTGAGTAGTTTTTTTCCCTTAGTCAGCTCTTACGACACCCACGGGATGAATAGGGGTGGTGACACTCTGTATTCTTAATCCGTCACCACACGGACGTATTGACATACGTTTTTTTATTTATTTAGAGTTGATTTTGTTGTAGTAAAATCGAATAGAACATTAGCCATTTTAAAATTTATTATCAAAATTAACTACAATCTTGTCAACTATTTACTGATATAATCTGAAAATGAATTATCAAATTAAAGGATTAGCCTCAGTGAATTTGGATTTCGTGGGATAATAATAAACTAAATAATGAATACGTACATTTATTCGCAGTGTCAAAATATTATTTTCTTGTGCAAAGAGCTTTACATTTTATTCGGTCCCGGGATTCATCTTGGTGTTTTATATAAACTTATATGAGAACAGAACGAATAATGTAGTATATTTTTTGGTATATTTTAGTAGTATGAAAATATTTCCTAGTGATCTTTTGCATGAAAGAATCGTAAAAAAGGTTTAGTTCCACGTTATGAGATATGTATGACTGACTGCTTTATATAATTAACACTACTTTGTTTTATAATTGTCAAAGGAATGCTGTTGTGCTGTATATATTTTTTTTTTTTGTTTTCTTTACACTTTTTTTTTCACCAAATCTGCCCATGAAATTACCTATTTACAGTCTATTTGTCCATACAAAGGTTGCCTGTAAGAGATTGCTTTTTAGCGATAAGGCCGCCATTTGTACATGGTCATTAACTTGGAATACTATTGTATGTATAATATCCTGAATTGGTGTACAATAAAGATTATTCTATTCTATTTTATGTATCATATTATGGCATATATCTACTGAGATGTGTCAAAAAATTAGACGTTGGCTGATGTCAATTTGAGCATTGTTCTTATTTTAAGTTTAAGTTGGAATTTAAAGAAGGTTAATTATACGAAAAAAGTATAGGAGACAAACTAACACAAGGTTCTTAATAAAAACTCAACCTTTTGTCATCACAGTCACTATCTTTTGTAATAATCTTTATCCATTAGTACTACAGCCTTTGATGCTAATATCAAAATTTTGCTCTGATATGCTCCTAATTAATTCCAAGTTGAACTTCGACAATTCACTAAATTTCCTTTTACAATTATCATTAATTTTTTATTTATCTGTCCAGTCAAACATTTTATCGCCCTGTTGGCGTATTGTTCTTTTTCTTTCTTTTTTGATTTTATTTTTAAGCTTTAATTAGGTTTGTGTGTCATCACATAAAGAAAATTTTAATTGCCGACAAAACTCTTAGCAAAAACTAGCTTGATTTACAATGATGAAAGCACTGATAACTGTTACAGTAAACGGGTCCTAGAATGAAGACCTAGAACTATTGAACGGAAAGTATGACACCACTAGCCTGGTGGATTGACAGCCTAAAAAAGGTAACATCCACCTTTCATTCCTATTCCAGTACATATTCTTATTCCAGATCAAATCTTCTCCAGCAAATAGACTGAATACCGCAAGCCTGTGCTGTGTTTTGTTTTTTTTTGCCAATTAATCAACAACACCAAAGAAACATTTATCAATGCCGTATGCTGCACGAGCCATTAAAGCTTAAAGTATTTGAATTAAAGAAAACATTTCGTTCGTACTTACTTAGTTCGTACTCAGAACTGGCATAGTGCCCTTGCATCACGTATATTTAATTAATCAGATCTTGGCTTTTACTACTATTTTGTGTTTAACTTGTTGTACTTTGTGTTCAATTCGTAAAAGAAATATTGAAAAAAGTCCAAAAAAGAAGAAGTGACTTCCTAAAAAAGGAGAAGGAATAACTTTGAGCTTTCTTTTCTTTCAAAATATCTTTTTAGTTTTCATCATCATCTTCATCATCAACAGCCTTTAATAGTCCACTGCTGGACATAAGCCTCTCCTAAGAAAGGAGGTTTTGACCTACTATACCACGCTGGCCAGACGGGTTGGTAAAGGGTTTGTGTCAAGTTTTCCTTCTCTCTGCAGTGCTCTTGTCCTGCGTAATTTTTTCCCTTAGTCGGCTCTTACGACACCCACGGGATGAATAGGGGTGGTGACACTCTGTATTCTTAATCCGTCACCACACGTAAAAGTAAAAGTAAAATTGAAAAAAGTCCAAAAAAGAAGAAGTGACTTCCAAAAAAGAAGAAGAAATGACTTTGATCTTTCTTTTCTTGCAAAATATATTTTTAGTTATAGTACTTATACTTTTAAAAAGTAACTTTCATGATTTGACAGTTTTATAGGACCTGAAGAGTTTAAAAAAATTATTCTCATCTGTCGAAGTAGTGAGTCAAGTTGTATTTTTGAGTATTTTTAAAGTTGACTATTTCCTTTTTGTATACGTGACCCAAACCACTTATCTGGTGGGACAAGGTTTTCATTGTTTATAATTAGGTAGCCTTTTGCCACTAGTTACTGGTAATGTCTGGTAACGTCTAAACAAACTGATGATAAGTGCTGCTGTCCTTTAAATGCCCCTCTTCCGGGGGGCACTCAGGGGGGGGACTGAAAAGCAACCCTAACCACTTATCTGGTGGGACATGGTTTTAGTCTTTTAGAGCATGAAAATGAAAAAATAATACTGTAAGTCCCTTCATTAGATTCCTAATCTCATTACCTCTTTGACACTGTGATTATATATATTAAAATATCACAAGGAAATCCGTTTTTCTGACAAAGAAACCCACGGTCATTTGCAGACAACTCCGGCTCAATTACAAACCGGAGCGGCAATTCCATTTTCGCAGGAGAATTGAACAAAGACTTCAACGGGTCTGTTTCCAATTCCCAATTTACCATTTTCGCTTTTCTTCTAATAAAGAATACTCTCAAACGCTTCTCTTTAAATTGAAAGATGTCAATGCATAAGAATGGGACTTCTTTATTTCCAGTTTTCGTTTTCTCACAAAGCTTGGTAAATGTTTCAATGTGAAACAAAATAGCAGATATCGGAAGAAAACTGATACTGAACTTAATCAGTAAAGCATTTGGATCATATAATCTCAAATTTATTTGCCAAGAATGATAAAATATAAAATAGTAGCTTTTACACTTGTCTTTGTTCGTATAAATATTGTTCCTATTCATCAAAAAACGCGTTCGTTAGACAAAAGGTTATGTTAGGTCCTTTTAATGGACGCTCGGCAATGTTAATTTTTCTCAGTTATCCCGTGACCACGGGGAGTGCAACCTGATCGAAACGTCAGACAATTCAAAGGTATATACGGTACGTGAGCGTGTAAATTCCCGTAAACATATTATCACAACACATCAATAGCCTTTAATAGTCCACTGCTATACATAGGCCTCTCCTTAGAAAGGAGATTGGCACTTGGTACACATCGCACATAAAATTGAATGATAACTGGTTGACTATTTAAAACTGAAAGCGTCATTACTAATTCAAATATATAAGCAAGGATTTGCCACTAGTTTCGGCATCAGGTAATGTCGGTAAACGCCCTACCTGATGCCGCAATCACATCATCACATCAACAGCCTTTACCAGTCCACTGCTGGACATAGGCCTCTCCTTAGAAAGGAGGTTTTGGCCTACTATACCTCGCTGGCCAGACGGGTTGGTATAGGGTTTGTGTCAAGTTTTCCTTCTCTCTGCAGTGGTGTTGTTATGCGTAGTTTTTTCCCATAGTCGGCTCTTACGACACCCACGGGATGAATAGGGGTGGTGACACTCTGTATTCTTAATCCGTCACCACACGGAGCCGCAATAGTTAAAGAATATTCGTGTCTAAAAACACTCGTTACATAAATGACGTCATTCCCGTATCGTCAACTTCCTCCTACTGAAGCTTACTCACCAGCATAAAAACAACACTTATGTAAGTCTTGTTGTATAATGCCAGTTTTTGTTATATGATCTTCTCTGTTATTCTATCTACACTTCCTAGTAAGTTCGTCATGCTAAAATTATTTTAAACACGCTGAAATTAGGGTTAAATTTTCCATTACTTGGTGGTAATTTCCCGTGAAATAGCAGTTGATAAAGACAAAATTCACCACTCAGAATCAGTTTCTCATCTACAACAAAATATAAATCAACAAAGTGTGTTCTCTCTACTCCTTAAAAAAGAGCCTCCGTCGGATCTGAAACATCGTTTTTTTTTATATTAATGAATGCAATTGTTGTGTTTTGATTAAATGTTTTTACTAAATTTTTTATCAAAAACGCTTTCGTTGTATCCCACGCATCCGTGTAGTGACGGATTAAGAATACGGAATGTCAGTACCCCAATTCATCCCGTGAGTGTCGTAAGAGCCGACTAAGGCCGCAAAATAACGCAGGACACCAGCACTGCAAAAAGAAGGAAAACTTGACACAAACCCTATACCAACTCGTCTGGCCAGCGTGGTATAGTAGGCCCAAACCTCCTTTCTATGGAGAGGCCTAGGTCCAGCAGTAGACTATTAAAGGCTGTTGATGTGATGTGATGTAGTGAAATTTGAGTCGAATATAATAATAATTTATTTTTACTAATATTTTCGGACTAATATTATTACTAATATTTTTTTTAGTTTCAACCTAAGCAGAGCTTGTACTATGAAAAATTGACTGATAGAATACTTATATAGTTTTTTTTTATAAATATGTAACTTCACATTATATTTAAAACACCCAAATTCCGAAACAAATATTTGCAGATCATACAAACATTTGGTTTGATCCGGGAATCGAACCCGAGATTCCAGACTCCACTGCACCACCTAGGCAGTCAGTCAGTAATAGAAGTTTTTAATGGTATGCTTTCTCCATTCATTACAAATCGCAGCCAAGCGATCATGAAACTAATTAAATATGAACGTCATACCTCAACGTCAAATTTAATAGGTTAAATAAAATTTATTCCATCTCCCATTCAACCATTGTTTATGTAAATCAGTTTACCTTTCTTAAAATTGGAGAATTTTCTTCTTGTTTTGGACTCTCATAATTGCTCACTTAATGTATTTTTGCACGTTAATTATCATAATTTCGTGTTATTCTAACAAAGTGCCCAAAGTACTTTCGTGTAATTCTCGTGTTTTCTTGTCGGTTTTGTGGCTTGGCCTTTTGAGAACCCAGAAGTAAGTTTGTTATTTAATTTTAAATTACGTTTTTCTATTTTTTTCATTTATTGCCAACAGTCACACTATTTCAAATATTTTAAGCTTTAAATTACATATTCAGCACTAGTTACTTATGAATGGTGTGTTTCTTTCTTGTTCCCTAAATTTTATACTTATACATCAACATAGAAATCCTTAGTCTTGTGCTAAATGGAAAATTAAGCATATTAAGGTTACTAATAATTGCTGTCTTTGATCAAATTATAGGCGATAACGAGGGTAAAATTCACCTGTAGTGCCATGAGATCGACCGAGCACACAACGCTGTTTTAAAAAGTATTCTGTAACAGACGTCAGTCAAATTTTCAAACATCGTAATCTATAAATCTCGACTGAGGGTTACAGATGTTTTTTGGTATTTAAAAGAGTATAGAGAAACTAAGAATTGTCATTATCAATTAGTTCATTAAATTAAAAAAAAATCATAATTTTTAAATGCTCTATGATGATTCCCTATGCTATGTGTACCTACTTTAATCTGTGGACAAATGAAACGTCTAAACAAACTGATGATAAGTGCTGCTGTCCTTTAAATGCCCCTCTTCGCAAAATAGAGGTGGGGGGCAGACTCCGATAATCTCGATGAAAAGCAACAAAAAAAATGCTTAACACCCGTTTTTTGTGAAGTCTCGTGGAATAATGTGTGCTAAAATTTTCGTTGTTTCATTTTAAAGTTTTTATTTAAGTTATATAAATTAATATTAAACGTGAATGATTTTAAAGCAAAAAGGCATGACACACCTTATGCCTAGTTTTTTTTATAAAAGGTCTACTTAAAAAAATAAAAATGTATCGAACCTATTATTTCGACGTTTACTAAAAAAATACTCATTTGGTTTGACATTTAACTATCCTATTCTACTCGTATATAGAGTACTCCAGTACTAAATGGCATATGTCAAAAAATATTACCTACAATTCAACATAGAGAGATGAAAAATGTTATACGTGTTCTTCTATGGTTAACTGATTTTGAACCTAACTGATAATATTTTCTGGACAAATTCCTGTAACGTCCACTCAAAGTGACACAGTCTATTTTTAACAAACATCACGTGGCACGTACATCATTTTGAAATTAAACCAATGCTTCGAATACATTTTATGATCCAGCATTCCTTTCTCGTTTATTTAAGTGCTCACCTAAACTTCTAACAAAAGTCAGCTTAAGAACACGATTTACATAACAAGCATATACGAGTACGTGTAATCGGACTAAACATTCTTGATACGAAGCATATACGATATGGCTTCATGCAGGCCTAAACGATCGATCAACAATTAAAAACGCAATGCATTAATCACAGATTAAAATTCTTAGTAGATAGGAAGACGCCAGACTGCCAAATATTAAAAAAATAGACTTTTTAATTTGATTTTTTAAAATACTAATAGTAAATTTTATAATATATCTGTGCATGTGTGTGCATGTGCAGTATACAGATCAGTGCTGTGTTCATTATACAGATCATCATCAACAGCCTTTAATAGTCCACTGCTGGACATAAGCCTCTCCTTAGAAAGGAGGTTTTGGCCTACTATACCACGCTGGCTAGACGGGTTGGTATTGGGTTTGTGTCTAGTTTTCCTTCTCTCTGCAGTGCTGTTGTTCTGCCTAGTTTTTTCCCTTAGTCGGCTCTTACGACACCCACGGGATGAATAGGGATGGTGACACTCTGTATTCTTAATCCGTCACCACACGAACCTTATACAGATGGGAGGAACACGAAATAGAAATATATGAAATATAAGCCTGAAATATACCCTGCCAGGTTTGCTGTAGCACATTGTGGTTGCACAAAACTGATGAAAAAATAAATAAAAACAATCTTTGAAGCGGGTTGTGTATGTGTCAAAACTTGAACACAATCGGTGTAGAAGAGTGTGAGAATTTACAATGTACATCTTTCTAATATATAAAATTCTCGTGTCACGGTGTGCGTGGTTGAACTCTTCCGAAACCATATCGGGTAGGTCTGAGAATCGGCCAACATTTATTTTCCATACACCTGATCATTATTTTTTGTCAAAAAAAATTGAAATAGTATATATGGCAAAACAACGTTTGCATGGACAGCTAATATATACAATTCTCGTGTCACGGTGTGCGTGGTTGAACTACTCCGAAACGGCTCGACCGATTTTTGTGCAATTTTGTGTGAATATCGGGTTGGTCTGAGAATCGGCCAACATCAATTTTCATACACCTATATTTTTTTTTAATTTGAAATAATATATATGGCAAAACAACGTTTGCCGGGTCAGCTAGAATTTTATATATACAACATTTAAATATACACAAACACCTGCAATATATCAAAGAAGGGGTGAGCCACTCTATTAAATGCCCATATATATTGTCGACTGTAGTGTTAATCCCACTCACTTAATAGGAGCCAAGCCTATTGCCGTCAGCCGGGGACTTTAGGAATTAGATGGGAAAATTGGGGCTTCAATATTATAATAATAATAATATCTTGGACATCTGACACACAACGCCATCTTATTTCAAACTAGGCAGAGCTTGTACTATAAAAGCTAGATAACTGATAGAATACTTTTATACTTTTTTTATGTAAATACATACATATTGTACATAGAAACACCGAAACTCGGGCAACAAATATTTGCAGATCAAACAAACATTTGGTCGGACCCGGGAATTGAACCCGATACGCGATGCACAAAAGTCGCATACGCTACCACTGCACCACCGAGGCAGTTAACATCAAGGGTAAAGTTGGTAAGATAGGAACGCAATGGTGGGAAATGGAATATGGCTTATATGGTAATGTATCTCTGCTGGTTTACGCTGCGTACGAGAGTAAAGCTCCCAGTAGGCAGGTTTTTGCGACCTCTTCAACAATAATCGTTATATTTCAGTGAATTTACATAAAACCTCACTAACCACATTATCTTTTGTTGAAAACCGTACAAGAATATGTTTGGTATTTTTCGAGTTTAGAGCGTTCATACAGACAGAGCACCGTACCGTCATATTATTATGATTACACAAAGGATATGATATACAAGCTGACCCTGCAAACGTTGTTTTGCTATTTACATTATTTAATTATTATTTGTTTTAATTTCTTAAAATCCGTTCTTAGCTGACCTCTACTCGGTGAAAAGAATATTCCTACCAAATTTCAAGTCTTTAGCTCTAATGGTTCCAGAGATATCGTGATGAGTGACTATATACGTGGAAATCTCTTAAATATATATAGATTCGTATAACATAATTATATTTTGCTAAATATTGGACCAAACAGATTGTTGCTATCGTGTGCGTTGATCTACGACTCTAGACTCTCAAACGATTTTATTTAGGTACTTTAAAATGTTTTTATGAAATAAAGATATTTTGAGTTTGAGTTTAATATGGCACGAAGTAGCTAATCATGTGTCAAAAGTTATAAATTTTTATTTAGTGAAACTTAAAAGAAGTTTACTCTATGTTTGCCAAACAAATGTCGCATTAATTCAAGTAGTATCTCAGTCATGTATTTATCCTCTTTTGAAACCGATTGTAGCAAGAACGAAAACAAATATGAGTTCAATGTTTGCTTGGTCAATGTTATGGACTAAAAATATATTTTTGTTTTGACTGTTATAACTAAAAATAATACAGGTAAACATCTCGAGGGTATTTAAACAACGTTTTCTTAAAATATGCATGTGTAGGCAATTTAAAGTAAATGTAATCAATTAGTATCCTATTTTAAACTTGCAGGATACTGGACCCGCAATATCCCTCCCTCTTTCTATCTGTTTTTTTCTTTTTATATAATATAGGGGGCAAACGTATAACCTGATGGAAAGTGACTACCACCGCCCATGAACTCAGCACATCAGGAGTCACAAGTGCGTTGCCGGCCTTTCAGGAAGAAGTACGCCCTTTTCTTGAAGATTTGAAGGTCGCATCGGTCCGGTAATACCGCAGGCAACAATTCATGCCAAGATTGGTAGAGCGAGGCAAAAAGTTTCTTAAAAACCAAGTGTAAAGTGCCAATTATACAGGCGACGGGGATGATCCTTTTGTTAATCTCTCTTTTAACTTGTTCGTATTTGAAAACGGGAATCTCTCCCTGAAAATGTAATGTTCCGTAACAGGGTTTTAGTCCCGCAGCTAGCTAGTTATAAAATAAACAAGCCAAAACCAATTCCCAATAACACCCTTTTGCACCAACACCAAAAAAAAAACGAAAAAGGTCAGGAAAAGAATGATTAAGATAATAAATAATCATAATCATCAACAGCCTTCACTAGTCCACTGCTGGACATAGTCCTCTCACTAGA
Organism: Arctia plantaginis; assembly: GCA_902825455.1. Lineage (NCBI taxonomy): Eukaryota > Metazoa > Arthropoda > Insecta > Lepidoptera > Erebidae > Arctia > Arctia plantaginis. The sequence goes on from CADEBD010000302.1 coordinate 2,022,304, forward strand.
AAGGAGGTTTTGGCTTGCTGTACCACGCTGGTCAGACGGGCTGGTATAGGGTATGTTTCAAGTTTTCCTTCTCTTTGCCGTGTATGTTGTCGACACCCACGAGATAAAAAGGGGTGGAGATACTTCGTATTCTTAATCCATCTCCACATTGACAGGACAGACGATAAATAATATAATAATAACTTAGAATATCTCACATCATCATCAACATCATCAACAGCCTATACTAGTCCACTGCTGGACATAGGCCTCTCCTTAGAAAGGAGATTTTGGCCTACTATACCACGCTGGCCAGACGGGTTGGTATAAGGTTTGTTTCAAGTTTTCCTTCTCTTTGCAGTGCTGTTGTCCTGCTTAGTTTGCTCCCTTAGTCGGCTCTTACGACTCCCACTGTCTGTGCTGTGCTGCCTGCCTGGTTCACATAGCACATATCCAGGCGGGATGATACTGATAAATATACCTTTATTTTTCTAAATAATATACGTATTATGGAGAACTTACACAAAGAACAAATGATCGTGCTTGTCACACAATTATTAGTCTTGAGGGGAAATCATTGACCACGACACGATCTAGGTTAGCAGTCAAGATTACTAAACACTAGACTAAAAGATTAGTCAACTAGTGAGCTATTAGTAAAGAAAAATTTGAACATGAATCACCTATTATTTAATTTTTATAGGTTTATTTTATTCGGCGCCAAACACCTTTAATTCCATTGCACAAAGATCAAAGCACCGAAGACATTGCACATAATTTTGGCACACTGCGTTTCTATTTATATGAAGTCATTGGCATTTGTTGTGAAAAGGACAGATAGACAATTCGATATATTTATAGTAGTAAAAGTTAGTTGTAACGGACAAAATTTTTAAACGATACCACTAACACGAACGCTACAAATTTCTGAAGATGTGATTTTAAACTTAATTTTTACTATAGGTAATTAATGGAGTGAAGTGGAGAGATTCTACTCCGCTCGAAATAATTAAGTAGAGAGGTTAGCCTTTTGAGGACTATGTTTTTTTTTTTATTTTGTAAAAAGCTGGTCAAAATTGGGTAAATATCTTTTTTCAAAATGAATTGTTTAGCCCAGTCCAGCAATATAACTTAAGATACAGTGAAAATTATAATCGTTTTTTTTTTTTGTAAATCTTGCTGCAATTGTCAGACTAATATTAAAGTTTGACGGGTCTGTTGGTCTAGTGGTTAGTGGCCCTGACTGCTAAGCCGGGAGGTCATGGGTTCGATTCCCACCCAGGACAAATATTGTGTGATGAGCACGGTCATTTGTTCTGTGTCTGGGTGTAATTTATCTATAATATGTATGTATTTAAAAATATATAAGTATGTTTATCAGCAGTCTGGTTACCATAGTACAGGCTCTGCCTAGTTTGGGATCAGACGGCCGTGTGTGGTTATTATTAAAAAAAAAGTGTGAGTGATTTGAAAACATTAATACGTGACGTCGTTCCTAATTATTTCATACAAAAATGTACCAATCCTACCGTTTTGATCGTTACTAAGAATATATTCATTTGACTTGACAGTCTATTGTACAATACATCTAAATTGATTTGGTCCTATATATCTGTAATTCTAACCTTCTACATACAGGAAGAGGTTGTCTGTGGGGCTGCAGAGAAAAAACAACTCTGTGAACTTCTACATAATGTTATTTATGAGTTAAAGGACCATTTAAAAAAAAAGACATATTAATAATTTCATCAACTCTCTTGTTTTAAATTATCGAATTTCCTCTTAGAAATTTAGCATTACACAAAACAAAAGCGTTACAAATTATTCTCTGAATATGAATATATCTACGAGTATATCAGATGTTCGCACTATCGCGCAATTTAATTAAACCTTACCTTAATTAAGAGATACATTTTAAGATGAAACTTGTCAATTTGTATTAATAGCGTAAAAGATGGGTATTATATTCGATATCATTTAAAAGGAGAGTTGCATACCGGCTACAAAATGTTGGCTAGAAGTTGGTGTTACAATTTTAAAATTAGGACTATATCTTGTGACAGTGTTACTAAAACAACAAAATATAAAAAGGATAAAATAAGTTAAAGCTTAGCCAATGGTGACTAAAAGCTGATTGGATAGACCACCATTTAAATATTGATATTTTGTCATAATTCATCATCATCAGCTTTAATTTGTCCAGTACTGGACATAGGGTCATAGGGACATGGGGTTTCAAAGGAGGTTTTTAAATTTATTAATCCCCAATTATATTATAAATCTGTCTGTCTGTCTGTTACGCTTTTCACAGCTAAACCGCAGCACCGATAATAATGAAAATTGGTATGGATATACTTTGATTCTTGGGGAAGGTACTTTTCACTGCGAAAACAGAAATACACACGGGCGAAGCCAAAGGCAAAAGCTAGCTTACTTCACACATCGACCGTCTGATTCCGAACTAGGCAGAGCCTGTGCTATAGTAACCAGACTGCTGATTAAAATACTTGTATATTTCTAAATACATACATACCATAGATACATCTAGATCTAAATATCTAGATTCTGGGTGTACCGAGGCACAGAATTAATCATCGTGCTCATTATACTATTATTTATTCTGGGTGGGAATAGAACCCACGACCTCCGGCTTAGCAGTCAGGGTCACTAACCACTAGACCAACAGGCCCGTATACGTTTTGAGATTTTTATTTCTTCATAATTTAGAGAATCTAATTTTTGTATCTCATCTTAAAACCATGTTTGTTCAATGTGTACAGAGACATCTTGAACAAATAGTATGTATGTAACAACTAAGTATTTCTTATACCCATGGATCGAAAACATGGAACTTAATAGAAAAGCTTTGGTAACTGCCTTAAGGTTGAGAAGCCTAAATGTTCCCAGTAAGTTCTGTTCCTTACACATTCTTGGGACCTGGGATATAGGAGGTCATATAGCTTCTAAGAAATTCGCAATTTTAACTGGCAAAGTCTCATCTCCGAACTGTGAGGACTGCGATGTAACCGGTGATGTATTACACATTATTTTTGAATGTGTTAGGAACAGAACTTACTGGGAACATTTAGGAGTTTCGATAGGTATAAATATCGGGCTTTGTAATAGTGTTCTGGCTAACCCTGTGTCGGTTGAAGACCGTAAGCTATATAAATTAGTAGAGTTGTGTCTATGTTAGATGTTAACTTCTGTGTTCGTACTGTCACAGGGCGAACTGATGGACAGAGCCCTTTAAGAAAAGTATTTCTTCAGTAAAATGGGCGGCTCAACCGGAGATATCATTTCACACATCACATCAACAGCCTTTAATATTCCACTGCTGGACATAGGCCTCTACTTAGAAAGGAGGTTTTGGCCTACTATACCACGCTGGCCAGACGGGTTGGTATAGGGTTTGTGTCAAGTTTTCCTTCTTTTCGCAGTGTTGGTCGAATCGATCGATTTTTTCTTGGGGTACTTTGGATTCATCTCAGGGTATGTTAATTCTCCTTCAAAAATGAGATCATACACATTGTTACTCGTCTGTTGTTTTTAAAGAACTCTGACAATATCAATAAAGGTCACGAGTTGGTTGTCTCCCAAAAGCCAGTTTTAATTATTTGTTCATTGTATTATTACTGTCGTGGCTTTATGAATATATACAAGTTATTAAAATATTTTAGTGAAAAGAGATTATTTGCATTCAATGAAATTCCATAAAATCATAATTCCCGAAATAATACAGACACAAGCTTATATTTAGATTCCTAATTCGTTATTCTATGAAATAGTTATTTAATTTAAGTGGTGCACTGTATTGCACGGATGGTGAGTGGTTTAAGCGGTCGCCACGACGCTTTCTACTACGCTGAGGGTTGTAGGTTCGATCCCCACATGGAACAACACTTTGTGTGATCCACAAATTGTTGTTTTGAGTTTGTATTTATGTTTGTAAAGTCATCCGCGACACAGGATATATTGTTACTGCGGGAGTTGTCTTTCAAAAGAAAAAAAAAGTGGTTTGTATTTCAACTAAAAACAAACTCCAGCACCCGACAAGCCATTTCAAGTCATTTTTCTAAATATATAATTGAGTGAATATTACTTGATATTCACGGTGAGATACCGTATGTCCCGCCTCACACCGCCGATGCGAATCCCTTTTTACTTCTTTGACTGGTAAAAAATTATGATAAGGATGAGTGAAGTTACCAAAGCTCAAACAGCATTCTACTTGAATCAAGTAAGTTAATTACCTAGGTGATTTAAGTATTTCAAACGCTGGACTTAAATCACCCGACTTTTAAAATATCATAGGGAAATAAACTCGATATTTTTCAAACCCCTTGATTTTGGTGAAGAGGACTTATCAATCTTGAGTTTCAGGTGTCATGGGCGGTGGTAGTCACTTATAATCAGAAGACCTGTCTTCTCGTTTGCTTTCCACGGGATGACTTTTACTTACCCGAGCAAAGTCACGGACAGAAGATAATCTCTTCCTCTGAGCCTTATTCAGAAACTAGGTTGGGATCGGCTTTAAGTGTACTACGAACGTGATCTCCGAGGCACGAAGGGGTTTCATTATGTTAATAATGGTTACCCATTCATAGACTGACCTAGCCAGGAACTGCTTAACCTTGCAATGTGTTGAACTAATCGGTTATGAGTAATATGAATGAGATCCTTTTTTTTTTTATAGTCTTAACTACTGATGCGATCATCATAAAAGTTTACAGAAAACAAATTTTATTAGGTTTATAAAAAAGTTCTTTCATCAAAAGAGTATCTTTTATCAAAAATTTTACTATAGTCCTGTCCTTCAGAAGGACAAACGAGTAAACGGGTCTTTATTTGTCTGTTTTTTGTATATTTATTATTATTTTTGATAGAAGGACTTCTATAGAACAAACGAGTAAACGGGTATACCATGAAAATAACTCCTTGAAAAGGGGCCAGTCCAATCCAAAAGAAGTCAGGCGTTCTCGAAATACACACGCGAATAAATCTGGCATATTTTTACAGCGATTACCGACATATACGTGGGCGGAAACCTAGTATCTTTATAATTTATAAAAAAAACAGTCACAAAAATCTATATTCCATATTAATTCATGTCAAACCAACCAGAAACATATCTAAAACCTAAGGTCACAATCACATTGAAACAATAGCTCACACATATTGCGCTTTGTTTATTCCAATAAAACACTCGTATCTTAAAATAACCGCGTGTAAATACGGCGGAGAAAGATGGAATTAAATCATCCACGTTTTGGTACGCTTTGTGACGTCGCAAGACAAACATAAAGGACTGGTACTGGGTGTATTGGTGGTGTTGAAATGCTTAATGTAATTTTAACATCGATTCTTGTGTTGACATTTGAAAGAATACAGAACAAAAAGAGTTAATGGCTCATATATAATTTTACGCACATACAATATTTATATTTAAAAATAATCTCAAGAGTATGACAGTCAAATATGTTTGAATGTTTGTTTTCTTTGCGTAGGAAGGATATAATTTGTATGATAGCTAAATTTTTTTCTATATTTAAGTAAAAGCCTGCCTGGAGTAAAACTATGACGGATGGTGGAGGCTCAGTTTCAGTTTTAGTGTTTATCAATTATTATTATTACTATATTGGTGTGAATAAAGGCATTCAGCTGCAAAGCAAATAAAGCTGTATGGCTGCAGTCCTTCTAACATTTATTTATTAGCAATTTATGAATGAAGTCAAACCCCAAAAAAATTAGAAGACACTAAAAATAGAGTATATTGTCCAATTTTTTTTTTATTTGTTGTAACATGTTATTTGTTTACGTGAACGTGTTTTCAAAGTAACATAACAATATAAAATTGTCTTCATCTTACTACTTAGTACCTTTAGTTTTAAGAAAAACTTTCATATGGAAAGGAAAAACATTCGTAGGTTTCGTTTCGTTCTTTTTTTAATAGTTTTTGTTATATAAAGGTTAAAGGTTAACCCGTTAAAGGTTTAAATAGAAGACTTTCTTTTGGTCCTATCAAGGACGAGGCGTTCAAATTTCTCTTGTGTTTGTTTTTATATGTTTTACATATCGGAATTCCTTTGAACGTGAACGTCCTCTATAGGAACGTCAAGACGACGACGCACGCGGGGGCGTAGAATGTAGGAAGTCACTGTTCATTTTGCACGCGTTCTTTATACGTGGGGTTTCACAATATTTACAATTTTGTATTGTCCGTATCAACTTGCAAATCAATGTTGATTGTCGTAGATACTTTAAAATTTGAATAAAAAAATTACATATACTTTAAGTAGATATACACATTGGGAGCAGTTTATGTCAAGGAACTACAAAAAGCTGATTGAGGTTATAAACGAACGGTATTTCTATGGCGAGTCCATATTTACTCTGATTTCCATTAAATTCCTAATTGTAATTCATCTGTATACAATAGAGTATTTGAAAACAAAAGTTAATAATAAATATTAAAAATATTCGGACATCTGACATCTGACACACAACGCCACCTAGTTTCAAACTAAGCAGAGCTTGTACTATGAAAGCTAGATTGACTGATAGAATAGTTTTATACTTTTTTTGTGAATACATACATATTATACATAGAAAACACCCAAACCCCGAAACAAATATTTGTAGATTATACGAACATTTCAACAAGTTAAGGTCTTTGTTACTAAGGCTCTTTCTATACTGAAAAAACTACAATTTTAAACGATGTCTTACTGTTTGTCAAATATGGGAAGTGTGTTACCATAGTCATAACATTTGTTCACAAAATATTAGAAAATTATGTACTAAATCCTCCCACATATGCGGAAATCGGTCAAGTGCGTGTCATGTTTTTGTTCGCGACGAGTCACTTTTGTACGCATTTGGATGACGTACTGAAAATATTTATCAGAATTTTAACAGCTGGCATGAATTTTTTTACCTTTACTTCTTATTATTTCTTAGTTATTCTATGCTAATTGCAGTTTTGATTGTTTGTATTTCATTCGTTTATCATTTCTCAACAACTTTTATATAGATCTGATTAAATTGTTTGCGGTTTCCGTGACAAAAAGTTAAGCGATGCGTGACGGTACCATAAGGGATACAGTACACTACCGAGACGCGTACTCTCTTATTAATTTAAAGAAAAAGGAGAAAGTTTGCCTGGAAATCACTGGATGTCATGTAGAGAGGTTTTTAGGTCCCTGATGTAAAGGAATCAGATTGTAAGAAGCATTATTTAAAACTAGCTGGTACCTACGGCTTCGTTCTCGTGGAATTTGAAGAGCGCTGCCTTGGTGGGTTCGATTCCCGGACGGGGCAAAATTTTAAAGGGTTTTTCTGAGAGGAAAAAAGCCTAAGATACTCCTTATACAGACAGCTACCTGGTAGTAAAATATTATAAAAAACGGTATAGCCGTTTAGAAGATTACCCGGAGCAAACTGGTTTTTAGGCATAGGTGTCCTGCAAATAACCATGTGAGCATTAAAAAAACCTATTATTTTGACATTACAAACAGACACTTCAATTTTATTTATTTGTGTAGATGGGGTAGCTGTTGTTAGCAAATTTATAGTAAAACGCATAAGAGGCAAAATATTGATAACTTTTGTAAATGGAACCTATGTATAATTATGTATGTAACTTATATATGTATGTTAGTAATTATGTAGAAAAAAACAGAGATAGTAGATTTTTTCTAATAACTAATAAATCATTAATAGCTTTGTAAATATATAAAAGTTAGTGAGGTGTTCATCTCACAACACATTTACAATTTAATCACTTATAAGTACGCCTTAATATTTTAAATCATATTAGTCCCAATAAATGAGTTCATTAATTAATGACTTTAACAACTAGCGATAACAATCAAATCTAACCTGTCCAATGACCTTTCGCCGTCCAAAAGTAAACCGTGACGGGAAGAAAATACATCTCGTATGCGCACGCGCCGACCAACGTCCCAAAATAAGTCCCGCGCACGAGGTATCGAGTTCCCGCCAGTGTCTACCAAAGTGTGCTACCAAGCACACCTATCCTGTGATAAAACTCTAGTCTATAGTACTACAAGCAGCATCAATATGACAAGTAATACAGTGTTCCAATAAACCATACTGATCACAATTACCCATAACCTCCTTTTGTGTGAATTGGATTACCCTCAAGTGTGTTTTATGTGGCTATAATTACTCTGTAAGTATCTGCTTTGTTTTTTTAACTCCATTGTTTTTTACACGTTTATTTAAAAAAGGAATGTCAAACCAAGGATTTGAAAATCATGTTTCAATAGGGTGCAAAGAAGCGTTACATTTAAAATTAAACAGCTGACATTTGATCTAAATTCTAGTTCGGATTCTTAATGCTCTTTTACTTACAAAATATTAACATGTTTTCTAACCATGCACAATGTATTACACCACTCTTTTTTACCCTTGCTTACACCTAATATCACAATCCAAAAACAGCGAGTTCACTGCATGATAGTTATAAAATTTCAGCACGTGCCAAACAGCGCCATTTTAGTCAATGTTTTGGAAACTAATGCTATCTTTAGGGTATATTTATATCATAGTTTACAGTAAAATATGTTGAACTAGACCTAGAGAGATAGTTTATTCATTCATTGTCTATAAGTGAGTAACTTGTAAAATTTTAAAGCTACTAACAGAAGCGTTAAATGCTTTAAAAATTTTTAATTAAGATATTACTCTAAAATTCTCAAAATTATTACAATCGATATTTAAAATATCAACACATAAATTTAATGAAATAATATGCAGAAATAGGTATATAAATCTTTGTTATTTTGAGATATTGTAATTGCAACGTTTCAGAGATTACATTCAGTAAATAAATTTAAAGGGCAATTTTTTTTTAATAACAAACAATTTGAATGCTTGATTCAATCTAAACACAAGAAATTATCAAATATGTCATGAGTAAACTACCAAAATAAATAGAATATTAATAGAATCATAATTTCACAGAATATTATTAGATTTTTTTCTTAAAAAGACAACCGACCGCATTAGGAATATATCCTTTGTTGCGGTGGAGTTTACAAACATACATGAAACGGACATAAAGAACACCCAGACTCAGAACAACAATTTGTGGATCACACAAAGTGTCGTCCCATGTGTCAACCCACAACACTCGGCGTAGTAGGAAGCGGCGTGGCGACCGCGTAAACCACTACGCCATCCGTGCAGTCATGAATAATAAATACTGTCTAAAGTACAATAAGGTTAAAAAAAAAACTCTTTTAAAAAAATATCTTGTGGCTATTCATTTTCGCAATAATCTCAATCTTTAAGGTTAGTTCTTTTCTTCAAGTTCTTTAATGATTCGTGTGTTATTTCCATGTATTTCATCATCATCATCATCAACAGACTTTATAGTCCACTGGCTGAACATAGGCTTGCCCTTAGAAAGAAAGTATTGTTTTCATAAATCTTCAATAAAAAGAACTAGATCAAAGAAACTAACTTTGATAAGACAATACCAAAAGTACAGAGTATGGCAATCTTAAATAATCTAGTTAATTTAACTAATATCACTAGATCTATTTATTACAGAGGTTTTTAGTATCTAAATAGTCCTAATAGGTACTAGATGTAGCAAAAGAAAAACAAATTAAACATGTAAAAGTGTTAAATGATTAACTAAGGACTAACTAAGGAACTGAAGATGTGCCCGTGTACAGTGTGGTGACGGATTAAGAATACAGAGTGTCACCACCCCTATTCATCCCATGGGTGTCGTAAAAGGCGACTAAGGCAGCAAACTACGCAGGACAACAGCACTACGAAGAGAAGGAATACTTGACACAAACCCAATACCAACCCGTCTGGCCAGCGTAGTGTAGTAGGCCAAAACCTCCTATTTAAGGAGAGGCCTATGTCAAGCAGTGGACTAGTAAAGGCAACAACAGCAGGAACTGAAGATAAAAGTGTGATAGCTAAAGCTAAACATGATGCAAACATACAAAGCTTTGTGAACGAGCCAAATACGTAGAAAAGTGACTCAAACTGTGTAAAGAATTCCAAAAAACAAATGTCTGCCAAAACGACTAAATGTATAAATGCTTGCAAAATTGAAGGTATTTATCCCAAGCCAAGTAATATGAATAATTAATATTAGAACTGAGAGGCTAGTAATAACACCAAAAGTTAACGTTTCTTGAGTGTAAATTCGCAAGGCGCAATGTAATTATCCGACTATTTTTTTAAATATTGAGTGAACATTGAGTTAGGAATATATATTTTAATAGTTTGATTAAAGCGATCCTTTCAATGTACGTGTAAGTATGTATAATAAATGAGACTCTATGTTATAAGCGTACATCTCGAAGGACAGAAAAGTACTTAGGATTTTTGAGTTGCAGATGACCGAGGGTGTGGGTACACATTAGGGATGGAATAAAATCAGAATCACATGTGATTGAATCAATGATTTAGTAAGTCACTGCTACTTAATTATTACTAGTACGCTAGGGCAAGACTCGCGAAAGGGCTAAAATCTATAAAAAATCTCGTAGTCTTTGATAAAAAGAATTTTGTTTGATTTTAATGTCAGTTATATTTGTCTATGACGAAATCACAATCACGTGTGAAATCGCTGTGACTAAAAACAATCATCTCATCAAATGAATATGCTTTAAAAGTAGCAATAATTCCCATGTCTAGTACTCGTAGACACTTACTATCAGATAGAATCTGTCTGTGCGTTTGCTTCTTTATAATAACAAAAAGTAGGAGTATTGCATATATTATTATATTCTAAAGAAAGATTAATATTCTTTAATGATTACTTATTTTAAAACATTTTCTTTGACACACGCAATATATTCAAACCATAAAGAACGGTCTGACTTATAACAAAGCGTCCTAAAACAATTGGTTCTTTAAAAACCATTTGTAAAAATAATTCGATTTCTAATTATATACAACTTTCAATTGTTAAATATTCATTATTGAATTGTAAGAATCCAATTAAAGATTTCATCAATCGACGGTTCAAAAGGCAAGACATACTGAGGACAATTTTAACAATTAAATGAAAAACTTCATTTGTCAACGTTAAAAGTCAAACACAAAACGATAAAGATCAGAGCAATATATTTTGGTACTGAAAGAAAATGGAATATTTAAATACAGCTTTCACAAGTCAAATGATTTTAAAATTATGTGTCATACGCATACTGTTTTATTCTTTCTTATAATATTGATGAAATAGTTTTATTTTTATTGCAAATATTCGATCGAGTAGGTAATTTAAGTTGGCTATTGTCAGGGAGTCCGAACCCTCAAACAGCAGATGAATATAAAAATATATGACTTTTTAATACAGTTTTCATAAGTCAGGTAAACTTAAAATTATGTGTAATATAAACAAGTAAATAGGTAGTGATTTTTAGGCAGCTTTATATACCTGTACCATGAAACACCAGATTCTTTGATGTTGTCACATCATCATCATCACGTCAACAGCGTTAAATTTAGTCCACTGTTGGACATGTGCCTGTTCTTAGAAAGGAGGTTTTGGCATACTATACCACGCTGGCCAGGTATAGGGTTTGTGTCAAGTTTTCGTTCTCTTTACTGTGCTGTTGTCCTGCGTAGATTGCGCCCTTCGTCGAATCTTACGACACCCACGGGATGAATAGCGGTGGTGACACTCCGCATTCTTAATCCGTCAACACACACGTATAGATGTTGAAAAGACTTATTAACACTAGGTGTTTAAGGTTATAAGAATAATTTTAAGAAATGGGTAAATATTAGACTTGCAACGAATAGTATATTCGGCAGTATACCGAATACCGAATATTCGGCGAGGCCCCTGACCGAATAGCCGAATATTAGGCAAAAGTATTCGGCTGGATTTTAGCGCCAAAAATTTGTACAGACGTGAATTAAATTATTTACCTGTTTTATGTACCAATGACTACTTAATAAATGATTATAAAAGAAATGAGAACCTTACCCTTCTAAATTTTGATTACCACAATAATTCAAATACATAGAATCCTCCATTTTTCCTATTCAGAAGATGATTATGTACCTGTGTTATGCACCAATGACTACTTAAATGATTATAACAGAAATGAAAATATGAATATATACGTAATCAATCGATTTTAATTTTTCATTTTACCAATTATTTCTCAATGACAAAATACATTATTTAAGTATTCGGTATTCGGCCGAATATAATAAAAGCAGCCGAATAGGCCGAATACCGAATAGTAACCGAATATTCGTTGCAAGTCTAGTAAATATATGTTTTAATCTACGATGTTGACAATCCTGCATGAATCCAAAAAAAAAACAATTAGAAAAATACTGCATTAGAAATCAAGAATTAAAACGTAAGAAACTTAATAAGACTATATTCAGTGTAGAAATTACATCTTTTGTTTACATATAGAGCAAACGAGCAGATGGGTCACAGATGATAAGTGAGTACCGCTACCTATAGACACTTGCTAGTGACAAGTGCGTTGCCGTCTTTTGAGTTCCCACCTCCTCCCCTAAATCAGAGGAATTGAGGTATGGTCTCCAGCAACGCGTTTGTGGCTCCTGAGTTGCAGACGTTCATGGGCAGGGATGGTCACTTTCCATCAGGTGACCCGTCTGCTCGTCTGCCCCCACTATCATAAAATAAAAACCTCAGTCGGTAAAAAGTAACGAAAGAATTGCTCTTGAAAACTTCTGTAGGCGCGTTGTGCATTTTTGAACAACAAACAAAAGAATGTATTTTATGGGAAAGAACAATTGAACTCGCGACACTGTTACCGATACCTACCCCTCTGTATATAATATAATAATATTCTACCACATTCACACAACGCCATCTAGTCCCAAACTAAGCAGAGCTTGTACTATGGGTACTAGACAACCGATATAAATACATATATACTTTTTTTTTGTAAATACACACATATTATACATAGAAACACCCAGACCAAATCAAACATTAAATGTTCATGCACACAAATGCTTGACTTGAGCGGGAATCGAACCAGCAACCTTTGGAATAGCAGTCCGTCACACAAACCACTACGCCATTCGGTCGTCAAATAATATATAAGTTTTCACTTCTCTCGGCACTTCCAGAGTGTCACTGTTTTTTTTTTGACGCCGTGGTATCACTGCATCTGTTCGTAGAACTGTTGGTGCTACTTTTGGTTATTATTATTGCAAACGCTAAATTAAGCTACTGATAAAAAAAGATCTGATCTAATAAAATGAAGACGTCAACACTTTAGTTATAGTTAGATGACGTATGTTATGACGTAGCCAACGAATCAAATCTATATTTAATTCCTCCGTCAGAGAAGCAAACAGGATTCGGTTAAAAACATCACCGGAAAAGACTTGCTAACACTAGGTATATAAGGTTTAATTTTGAGAAATGAGTAAATATTAGTTTCAATCTTCGTAATTATTGTAAGCATGTACAAATGGCGGCCTTATCCCTAAAAACCTTTAGATCAACTAGATAGACGAATTGATGGCTAGTTTTGTCGTTAAAAACTGTAAAACATTTATACAACAAACAGCATTTGATGGGGTATTTTTTTAACAGCTGCCTCCCTGACTACAGTCCCAGTCTTCTATCGGTACTTTGTTCTTCCGAGTCTTTTAAGCTATTGCATAGCTTCTATCGCGGGCTTTGGGCGTGGAGCCCGAATCCAGAAATTCCGTAACGAAAATAACCTAACACACCCCACGTAAAACTTTTTAGTTTATCCATTATCGATGAATAGCAGAACTTTTAATGACTTTTTTGAAATATCACGCTTGTTTCTTTAGTTCAGCAACTCGTCGCTAGGTGGCATTGGTTGTATCGGCGTTACTGCGCATGCGTAATCCCCCTCTTCACCCCGCAATCTAATTAATATCAAAGAAAAAAAAAACAAAGGAAAAATATACTGCATAAATAAAATAAATAAATAATTATAATTGCATAACTTGATAAAAAATGCTATGCAATAGCTTTACCGCGGCAGTCCCCGAGTGCCACACGTCTTTTTTTTATAAACTAGGTTGGCGTTGGCTTCAAGTCTACTACGATAAGGCTGAACTTCATTTTTTACACAGGGCGACTGCCGTCAGACCTCCACAACCCAAGTACTGGGCGATTTTGAAGTTCTTTAGAAATACTGTGTGTGGACTTTTGGGGTTCTCGCTACCCATAACGATCGCCACTGATGTTTGTGTGGCAACCAAGACCGACGGTTTAATGTGCTCGACGAGACACGGTGGGATCTCAATGGTCACCCATCCATAGACTGGCCTAGCTAGGATCGCTTAACTTTGCAATGTGTTAACCTTCTCGATTACCACTTAGCCACTAGCCCCTAGCAGTATTTAATCAATCATATAAAAAAAAAAAACAGAAAAATTAATCACATGCAATATTAAAAACATCTAAATTAATTCTGTAATTTCAAAAGGAATCACTAACTAGATAGTTTTTGTGTATTTATAATACAATACAATTAGTTAAAAGCTTAAATTGTCTTATTAAATACAACTGACTACCATCTTTTTTTCTTTTCTTTTCCCTCACAAAAAAAGGTTAGTTACATTTCGTTGATTCTAAGCCTGATGTTTATATTTGATGTGTGTTGTTCACATGTGTGATTCATTAATTTTTAAAGTAAATTCATTTGTTTTGAAAAGAGAAACAACAAAATAAAAAGTATAATAAGTAACTTATTCACAAATAGCCTTGTCACCTATTCATTACACTATGTAGTTGTAATGACTCAAAACAACATAAGCCAAGCTCGACATGTTATCGTCACACAACTAATTATCTAATCACCCAACGCTAGAAAAAAAATATTGACTAAGTTCCTCTAAATACTTCCCTATGTTCATTTGTCGTGTTGCTAAAAATTTGGGTTTGCGATCAGCTGCGTTCAAATTTGTGTAGGTGGTGCTTATTTAAAGTTCCCATAAAACGTGATTTTGGGGAGAAGGAGGCAAATAAAATATAATGTTGCTGTATGGGAAACCAAAACAACACGACACTAACATTTAAACTATCGCATTTCATAATTATCCAACCTCCATTTCGAACTCTTGCATGCCTACTTAAGTGACTTAAGGAACATTCGTACTTAATTTCATGCTCACACATGCACATCTAGAAGCATGAAATTTAGGACTGCTGTTGGTTTTAGCTGTGCGTTAATCGAACAGTCAGTGAATCAGCCTGTCAATTTTATCTTTTTAGATATACCTAGATGTTTATGGGAATTAGCACACTGACGATAAATATCAAGTACACAATAACCTATTGCTGACCTTTTGACCAGGTTGCACTAGCCGTGGTCACAGGCTGTCTGCCTATTTACCTGTAGTCAGTCAGCCTGTGAGTACAGGCGTTAATTCCCGTGAACGTAACTATATGAACTCCAAAGGAATTAAGCCAGCTCATTAATTTACTTTAGTGACGATTTCTTAATAGGAAAAGCTTTAAAACTATCCAGACGTGTGTTATTTCCAGACTTTAAAATTACGGCATATTAAATTTATAGTTCAGTTTCCGAAGACGTCAATACCGTGCTGTTTTTATATTCTTTAAGTGCAAAAGTTTTGCTGCTAACTGTAATTTTATTATCAATTTTACGGATAAACTTATTTTTTATGTCGTCGCTGTAGGTTCGCGTTAAGATCATCGGTATTAGCAAGATTGGAATGAAAAAAAAAAACAACTATATTAGACTTAGTGTTTAAAATTATATGTCACTTTCCAAACATAACTAACAGTTATAGCGAATTAATACAACTACGTATTAATCTGACTACATCTCAATAAGAATCATGAAATCAAAGTTCAAACAAATCACGACTTTAAATCTTTAGGTTGTCTTGTTCAATTAATATATACTATAGTCCTTTGTATTTCCTCTGGATTATATTTAGTATATTAGAGATCGTTTCGTGAAACTAAGCCCGAGCGTCCGCTCAAATAGGTGTGTGAAATACCACGAGTCTATTTATAATTTCAGCCGATTCTCTGAGGATGCGAATACTAAAATAAACTTGCCGGAATCATTCACAGCTAAAACGAGCTTTTTGGAAATACTCAATTGTATTTTAATAAAAGTCACTTACTGAATTTGAAAATGTTATATACTAAAATACGGAATATTTGCATATTCAATATTTTGGCATCTCAACAAGTATTTTCAACGTTCCTCTTTAATGGATTCATCTGCCGCATGACGTCTGAAGATTCTAAGAGCTCAACATTAAAGTCTCTTTTGCATACAATTTTAAAGGAAATTGCCCCTTTTAAGAGAATACGAATTCGATCAATATTGCATCTTTATGTTTGTAGGTCAAACGAATATTAATATAAATAGCATCGATATTTTTTTTTGTTTGAGATTTTAAATTTTATCTCTAGATTTATAAAGTACTTTAGAATTTTAGTAAATAAACCTTCATGTCAATATAAACTCGTTTTAACGTACAGTTTTTTATTATTTTAAAAAAAAATTAAACTGATTGCATTTTTATCAAAATCTTTTATTAAACTTTTGTATTCTAAATTTCTTTTTTTTTTAAATTAAACATTACATTAGTAAATTTTCTTCAACAGGTACGTAAACAGACCTAAGCAAAAATGGAGCAGTTTGAATCGTTGCTGACGTGCTGTGTCTGTCTAGACCGGTATAGAAATCCAAAGCTGCTACCATGTCAGCACAGTTTCTGTATGGAACCTTGTATGGACGGTCTGGTCGATTACGTGAGGCGACAGGTATAAACTGTTTTAATCTTATCTATTATTAAAATACGTTTTGAACTAGACTTATTACAAAAATATTTTTTTGCAGGTCAAATGTCCAGAATGTCGCGCCGAACATCGAATCCCATATCAGGGAGTACAGGGCTTTCCAACGAATGTAACTCTTCAGCGTTTCTTAGAGCTCCACGTTCAAATATCTGGAGAGCTTCCAGACCCAACGGCTGGGCAGGTCATGGAAAGGTGCAATGTATGTTCAGAAAAAGCATATTGTGCCCTATGCGCCCACTGTGACAAAAAAGTATGTGAAGACTGTAAAGCAGCACATATGGAAGTGTTACGTAGAGAAATTTCAAGAATTAATAATCAAGTACGACGTGGTCTCAATAGACTTCAAGATATTCTATTAGTAGTAGAACGAAATACTTCAAATCTTCAGACAAATTGCGGAGCAGTTGCCGGAGAAGTTGATGAAATACATAAAAGATTAGCTAAAGCCCTTAAAGATAGAACCGATTTCTTGAGAAATGAAGTAGACAGATATTTAGCTACTGAGCTTAGAAACCTTACAAACTTGAAAGATAATTTAGAGTTAGAGTTAGGTAATATACAAAGCAACTGTGATCTCGCCGACAAGTACATGAACGACGATGTAGAATGGGACGATACCGAGCTAGTAGATACCAAAGAAATTTTCCTTAAAACGGTTGAGTTCCTAAGAAACTTTGATTATGAAGCGGGTGACTATAATCGTAGAATACGGTTTATAATGACACATGATCCTAATCAACTAGTAATGCATGTGGCAAGTTATGGTGAATTGAATATCACCCAACCTAATGCATATTCTGGAGGAATGCAGCAGAATCAAGGTTTAACAAGATCTAAGAGTGACCACCGGTTAGCCACACAGTTCCGTCAACAGGAAGAAAATAAAGGATGGCAGGAAAACGAAGAGCCAATATTGGGTGGTCGTAAATTTGGTGAACGTCGACCACCACCACCGGAAAAGCATACGAGGGATCCATATGGGACCACCGATGACTACAGCGGTTATGAGTCTGAACACAGACCGGCACGTTCCAGGTTCCGTTCACGATTTGTTAAGAGTCATTTAGATAATGATTCTGACTCGGAACAAACTAGTCGTTCAGTAAAAGCTGAACAAAAAGAAAAAGAAAAGGAAAAAGTGGCCGATACTGAAGATGCTACTCGAGGACCTTTGAGTGGAATATTCAGACTAAGCGACTGCCCCCGAGTCATGCAGAGAATATTAGATGTTGACAGCGGTAAGAAAAAAGAAAAGAAAGAACCTCCTCCGCCCCCAAAACCTGTTCAGCCTACGCCTCAGCCTCGTCGTCCTCCACCTGCGCAAAGACAAGAAAGTGAGGATGAAATATCACGTCTGAAAAGACAAAATAAAGGAGCAGCTTCATCCCAAGAACCCGAACGTGCACCAGCACGTCCCGTCGAAGAAACCGTAAATCGTAAACCACCTACACCGGCTCGGGAGGTGAGTTGGGAGGAAGAAAGAGAGTGAAAGAATTGCAAGCAATCCAACGTAGAATGTAGGAACATCATCGATACTAACCAGATAAATCGCGAGAAAACTAACGGCATTCCATAAAATACACTCCACGTTTAACTCATACACACATAAACACGAAACAAAAACTTTAGCCTACCTACCGTTATGGTGTCCATACCGATTTACGTGTAATTTCTCAGGCGTCCAGTGATGGCGATACCGACGATGAATCTGTTGGGTCTCTGCAGCGGAACCAACGTAAAACTGCTCCTGTGGTACCAAAACCAGCAGCGGCTCCTAGGAGACCTTCTGCTTCTGAGGTTCCAACAGCACACCGTGCTGCTGCTCGTGCGCCTAGCACGGAATCAAGTGGATCAACAGAAAGTTCCGGCTCGGCGGTAAAACACACAGGTGCCATTCTTTCCATCGCAGAATTAAAAGCAAAGTACGCCAATAGTACGCCACCATCAAAAACTGGGAATCGTTTATATTCCACAGGAAACGAGAGAACAACGCCGGCGGCTACGAACGGTACAACTGGTGGAGCGCAACGGGTCCAGAGCCGTTTTATTGGCTCTCAACGACCAACGCCAGCGCCCGCACCCGCCGAGCCGGCGCACGAAGACTCCGATACAAGTTCCGAAGAAGAAACCGATTCGTCAGAGGAGAGCGATGAGGAGCCTGTAACTCAAAGAAAGCCCGAGAGCCAGGCGATGGCTCGCAGTGACATTGGTCCCCTTCTTGCGCGTAGTACAAATGCACGTAATGACGCTATTGAGAATAAAACGAAAGAAACACCCACGCAGTCGCGTTATCGCACGAGACAAGCATCTCAGACTGAAGAAGAACCTGCACCTAGATATGGTTCATCTTCTGGTGGATCTTCGTACAGCAACCGTTACGGAAGCAAGCCAAGAGAGCCTGAACGAGAGCTAGAAACACAGTCTTCTATAGACGATGAATCTAAGTATCCTACAGCTAGATCGAGGTACCTCGCCCTGAAAGAGCGTCGAAACCGTCTCGCTAGAAGTAAGAGCAGTCACACCGGCTTTGGTGTAGCAGACGACGACGATCAGGACGATGCGGTATCACCGACGACAGCATCTCCCACCGCGTATCTTGCGGCTCGATACGGCTCCGGCACTGGTGGCTCGGAGTTGTCTCGTAGCCGATCTTCGCATGCGCTAAAGTCTAGAGAAAGCTCACCTGAACGACCTTCTACAGGTGAAAAAGACGGAGCAGCACTCAGTTCCTGGGCTAGATACTTAAAAAATAAATATGGGTCTCGGGGCAAGGACCGTGATCCTAGTAGTACATCGTCGACCACGTCCCGTCGCTTGTCTCTCGGGCTACCTTTACGTTCGGCAAACGAGCTTGCCAGTTCTGATGACGATTCAAAAAACGCGGCAGGCTCCCCCATCTCCCCTACGGCGGCTACAGCAGCGGTAGCAGGTTAGAATAAGGAGTGGCGTGTAAATAGTGTTATGCTTAGGTTTGGAAAATTATTTAAAGATAACTTTTATTTTCCTTTGTTAATAATTTTTTTTTGATGATAGGTTTCGCAGCAGCCGGTTCCTCCCCTAGGAGCCAGTATATGCAGAAACGCCGTTTACAATTCAGCGTGGGGAGTCGGGGGAGCGAACCCGGATGCTTTACATGGCCTCGTGGTATCGCTGTGGGCCCTGACAATACAATGGTCGTGGCTGATTCTTCTAACCACAGAGTGCAGGTAATATGACAGATAGTATGATGTTCAAATTATAACATAAAATTCCAATTTAAGACAATTTCACCAGCATTTATGATCACCTCTCCGCTTCTAATCATAGCACAATGTTACATAGTTTTCAAGCTTCCATCGACAATACTTGGAAAAATTAGACAAAGATGTTTGATATAGTTAAGATGAGACATTGACTGAAAGTAATCATGATCGCTCAACATCATCATCAGCCTATCGCAGTCCACTGCTGGACATAGGCCTCTCCCATTGCACGCCACTTCGATCAATTTTGGGCTTCTCGCAACCAGTTCATCAAAATGGTCACCCCACCCAACGAATTACATTAATAATAAAATTTCGGATTAATATTGAAAACTAGGTAAACAAAGAATATTGTATTGCAGTATTTATAAACTATTTATAAAATAAATAAACTTCTAAATTTATGATTGCTAAATTATTTTAGGAGTGTACCAACTAAATAAACTAGTACATACACTACCTTACATTACAGTGTGTTACTAAAAAGTATTATACCGCTTTTGTGTCGAAAAAGGGTTCATAATAAAATTTAATATTGATCGCCATTTTGTACATATAGGAGTAGTCATATATTAAGTCGATTTTTTTAGCTTACTTTACTTTGAGAAGTTCATTTTGTGAAGAAAAATTCGTTTAATATTCTGCAACAATTTTTATTTTACTCCAGGTGTTCGACTCCAATGGTATATTCGTGAAAGAATTTGGACAGTACGGTAGCGGTGAGGGCGAATTTGACTGCCTCGCTGGCGTGGCTGTCAACCGCATTGGCCAATACATCATAGCAGATAGATACAATCATCGTATACAAGTAAGTAAAACATTACGAAGTGTCACATTTAAGGGGTTGCTATGATTCCAGTAAGTAATTTTTATAATTTTGAGGTTTTGTTTTGACAAACTCTTAAAAACCCAATAAGGGGTTAGATTGCCTTTTGAGCGAATTGTCAGAATAACACTGTTTCACAAGTTTCTCGGGTTTTATTTACGTCAATAATAATATATATGGTTATTTCTGCATTCATATAATGTGATACAGGTAGGTAATTTTATTTTCTAGTAAGAAAAATACTACAATGTTTCTTAATTTTTTTGTTTGGTTTAATTTTCTGCTTTGTAGTCATATTGTTAAATAATTGCAAACTGCAACCGCATTTACAATTTTCCCTTTATTCTCTTTAATATTTTTAGCCCTTAATACAGAAATTAACTGTTGGAATAAAATGGCTTAAAAATAAGGCAGAAATTATTCACGCCATAAATTTAAATTAGCTCTAAACTCATTTCAAACTAGGTATACATTAAAACAAAAGGTAAGTTTGAAATAAAAGGGAATGAAGAAGAATTTACAGATCTTCGTGAATCTGAATACAATCGAAAATTCAAAAGGCTTCATTATAAATTCTCAGTGCAAAGATGAACAATCCCTTAGCATTTGCAAGTTCTTATAACTGAAGGATGAAAATTTTATATTAACATTGTTGCTTGTTTTAAATCTATTGCAAATGAATCTTGTCTGTATATAATTTGGTACTACATGCCAAATGTACTCGTATATTGTGAAATTCGCTGTAGAAGCAGTAGTAACATTTATAGTTTCACATCTTAGAGTTGATAGTGTTATATTTCACTAAGCAAGTATTTGATACATCCTTTATTAAAGAATTATACAATTTATACACAACTGATAACATATATATAATTCTGCTATTAATTCTACAAAAGTTTAATAACTAATAAAACACTTTAAAAATAATTTAACACCCAATTTTACTTTCCACATTTTCAATTCATTGTAATTGTAAGAGCCAATCACATAATAACGTAACGAAATAAAACTGTTACTGATAAAGATTAAAAGAAATAATTGGACAAAATATTTAACAATCCGTAATACATTAAATTATACGAAAATAAGAAGGTCAGCTGATATTAGTTTACTAACCTACTTACAATGGACGCACTAGAATTTTTTGTTTTTCAATATACCAACTTACATAACAATTTGGGTAGGTTAAAGGAAATTTTAGTTCCCACATAGGAGGTGCAATGTTCCCGAGTTTGATTGGGTAAACAATGGAATAAGGAAACGAAACCAGTTATGTAAATTGGTAAAAATATTAGGTTGAAGGCTGAATTTGAGATAGTCTTCCTTTGACATTCTGTCCAATGGTAATAAAACCATCCATAATCGTTCCTTAGATATGAATATCAATCGTTCCTTAGATATGAATATCGGTACTACTACTGATATCATAATCTCAATAATAATTAACAATATTCAATTAAATATTCCAGCTATTTAAAACAAAAATATTGTATTTCATAAATCATTAGAACAGCGGCTATAAAATATTTCCTGTACATTTTCTGCCCTATAGTTTCGAACCCGAAACAGATTTTAAGCTCTGAAATTGTATTTTGCAAGCTTACTTCCACATCGGATGGCCTTCCTACATAAGCATTTAAAGTTCAGTTTTCTGCACAAGGTGAAAACATTTTGATAATGATTATTGTATCTTTAAAGATGATTAGGGAAAGATACAATGAGGTATACAACAGTCTTGTTTTTCTTGCAGGGATTAAGTGTATATTTACTCTAAAACTAGAAAAGAAAACTAGTGATGAATCCTATCATCCAATAAATTTACTTCTAAATATTTCCAAAGCACAACAGTGATGTCGGAAGTTTGATTTCAGGTAGTAATCCATCTCAGAATATTTCCCCGGAGAAACGAATTTGTATTTCAGTTGCCTGTTTGTCCAGACGGTAATTTATTAGTGCCAGTCAGCTCGCAGACCGACATTTTTTCCCAAAATGAGAGATGCATACTCAATTGTGTGATCAGATATAAAGGCTGGATTTGTTTGTTTATAATTCTCATATTTTTTAATTAGTTAAAATTCTACCTAATGTCATTAATATGATAGTGTCTTTGTTAAATGTAAGGCTCGTATGTTTAGGCCCCTCTTTCCCACTGGGCACTCTTGGCACGTGCCCAGGACCCCTCGATCGTTAGATGCGATGTTAGATTATTTCTTCCAGATCAGCAATCAATAATCGATATTTACTACTGAAAACCATATTTGTTAGTTAGACAAAGAAAGTATTGTAGACACTCATTATCGATCGCTCAGTTAAGGTCGTAGGATCCCATTATTCTATAGACCCAATAGGCCAGAGACGGGCCTGCGTAAGTTAGTTTATTACATTTTTGACTTAGATAATTTGACGGTTATCATTAATTTTGCTTATACTTAGAAGTATAGATAGGTATATCATTGCATGAAATATCTTTTATTAAGATATAAAGTACAGTATTCCAGCAATAGAGAAAGTAAGAGCCGCCGGTGAAAACTCATAAAGTTTTTACGTTTACGTAATAATTCATTGACTTAATAACTAATTTATCATCATCATCAACAGCCTTTAATAACCCACTGCTGGACATAAGCCTCTCGTTAGAAAGGAGATTTTGGCTTACTATGCCACGATGGCCAGATGGGTTGATATAGTGTTTGTGTCAAGTTTTCCTTCTCTCTGCAGTGCTGTTGTCTGCGTAGTTTTCTTCCTTAGTCGGCTCTTACGACACCCACGGTATGAATAGGGGTGGTGACACTCCGTATACTTAATCTGTCACCATACGGACGATTTTTACATAACTCATTTATAGTTTAGTTTTAAAAACTAAACTTGAAAAACCTGTACTTAATTTTATTTAAACTTTATTTTTTCAGGGCATTTATTGTTCTCGATATATTTTTTAAAATTTTGTCTCCAGGTATTTGACCCTCAAGGCCGGTTCCTAAGGGCTTTCGGTAGCCAAGGTACTGGTGACGGCAAGTTCAACTACCCATGGGGTATTACAACGGACGCTCTCGGATTTATATACGTCTGTGACAAGGAAAACCACAGAGTACAGGTATGCACGCTAACACTTTAACCTGAGGATCGTAAAAAAAAAATATTAGGATTAGGGCAGGAAGGTTATAATGGCACAGTTTTATCTACTTTGTTTCTAGCGCCTTTCGGTATGTAAAGTCTCATAAAGCCGTTTGCACACTGTAAAATGAAAATCTTGACCGACAAGCAACACCAAAAATTATACTCGGTGTCTCTGCTTAAAAATTAAAACCATTATAGTGTTGGTATACAAAATGATTTTATTAGTTTCAATAGAACATGTGTGAAGTTCTACCCTTTTATGATGTATCAAAAGTTGTTGTTACGCTAAGCACATATCAGCCTATATAATTATTGTCGCAAAATAGTAATTGTTTTCATATTGCGGCGTACTTCTCCGCCAATTTCAATAAATAGTGAAAATTTACAAATCTTTGTTGTTAATTTGATCATGGAATATTGTTATCAAATGAAGGCTTTTGGTGAACCATGATTTGACACGGAAGCCATATTTCAGTAGTAGAAAAGCCCTAAGATTATATTTACTGACAGATTATTAATTCCTAACATCCCAATTCTGAGTATACTAAACGTTATTGATTATTTATTGTGTTTGTTCAGGTATTCCAATCTGATGGCACATTCGTTGGTAAATTTGGCTCCTTTGGGTCCAAGCTTGGTCAGCTTGAACATCCTCATTACATCGCCGTCTCCAGCACGAACAGAGTCTTAGTCTCAGACTCCAACAATCACAGGATACAAGTATTTGATGTCAACGGAAGAGTTCTTTCATCGTTCGGTGAAGAAGGATCTGAGGATGGACAGTTCAAGTTCCCGAGGTAAGAAATTAAAACTTTTAAGTTAAAGTTAAATAAGCACCAGCTTAAATGTCCATATGCATTTATCTCAGCTAGAGGCAAATAAGATCACTATTAAATTTAAAAACCTCTAAAAAGTGCAATAATGCAATAATGATTGACATAATTATAAACGAGAACGATAGATGACTGCACGGATGGCGTAGTGGTTTAAACGGTTGCCACGCCGCTTCCTACTACGCCGAGTGTTGTGGGTTCAAACCCCACATAGGACTACACTTTGTGTGATCCACAAATTGTTCTTCTGAGTCTGGGTGTTCTTTGTGTTCGTTTTATGTATGTTTGTAAAGTCCCCTGCGACAGGATATTTTCTAATATTCCTGTGGGATATCTTAATTGACTGACGAAATCTACGTTACTGTGAATGAAATCGCTATCGCAATAAGGAACCAGTTTTTAGCAACTTAAAGTTATTTATAATACAGAATACAATCATTTTGAAGCCTCTCACAGACACACATTAGAAACATCAGCTTTCCTACTCATCGTAAATAACTGACCGTAGTAGATGTAGTAGTAGTTAAATAATCCTGTGATTCTTACCCGTATCCTAAGATACTGTGGACTCTAAGATTGGAGTCTGATCTTACACAGTATTTACATATTTCCTACAAAATTTGCCAATAAATTTTACGTAATCCCTTATAGTCTTCGAAACTGGAGATAATTTGATCTTAACATGTGCCTCCGATTGCCTCATAAAGAGCGGTTAGCTAGTCTTCTAATTTAGCCTCACGAGCGCTTTAATTCTCAACTTGCGATCAAATATTTGCTCAACTAGCAATTCGAAGTCCATAAGTGTTGAATTGCTAGAACTTAGCTTCTCTGAGATAAATTTTCAATGTGTAGCTAGGTATAATGTGATCAATATTACGTAATACATACATAATAACATATCAAGTATATAACATAATGATACTTAAAATATTAACAGTGATTTGGTTCATTTTTTTATATTTTTTCATCATTATGTATATTATAGTAGATCTAAAATGGCGAAAAAAAATTGTGTTTTAACCAATAAAAACCGAGGAAATAAATCAAGTGAAAAGGTCTCCATCATTAGTTCACCATCATTATCATCAGCCTTTTTTAAATCACTGCTGGGCATAGGTCTCAGAAAGGAGGTTTTAGCTTACTAGTCATCATTAGTAGGCTAAAACCTCCTTTCTTCTTCTTCACAAAATAATGGGGTATTTACCCAAATTTATATAATAGAACTAGGTGTGGATAATTTTGAATAGTTTCTTAAATTTCTTTAGGACCACATAATTAGATCTTGGCCTGATGATAATAGGACTAACTATACCAATTCAAAGAAATAAAATTAAATGAAGCGAGCAAACTTGGAATAATTGGGTAATATACATAAAAAAGGCAAAGAATTTTGAACCTTCTACTTTCAAGTCGTAAAAAAATAAGTATTTAATTCGTAATATTCTTCTATAATACTGTTCTGTGTCATTATTGTCAAAAAAACGTGTTTGTGTAGTTATTAAGCTAATATATGACTATACAGAATATTCGGTAACATATATATCAGCACACATTTTGTTATGAGAGCATTATTATCAAAGTAGTGAAGGCGTAGTTGTACTAACATTTTTTATTACAGAGACTTAAGGTTGGTCGTAAAGTTCATAATGGATACTCTTGTTCTGATGGTTTACGATGTATGTATTGGTGGTTTAAGTTGTAATCAAATCATAGTTAATTTGCCATTTATTCAGAAACCATCATAGCATGTTTAAATACGTAGATTAAGAAAGGATAAAGCGAGTTTACAAATACTGAACTTAAAAATGCAGCTTAATTTTAGGGTATTATTCCCACGTCGGGGCACCAGGGATTTCCTTTCTAGGGTACACCTGGTTCCCCGACTACTGGTATCTGAGACGGCGTGCGGTTTTTGTCGGTTTTAGTCCGACATTGCCACCGGTAAATAAAAAAATAGGTATAAAGTAAATAATAATATAATAATAATAATAATAATATATTCTACCACATACACACAACGCCATCTAGTCCCAAACTAAGCAGAGCTTGTACTATGGGTACTAGACAACTGATATAAATACATATATACTTTTTTTTTGTAAATACATACATATTATACATAGAAACACCCAGACCAAATCAAACATCAAATGTTCATGCACACAAATGTTTGACTTGAGCGGGAATCGAACCCGCGACCTTTGGAATAGCAGTCCGTTACACAAACCACTACGCCATCCAGTCGTCCAATAAGGGTATTATTCCCATTTCCAATCATGCAATTTTGTCGATAAGCAAGGCTCCTTTAGAACAAGTACAGGAAACCTTTTTATTGGCAATTTATTAATTCAAAGACTATACATTATTTTTAAAAATAAACTTCCGTGACTGACGTGGGAGAATATTTTTAGAACGGTTTTGTTGCTAGTAAGATACTGGTAAAAGTTTCATGACCGATTTCTGAAATGGGCGAGCTATTTACATGTAAATATGAACGTTGATATCATAATACAAAATAAATTAAATTCACGTGTCATACAGAATATTAAGTGTTACGCGTTAAATGAATTCGAAAAAAAATACATACTTGAAAACTACATGAATACCTAAATATTTTACCATCATCACTACACAATTTCTATTAAGTTATATTTAGCTAAACAATTTATCTCTTTTTAGAAGTAAACAAACGAAAGTGATATAAACATGTCAGATAAAAAAAGAAACTTAAACAAAATTCAGGTCAAAATCACTATAACTAGGGAAGTCCTTGTCAAACAATCTTTCTTGTCTCTATGGACGTCCAACAATAAAAGACGAAGGCCTTCATTACAATGATGCCAATATTTCAACCTGCTCTAGAGTACCTTGACCGAAATTCCCGTCTCAATAATAAAATATGACCTGAATACGTGGTCTGCTTCCCAACATGTTTTACAACTTTCAAGAACAGAATGGCTTATATTAAGACTCCTGTTCATTAAATGTTTTTGACTCAATTCGAAACCTGAACAAAGATCGGTATAAAAAATCTATGATGATTTAAAAATTCAGTTCTAAGAAACTTTTTCTGCTTTGTTATGATATGGTTGTAACTTCTAAATATTTTTAATTATAGCTGTGCATAACTTTCATTACAAATAAAGTTTGTAGTTTTATAATATACGAGTGATTATGGAAACTGAATAGTGTGGCGGATATTTTTTTATGGCTCTTGGAAATTTTGATTTTTTCCTGCATACCATTTGAAAGTGCTACGGAGGGGATAATTTACTGTTGAAATTTACTGTTGAAAATGAAAACTTGGGAAAAAATGGGAGAAACGTCCGGGGAGAATCGGCTTGCGATTCCGGTACGAATCGTCTTATGTACAAGGACTTTAATAATTTTTACGATCACCACCCGAGTTGGACGTCCAGATTTTATTGGTTGAAAAGTTGTGTTGGTGATTTAGAAATTAATTCTTATAACGTAAATCATGGTGAATGTTTTAGACGTTTACAAGGCACTAAAATTTGAAACGACGTTTTGTGAAAGACACTTCAGAAATAGATTATTGTAAGTTATAGCGGTTGAAGAAATAACATTGGTAACACTTGAAATTATAGCTGTCTGAAATCAACAATAAAAAATTTGCGTTACTTTCTTAGGAATTAATTAATTATTTGTTTTTAAATCATACGGTAGTTGATCTCTAAACAATACTTCTAATAGAAACTTGTATAAAGTAACGTTTTATGTTATAATACACGGCTGTTATCTATTTAAAAACATATGTGATTAAACAAACGAAACTAATTTTCCAAAGTCTTATTTTACCCTTAATTTTCTTAGAACATTACGATAATTTAAATACCCACAGGAGAGGAGGAGAGGAGACTTTTTAAGGACGAAGACGAAATTACGCTGAAAATATAATAAGACATATCTTACGTTGCAATGTAATTTATTTTATTTCACACGCTAGACATTGTAACAAGACAATTTGCCACATATATTTTAAGATAAAATCTTTTTAATTTTTATAAAGGTTGAAATGAGACGGCTTAATACATATACGTCTTTATCCGTACTATTACATCTATCCATAAAACTTTTTTTGTTTTAAAGACAACTCCCGCATTAGGAATATTTTTCTTGAAACGGACACAAAGCACACCCAGACTCAGAAGTCTGGGTGTGCTTTGTGTCCGTTTTACCCGAATTCACAAATTATTGTTCTGACAATAATTTGTGAATCACACAAAGTGTCGTCCCATGTGGGGTTTGAACCCACAATAATCGATGGAAGCGGCGACCACTTAAACCACTACGCCATCCGTGCAGTCAAGATACTATTTACATTTTCTCTGTAAGGGCTTTGGTTTTGAAATGGTTAAACAATTTAATTTAATTTTATTGCCGATGAAGTCACCATGCGAATAAAAAAAACTAAATCATAATTAATTTATTTAACAAATAAACCATGATGCCACAGATACATCATCATCATCAACAGCCCATAACAGTCCACTGCTGGACATAGGCCTCTCCTTACAATGGAGGTTTAGGCCTACTATACCACCCTGGCCAGACGGGTTGATATAGGGTTTGTTTCAAGATTTCCTTTTTTTGCACAGATATAAATAAATAAATGGCTAAACAAGAAGATGATCGGTGTTATATTAAGCAATCACCTTTAAATATATGGAACTCTAGTAAAACAGGTGAAGTTGTGGTGACCCTAACCAGCTGCTTGAACCAGTTTTCTTCAATGAAAAACTACCACATAATACCATCAAATATCTGTTATAAAAATAATAATTTCAGAAGTTGTCTCATAGAATCGTATGAGTATATTCTTTCATTTGTTTTCATTTATTTATTTTTAATTTTAAATAACGCAATTTGATTGTCAACACAGACAAATAAATAGACCAAATGACCTAGTTTACAAGCCATTTAAAAAGCATATTTGCCACAAATAAATGAAATTCAATGTCGTTTGCCCATCAGTTTAGCACTTAGATATAAATAGCCCAAAGGTCGCACGCGCAACTCGTTTTGTGCAAAATCACTACACGTAAGAATGTTTTAAACCATCTTATATTTTTCTGATCTGTCTTTTTCTCCAGGGGTGTGGCTGTAGACGATCAAGGCTACATCGTGGTGGCTGACTCTGGCAATAATCGCATCCAGATATTCCACCCTGATGGAAACTTTTTGAGGGCTTTCGGATCCTGGGGCTCTGGTGATGGAGAGTTCAAAGGTCTCGAAGGTATCGCTGTCATGTCTGGTGGCAATATTATCGTTTGTGATCGTGAGAACCACAGAGTACAAGTATTTTAAGGTGGGTAAAATACATAAAAATTATAATTATTGTATTATTGATAATGGCTTCCTAAACATTAAAAATGTTAACTAGATAGACTAGAAATAACTAAAATAAACATACATTTATATTTATTTTACTTAAAATTGAACAAATAGTATTTAAACTATTTTAAATCTATTCTGAAATATTAATATATTATTAATAATATTTTTTTATTTTATGTACTAAAATATTATTCTGTTGTTTACAGATGAATCTTCAACAAGTTGTAATACCGATGTTTACGCAACAATATTTAATTTATGCTTATATTACATGATGTCACTTTCACTAAATATAATCAATGTAAAATCATACTTTTTATTAAAAAATAAACACCATTTTTATAAATTGTAAGTTTCAATTAAAAAAATAAAATTTTATGATTATACAAAACAAAAAAGCTTAAAAAGCAAACTCAAGCAACTCAACAGTTATAATCAACCTAAAAACTATAACCAGACTGATCAAAATGTTTTGTATGTCTTGTAATGTCTTATCACGTAGAAATGGATGGCCGATCATTGAACGCGGTGATTTCCCATAAGCCCGCCTTCGTTTCAAAGGTCGCAAGATATTATCTTCGTCCGTCGAGTAATCGAATTTATCTTATATAATAGGTTGATAGAAAAAAATTGTAAGCTTTGTATAAACGCTTAAAATGGAATGATGATGAAACGCCAGATTAAAACCTTTTTAGTGCATTGTAAATCATTGAAATATCAAAGATTATTTTAGACCTTTTTTGTTAACGGAAATTTTATAAAAAGAACAATGTTGCCATTGAAAAAAAAGAAATATATCCAGTAATAAAGATGATCTAACTACGAGTTTTAACTCAGTATATACTTTGACATTTTAGTTGCTTCTTTGAAAACAATAATTGCACAATTATATTAATATTGTTATTATAAAGAGTATTAGTGAGAAATATATTCATGCAATATTTAATTATTTTAAAGTTAAAGCATTTAAATATATAAAACCTAAAATTAAATTATAATTGTAAACTTAAAGCATTTATAAAATCAGGTGCAATTGAAATAATCTTAGTCAAATTCTTATAAAAAAAGTCTCACAATTCTATTTGAACTCAACTTTTTTCCTTTTCTAAATGCACCAAAACGGTATTAGGTAAAAGAAAATGTACCAAAAAATATTGCCGTTCTCATGTATAATATTACATTACATTTAATTATTTCATCACTGTAGTTGTTAGTTATAAATAAATCACTAAAATAGTCTTTTATATGACTAAGAGTCATAATCTCTTTGAGAAAACAAATAAATATCGTGTTATTTTAATAATAAAATTAATATAAATTTTGTTATTGAGAAATAAAAAATATAAATCAATCAAAATAAAATATAACAGCTTGCCGGACTCAAAATGCTTAGACCTAATATTTATACTTCTAATATAAAGAAGGAAACTATCGGAATAATAACTCTAGTCGAAGCCGTAAATATTTTTTTCTACGAAGTGTAATGCTTACGAAATAAGGTATCTATCCAAACACATTTTGTGCCAAAAAAAGAAATGTTTATGGTACACACGTAGTGATAGCCGAAGCGATTGAGTATTATTTTAATATATTTTTTATACAAAGTGAAGGTTTGTAAACAAGATTACTTCAATTTTAACAAGAAACGATTTTTTTATTAAAACTTTCGTCAGTGGTATTCATATTTATTATATATTTAAGGTTGGTCATGCACCGTCGTGCTGAAATTTCTACATTTCGTAAGGTAAAACATAATTTTTCTGAATATTTTGTAATGAAATTCTTATTTCAAGTAACGATTTTCTGATTTTCAATAAACATCCCGTACAGAATAGTTGTAGTAAAGTTTTGTAATATTTAAGAAAAGAAGAGAATTATAAAGGTAAGAATGAAGATATTTTTTTTCAAAAATTAAACGATCTACATAATTGTGTACACTTTTCTACAAAACTATAGTAAATTCCTAAAATAATGTAAATGTTACTTAACATTCATCTCATATAAGCTGAAATAATATCGCTCCTGCTTTCACTATGTCGTCAACTTTATATTTACTTTGTACATGTAAATGTAAATGAAACGCTACTATGTATTCAAAGAGATATAAATGTATTATATTATTTACATCGAAGTAATAAGTTTCTGTCACCATTGGATCTTGTGTTAGGTATGACACGAATGACATAATGGCTTGATGTAGGACTGATTTGATTCTTTCGAGAAAAAAATCAACAAAAAAAAAGATTTGAAAAAAGAATATGATCAAATTTTTTTTAATAAGAAATTGATTTAAAAATGTTACGAAATATTAATTGTAATTCTTAATTTAAAATTGTTATTAACATGCACAGCTTTGCTTTTGTTTTTAATATGCAAAATAATTTGTGTATAATATTATGTACTTGTAAGTATTAAATACAACAACGTTGAGGACATTTTGTATGGTTTTTGAAGTTTAAATAAAAAGAATTTGTTGCATACATTTTAATGTTGTTTTTATTCAATTTCTCCATACAGAAATGGATATATACTAGTACAGTAACTCCATCGTATGCTTGATTTAAATACCTAAACTATTCAGGATTTAATTATTATACTTTACCCAGCACTTTAATTTCGCAGTGGCTATCCGAGAGTAAATTTTCTCGATACAATATTCGAAGGATTTACCTTATTTTCCAACTAGGTAGTTTTGGTCAAAGAGATTGTAAAAAAATTAAGGGGAGAGTGAGTGATCTCCTATCTCACGGATGGCGTACCACACTATGGTACAAATTGTCTGGGGTTACTGGGATTTGCTCTATACAGTGTTTCTACAGAGCTTCGATGTCGCCTAGTATTTAGGTTGTGAAGATCTGATGGCAGTCACAGCACTTGAAAAATCGAAGCTCAGCCGTATACTGGGAAAAAGGTGGAAGGACAGGGCTTTATTTATTTATACATCATGCACTCTTGGTGCATTGGCGGACTTAATGCCTAAGGCATTCTCTAAGTCAACCTTTGGGTGATGCAGAGAGAACAAGAAGTAGGTGCATTTAGGGTATACCTGGTTCCCCGGCTACTGGTACCTGGAGACGGCGTGCGGTTTTTGGTCGGTTCGAGTCCGACATAATCACCCACTGGTGGGTGGTATCCGAGGGGAGTTCCGCACAGAAAAAAAAAGGTGCATTTTAGTTAAAGTTTGTTAGTAGTTATAATATCAAATACGTGTGCATAAACCTATCACACACTAGAACCCATACACATTATACATACATACGATTTACTTTATAGGGTACACCTCAGACCCTACTTGGTGGGGTCTTCTGGCTTAATATTCTCATTTGCATCAGTCGATCGAATCCACACTTTATTGCTGTAGTGAGTAAGACTCTTGTAGATTATGACACATCAAAAATTCTAAAAAACACGACCTTAAATTTAAAAGTGATTTCATTTTAAAATATTTTTTATAATATTTAAAATCTTTGATGTTGAACTAAAATAGAGAGTAATTATTTATTTTAACTAAGCTGTTGCAAGTGTCATAAAAACTTGTGAAATTTAAGGAGTTTCTAATTAGTCTTACAGTCACCCTTCATTGTTACGGACAGTTTGAACATGTTCAATGTAAAATTTAAAATGATTTTTCTAAAATGGATTCTATTCTTCTTCTTTTATAATAAAAAAATTTCATCGGCGGTATTTACTTACAGCTATTAAAGATAAATAAGAAACTAAGATTGTGGCCACCATTGTGTGATTGTGTGGTAGTGTGTGATTGTGTGTAGTAGTCAATACTTCAAGGCAGATTCGTTGCAGAGAGCTTACCTTTATATTGACGGTGGTATTTGAGTATGAGTTACATTATGTGTTGCAAGGTTACCCTTTGCAACAAACGATGCAACAATTTTTTTGATAGTCTTCATCACAACACACCATAACCTATTTTTCTTTTTTTTTTTATAAATACAACTGCCGCATTAGTAATATATCCTATTTTAAAAATTCATTCAAACACATACAAAGATTATTCAGACCCAGTAATACATTTTGTGTATCACACAAAGTTTTGTCCCATATGGGGATTGAGCCCACAATACTCAGCGCAGTAGGAAGCGGCAAAGAGACCGCTTAAACCACTACGCCATACGTGCAGTAAGCAGCAGTTGTGTGCTTCCTTTATTTTAACATTATAAATACACTGTTAATAAATATGTATTACTTGAATAGAAGCGTTTACATTTATGTATTAGAAAGGGCTGCACGGATGGCGCAGTGGTTTAAGCGGTCGCCAAGCCGCTTCCTACTACGCTGAGTGTTGTGGGTCCGATCCCCACATGGGACGACACTTTGTGTGATCCACAAATTGTTGTTCTGAGTCTGGGTGTTCTTTGTGTCCGTTTCATGTATGTTTGTAAAGTCCCTCGCGACACAGGATACATAATATATATCCTAATGCGGGAGTTGCCTTTTAAAAATAACAATAAAAAAAACTCAATATAAGTACAATGGGCAAACATTTTATGTATCGACGGGTTTGTATGACGCTTTTTGACTGAATCGCATGAATATTAAAAGGGTAAAAAACCCTTTTGCTCACCCAAGGATCCTTTGGTTGACAAAAATATTATTTGACATGACATTATAATTATAAAAATAGTGGACATACCTACTTAAACAAGATTTCGTTTTGTTTATTAATATACTCACGACATTTATTAGTAAAGGGGTAGACAGCGGTGTGTTAAAATGGATATATTTTGCGGACTTTATAATATAATAAGCCTTTTATTCTGAACTTCTAAGTTGAGTTTGTTAAGCTCAGCTTGCCTCTTGCCTTCTCTAATGTCCATTAGGATGTGCGGTGTTACCAGTGTTACCGGACCGATACGACCTTTAAACCTTTAAGAAAAGAGCGTACACCTTCCTCAAAGGCCGGTATCGCGCTTGTTACTCCTGAGTTGCAGGCGTTTATGGGTGGCGGTAGTCGCTTTCCACCACATCTGCTCATTCGCCTCCTCTTCCATAAAAAAACATACTTTATATAACATTATAAGTATTTTTTTTGGTCGGTATTTTTTCTAAGTATTAATCCAAGTCACTGAACTCGAAGATGTCTGTGAGAAACTGTTTATAAACGTAGGGCGCTGTCAGTGAGGGCGAACATGATAGCTCGCAGGTTTGCACGTTGCTCGACAGTAGTCAAACTTACGCTTTTCAGATCGTATTGCACTTTGTTTTACACGTGCAGCCTGTGGGCTTACTATACTCAAGCATCGTACAGTGCCTTCAGAGTCCAATACAATAACGCCTTCAGGGTACTGCTGGGGCACCGTTTCTGTAGTGCATCAGGGATGTTTGCTGAACATCGCGTAGATTGTTTTTATGCTACGATGCGTTAAAGATGCACATATCTGGTGCGCAGGGTGCGCGGCAGCGTCAACAGTATCCTGAACATGATCTGTGGTTGCCTGGACTGTGGTTACATCAATCGTTGCTGCGCAATTGCGTACGGAATGGCACAGCAATGATTGTTGTGTGTTTTGTTTTATGATTTGTTTTCTTTATGTACTGTACTAATACTAGGCTCTAAGAATATTATTACTAACAAATTGGACACCATGGTTTGAAATAAAAAGTTTATTATTATTATTAAAGCTATGACCAACCAAAGAGGATCACTTCAAAGTAGTTCTTTTATTTCAGCACCATATTTTACCTATCACTAAATAAAAGAATTTACTGAACTGAAATACATTGAAGTACCTAATTATTTTATATGACGTCAGTTTAAAAATTTGCTATACAACATTATCATACAGTACATGTCTGAATATTCTGAAGTTGTCCATTAATCATATCATGGCGTATATCGCTTGTTTTTCTGGACATCGTTCGCGTTTAACGCTCAACTGCGCGTTACATTGTATTAATGATCTACATGAGAAATAGCTCAGATATATGCTTCGGACGTAATATATTAGATATAGTAGCCGCGATGAGAGAGATAAGGTAATCTATCTTTGATTGTCATAATCTGCGGTTGTGGTAACATGAGTCGTGATCATATAGTTCTGATTTAAAGGACACGTACAGTTTTAATATGCACTAAATATCAATCATCATTGCAGGCATATATGTATGGATGTATGTTTGTATATTTATGTTTTTTAAAATTTATAGTATTAAATATTACGTAGTAATTATATCTACATATATACCCAGTATATCTGTGTAGTATAACATCTTGCAACGGACTACAATTTAAATAATTTATCTCATTACACACCTGCCACACACAAATCTCTGCACCACCCCAAGGTTGACTGGAAGAAAATGCCTATGGTATTAAGTCCGCCTTATACAATGTATTTGCAGGAAGTATAAATAAATAATATTTCTATCATATATCACGAAAATGACTACCTAATTTCAGTTCTTATGGTAGCTACCATAAGAACTGAAATTCATTCATTCTTCATCATGGAGTTAAGCAACCTGCCGCATAGAACACGTGGATTTTCTATTATCTTTCTATTCTCTTTCTATTCTATTTCTCAAATACCTCTTTCTCCTACACCACCACTTTCCGCACTCCAGCTACCTTGGTAAGGTCGTCTTTCTATTTCTCAGAGGAATGTAACGAATAATAATAATAATTTAATAGAAATTATTACCCTACTCTTCATCTACTTCTACTAAAAGCACAATATTAAGCGTAAAACCATTACAGCATTTAAAAAAAAATGACACGTATTCACTGCTGAAGGTAATTACTACTCTTAAACATACTTAAAGACCCAGAATTCGTTTTTTTTTTTAGATAACTCCCCGCTTTAGGAATGCATCCCGTGTCCCGGACGACAAAAAACAAAGGACACCCAGACTCAGAACAACAATTTGTGGATCACACAAAGTGTCGTAGTAGGAAGCGTCGTGGCGACCGCTTAAACCACTACGAAATACGTGCAGTCAAATTTTCATTTGTAAATGCTTAAAGACGTGAACTAGGTAAAACTACTCGCCAACTAAAATTTAGAGTAGTGTCCTTTACTTTTGCACTAACGTTCAGGCATATCAATGCAAAAAAAAAGAAAAATGACCTAGTAGACTATTTCGTCACTAAAGGTCTCCTCCCTCATCTCTATCACATCAACAGCCTTGAATAATCCACTGCTGGACATAGGCCTCTCCTTAGAAAGGAGGTTTTGGCCTACTATACCACGCTGGCCAGACGGGTTGGTATAGAGTTTGTGTCAAGTTTTCCTTCTGTTTGCCGCTGTTGTCCTGCGTAGTTTGTCCCCTTAGTCGGCTTTTGCGACACCCAGGGGATAAATAGGGGTGGTAACACTCCGTCTTCTTAATCTGTTACCACACGGATCCGTCATCTCTATGCTGCCAATCTAATTTCGACCTATTACATGACCATACCGCAATCGATATAGTATAATTTCACATTATCTGTATTTCATCCCAAATTGTAGGTGACTTTTCGTGTGATGGATTAAGAGTATGAAGTATCACCACCCCTATTCATCCCATGGGTGTCGTAAAAGCCGACTAAGGGAGCAAACTACACAGGACAACAGCATTGCAAAGAGAAGGGAAACTTAAAACAAACGCTATAACAACCCGTCGGACCAAAAACTCCTTTCAGAAGAGGACTATATACTTATTTTTTTTTTTTTTGTTGACGGAGTGGAAAATCCCTTCGGATCTTCGGCTCCTTGGGGATATAGGAGCCAGGAGTATGTGGTGATTAAACTAAAAACCACTCCGACGGCCAGCCTTAGGCGCCCTGCTCTGGGGAGAACCCGGGCCATGTGATTTCAGGTCCCCCAGATCGACGCCGCACCTAGCTAGGTCCCATCTCAGGGAAAGTGGCTTCTCCCTGCCTCTCAGCCTATCCAGATGTTGCAGCCCGATCACATTTTCAGTTCGATCAGGCTGCCATCCTTTCCCCTACCGCAGCAATTAATCTGCCACCAGAGGTCCCCACTCTCTGGCGGCCCGCGGTCCCGTCGGCTGCTCATTACGTCGTCGACGTCTACGGCTCGGGATCGGCCCTCTCCCGATCCCGTTCAGCGGTCTCTTTCTGGAGCATTACAGCTTCACAGAAAGAGACCACTGCGCCCCAGCCCTCCTCACCCGCCAGCATGGCAGTAATGATTGCTGGCGGGGACAAGTCTCGTCCGATTTCATCGACCAGGACTTCGCGTTCAGATGCCCACGCGGGGCAGTCTTCCAGCGTGTGCTGGGCGGAGTCCCAGTCGGCTGCGCAGTGCTGGCATTGTGCCGTCTCCTCGCGTCCAATCCGATTCAGGTACTCACCGAAGCAGCCATGCCCAGTGAGCACCTGCGTCAGTCGGTAGGTGACGCGACCTCCATCCCTTCCTACCCGAGGTTTGGCAAAACGGCACCGACAGCACGTTGGCGCGCATTCCGCGGCTGTTCCAACCGCGTGCGCCACTGCGCCAGGGCCTGTCGGTGAGCGTTTCGCAGCATTTCGAGCTCGTCCTGGTCGTTCCCGCTCTCACCCAGGCGGATCGCGCGAGTCTGTTCACTTTCACCTCCCTTCCTTCAATTTACTTATCTTTTATAAAAAATCTTTATCTTTTGTAAGAAAAACTATAATACTTTGATTATAGTTTTTCTTCAAATTTACGGATATGTGACTAGTATTTGAAATAAATAGCTAGAAGTAGTTCGAGCGAAAATGAAATTTCTGGTGTTTATTATTTTTATATATTGTCCGTATTATTCGTTATTATGTAGAGAGAATATATCTCAATGGGAAAATATCGAGAACAGAAAAAGCAATTACTGTAACTCTAGTGATTCTTATTGTACGGAAATTATTTGTTTAATCTATGGAGCAAAAATGAAATACGCCGAGTAATATTGTATTATTATTCTGATTTATTTTGACTATTTTTTCATTAATTATGTTTTTATATTCATGATGTAAAATAAATTGTGTTCAATGTAACAGCGGTTAGGTTAGAACTTCAGAAGCAGTAATCTTTTATTTCTGAGGTACAATCTATACAAATAAATAAAATTGAATTGTCTGGTTGTAATATCAAAACAATAGGTTTTTTCATACTCACACGGTTATTTGCACGATACCTATGCCTAAAAACCAGTCTAAATATTTTTTGTATGTCTATCTTAAACTCAAATATCTTTATTTAAAAAAAAATGATATCGTCTCTTGTGTAGACTCTAAAGTTATGACTTTAGAGTCTACACAAGAGACGATATCATTCAGAGACGATCTATGTCAACAGTCATAGATTTAAGTCAATGTTCAGTAATACGAGTACAAAAAATATCAATTGCTTTGTCGTTCATGAACAATTCCACCTCCAAGTCTCTGCCCATCACTCCTCTAATATTTCTGATGCACCAAAATTATATTATTTATTTTATTATATCTAATAAATATAGAGTACATTCATTTTCTAAAAGTATTCAAGTTAATACTGCAAGACTCTATTGTCTTATCAATCAAATTCAATTATTTATAATGTCAATCACATTATTAAATAAATTATTCGAAATGTCATTTAAAATTTAGTAAATGTCAAAAGAATTATCTGCCAAGTTATTGGCAAAGTAATTATGGGTAATGTCAATTTGCTCGATAGAAGCAATAGTTTTAGCCAAGTTCTTGGATGTAATTGAAAAATAATATGATAGCGAAAATGCTATCTGTCTATTACAATAATTGGAAAGGTAACGTATACCTTTTGTCAATGAAATATTATTACTAACAAGCTTGTTAATGTCAATTAATTGTAATTTATTATAATGAGGTCCATTTATTTAGCAAGTTAAAATGTGCATCATTATTTTTTTCCTCCTATGACAACTTTTTACTAAGAGGAAGTGTAAACAACACAATTTTACTGACATTTAACACACAATTATAGTAATGATTCAAAATACCCTATTTTTTTTACATTTTCTCTGTTACCAGCAAAAATGACCAATAAATTATTTATGTTCAAATTCATTTTAGAATTTAAAACCTAAGCTATGATATCATTAAGAGTAGAGTGAGGCATACAATAATTGCTGAATAAATGTCCCAAGTGTGTATTTAACATTAAGGGATCCATGTCCTTTCCTATTTCATCACTAAATATTGTTATGTTTTGATTTTTGTACAGTTTGTATTCTATTGTCAATGTCTATATTGTCTATGTCTGTGTGTCTGTTTCTTCCGGGTAATCTGCAACGGCTGGATCGATTGCTGTCTATATAAGGAGTAATTTAGGCTATTTTTCCTCTCAGAAAAATCCTTTAAAATTTTGCCCGCTCTAGGAATGGAACCCGAGACCTTATGGACTGCAGTCGCGTACCGTACCAAGGCAGCAACTAATTAATAATAAAATTATGAGTAATGCTTTAAATCAATACTAAAATGTGTACATATGTAATACCATTAATACTTAGATATTTTTTTATCTAAGTAAAGTAAATACGTATGTACAATTTTTTTTCGGTCGTGTGATAAACTAACTAGGCAAAATCTGTGCTACGATAAACAGACTACTGATAAACACACAATATTATATATAGACAATATATTAATATTTACGAATACAAAGAGTCTTAGTAAGATTGTATTTGATTTTTTAATAATCTATACTTTAATAACTGAAACGTAAAATATAGTGAGATAAAAAGAATAATTTAAATAGTAAAATTTAAACTCTTTGATAAATTCCATAAACATCAAAATACAAAAGACATATGTTTATTAAATTATAAACAAAAAAAACAAAACCAAATTGGGTCTATCCGTTTGGGAGCTATGATGCCATGAACAGATAAAAAGATACGTAGAAACAAATATATAACTTATAACACTCAACCTTTTGTTAAGTACATTG
Source organism: Arctia plantaginis (assembly GCA_902825455.1). Taxonomy (NCBI): domain Eukaryota; kingdom Metazoa; phylum Arthropoda; class Insecta; order Lepidoptera; family Erebidae; genus Arctia; species Arctia plantaginis. Next base: position 2,063,364 of record CADEBD010000302.1, read on the forward strand.
AAGATGGTTACAGACAGTTACATTTTTAGTTACATCATTAAGTCCGCCAAAGTCAAGAGAAGGAAACTCGTCTTATCTCGCTTCCACACACTTAATAGTTACAAAAGTTAATTATATTAACAAAAGAGATAACACAGGCAAGCAATCAGAGCGTCTAGTTGAGGCGCAGTGTACTTTGTAGTCTGTGAAATAACTAGAGAGGTTCTCTTAAACTATTTAAGATGAAAACACTAAAAACGAAATCGCTGAAGTTCATTTTGATTGAGCTTGATAATTTTAGTAGATGTTGGAAATTTAAGTATTATTTATTATTTATTTAAGTCAATGTTGGATATGAAACTGTGGTCTATGTGAGAAATTTTGTTTGAGGGATACAAATAGATAGAAAACTTTTTATTTGTACACCGTTTTACAATTAGTATCTGAGCTTAGCTTATGCTACGAGTCAGAACTACAACAAAAAAGAACATTTTATTATATATTCTACATAGAATAACAAAGACCTGTGCAAATAGAATAGTTCATGATACAAATATTTGCCTTCAAACAGAATCTAACCCGAAATTGATTCAACTTGTAAGCTCACCATCATTTGCATACCCTTATCTTATTTAATTATAATTAAATCGACCATTTAAGTAAATATATAACTAAATTTCCCTTGAAACATAAATTCCACGGCAAACAAAGCTATAGATTAATGTCAGACGACACCGGCACACCGTGGAATTTGTTACAATTCACAAGTAATTAAGAAAACGTTTCGCAGCTAGTTATCTGGGCTTTCTGCTGATGACCATAATTATTCGGATAGGAAATTAAATACGAAGGTACACCGATTCAATATAACTTTATAGCTTACGTAATATTTGGAGATTAAATTAATTGTACGAAGTTTAAAAGATTAAGTTCAAATTATCTTTAATATTTCTTAATCTATGTGTAAAATCTTTTAAGGGTATTTGTTACTGAATGACGCCAGAACAGCTGGACGAATCTTATTGAAATTTCGTAGAAATACATGTCTTACGTAGGAAAGTGCATTAATTGAAACTAAGTTCCAAGAAAGATAATTAAAAAAAATGTGTTGAATTACAAATACATTATTTTTTAGATACCTGTTAGCCTAGAAACTAGTGAATAAAACATGTGATATACGTATGAACTACCGGCTAAATACTAAGTAGTAGTCTCCAATTGCAGCATTATGGCAGCAAATCATCTTCGCTGACTGATTTGTCTGATGAGATGATGAGATGAAATGTTATTGGGTGTACTTTTAATGCGAGTTGTAAATTATGTTATACTAACTTTATTCAAAATTCGAATTTAAAAAAATTAGCACTGTCATTTAATGTAGCAGTGTTGCCAGGCTTCTGAGAATGCTACCAGTAGGCGACTATGATGATGAGCGGATGGTAACTCTCGCTTAAAATCAATCACCCACAACTATATTTTTACTTCTATATTAATTAACCTGTACTCAAGAGCATCAGTAATCTCAGGGCCTAATCCACGACTAGACGGACACTTGCATCCCACGCTAACGTGTAAATTATTCTGAAACAAAAGCACGTTTTAATGTAAACTCATGTGGTGTGGATATTAAAATTCTGGTTTATCCTTCGCTTATAAAGTTCAACTTGAGTTGCTTGAAGGTAATTTAACTTAGTTTAGCATCTTGTAACATTTAAGAGAGTGTTGTTGTAAAGTACAACTTTTCATTTTAATGCATAGCCATGATTCTAATTAGGATATACAAGTCCAACAGTTCTTGTTCTTTTTTTAGTAGAGTTTCCTTCTCTTACTCTTCTCTAAAACTCATCTTCTGCCTCTCCTCGAGTGATAACTCGTCATCCTCTTTTACTTATTTTTCCGTTGGATTGCAAAATGGTTTCGGCTTTTTTCTTTTATGGACTTTAATCCTCCTTGGGGACTGTTATAGTCCTTCGTACATAGTAACAAACAAACAAATAGTCCCTCATTCGGCGGGTTCGATTCCCACCCAGGACAAATATTGTGTGACGAACACGGTCATATGTTCTGTGTCTGGGGTGTAATTTAGCTATAATATGTATCTATTTAAAAATATATAAGTATGTTTATCGGCAATCTGGTTACCATAGCACAGGCTCTGCCTAGTTTGGGATCAGACGGCCATGTGTGAAATGTGTGAGGTATATTATTAAATATATTATATTTTATGTCGTTAAATTTTAAAATATTTTCGACTTTTTCTTATATAGCCATTTAAAATGCTGTTAACTACGTGTTTCGGTCAAGTCTAAAATAAATTTTATAATAATAAAATGAAAATAAATTACCATTATTTTGTATGTACACATTACAATAGATAGAAAAACAGCTTAATAACTTTACTTAAAGACTTAAATAAGTCTATTTTGATAATCTAATAGATTTACCTTCTAAAAGTTCTACATTCAAACTCAAACAATCCTATTTTCAAGGACTGATAAGTGCGCAGTAATACCATTCGTCGTTCGAAATAAATTCGCATTCACGTACATTCACCACAAATGTTTATGTAACCACCTTCAGGCGATAAAGCGAAAATATTGAAATTTTTTCCAAAAATATTTTCTTTTATTTGCAAATAATGGCTTCTAAACGTATGAGAATGTCAACAGAGGACGCCACTTGTCACGTAACAGTGAAATATGAAAAACGTGTATTCACAGTTAAATTATTCAACGGCTCTTGGTAAGGTGGCAACGGAGGAAAATTTACATTTGTTTGATTTACATGAAGATAATATTAAAATAGAAAATATTAAGGAAATGTTATGAAAACTAAATAAGATAAAGTTTGCTAAATCAGTTGGCATCAATGAGAAAAATGCAAAGATAGAAACTAGGTACAAGATTTTACAATATTACACAGAATATGACATAGGGGAGATTATGATGTTAATTTTCAAAAGAAAAAGAAATTGTCCAGTATTTACTAATAGTGCCCGGCGGGCAGCGTTGTAACAATCTCGGTTACTGGCTATATCAATTCGAATTTATTTGTAGAGGCTTAAGCATTTTATTGCCACTGTAAAGCCAACACAAGATAAAAAGGTGTTGCTTCTGTTAGACGAGCATACGACCCATACGAAGAATTGGGGCGCTAATTCTGGCAAAAGAAAATAGGAAAATTATGTTGACTTCCTGAACATGCTAAACATCGACTTCAACCGTTGGATATATAATTTTTAAGCCATTAAACACTCATTACCTACAAGGAAATGAGAAACGACTTCGGACAAACCCCGGCAGGCAAGTTATTCAATACCAAATAGCAAGATTGTTGGAGAAGCCTACGAACGAGCAGCTACTACAGGTTGTGACAAGCGGAGAGTTTGGCCAGTAGACAGAAATCTCTTTCCAATACACATGTTTGAAGCAGCCGATGCCCTTAATGGAAATCAAAGTTCATTACGGAATAAATTGATACCAACAACTTCAAGTTCTACGAACGATAAAAATAATTATTCTACAATGAGTCCCCAGCCCTCTACATCAAAAGAGACTAACACGTCCAGTAAAGCCATAACAGAATCACTGGCGATTCTGTCAGAGAATTAAACAAATAAAAGAACAACTGTACAAAAACCTGTTGAAATATCTTCATTCCCGTATAATTATCTCTAGAAGAAGGTATCCAATGAAAAAGAGTTGGCAAAGCAAAACAGAAAGGTGCTAAAACGTCAAAAGCTAACAAAAAAGAAGTGTTCAAGAAGGAAGTAGTAAGAAAGAAGACTCCGAAGCAAAGAAGGCCAATTACGTACCAGTAGATTAAGTGATCATGACGATGAACTATATGACGACGACAAAGATAAAAATGATGAAATTGTATGTGTTTCGTGCGGTAAGCACTATTTTAAAAAACATGGACCCCAGGTAGAGTAGCTGCAATGCGTGCGGTACAAGAGATGGCTACATGAAACCTGAACCACAAACCCCGACATATGTGATGATTGCTTGAATTAATTATATTGTCATTATATTTAGTAGAAGCATTCTTGTTGAGTATTTGAAACTTTTTACTTAATAATAACTTATAATTGTTATTAAGGTATAATGATTACGTAAGATATTTGAAGACTCTTAAGTAAAATTGTCCTTTTTAAAAATATTTTGATTAAGTAAGATTTCCAATGAGTTTTTTAAGTAAAATTATTCTTTTTGAAGTAAATGTTACGTTAAAAGAATATATATCACAACGATACTAAACTGCGTTCTTTTTTTAAAATAATTATGTGTTGTTTAGCTTAGATAGAATTGTATGGCTTAACTTCAAACTCGGTTAAACCCACCTTCTAAGGAGATTTCTAAGAAAACGTGATAAAAATCTTAATTCGATGATTTAAAAGGCATTATTTTATTATAATGACAATAGTATTGAATAAAGGATTCTGTTCAGCAAATTCATTATGAAAGTCAGTCATTGTTTAGAAAAATTCATGACTAAATTGGATTTACTTTCATTTGAAATAGTTGAATGCGATTTTTCTATCTTTGGAAAAACTCAGTGTGGATTTGATTTAATAGATCTGGATCTAGCTAGATTTAAAAAAATACGAATATAACTAGGAATGTGTTAGCAGCAAAATCACGGAATACCATCGACTGTTAAATTTGTGATAGCTAACTTAATATATCAAAAAATAATACGGACTATGAGAAAATTTAGTTATATTTTACAAAAAGAATGTTTTTTTACCAAAATGAACATCTTTAAACAAAATTTAATATTTCTTCTGAATAATCTTCTTCATCTCTCCAGATTAAAATTTCTAAAAAATTATTGGATATTTCACATAATTCTATTTTAATTAATTCATTTAGTTTATATAGCATGCATATAAAAATCGCAAAACATATTTATTTATTTTCTTAAACTGATATTTTGATCCTGTATACCTACACAAATATGTTCGGATAGTTCATGTAACATTTAACAACAACAAATTTATTTATGCTTTTTACATCCAAATTATTCTGTAACAGTAGAACAACGAAGTATAGATAATCGATACATCGATAATAGTTAAAACAACACTAGTGCCAACTCAAGACTTCCAAACGACCCTAGATAGGTATTTCAAAGTTTTCGCTCCTTTGTCTTTCTTTCGGCAGCCTTTTATATCAGGCGGTTTGCGGGCTTTGTTTGGTGGTACAATCTTAATGGAATTATCCATTGGAACTCGCTATTTATTAAAAATAAGCAATAAAAAGCGACAGACTACTGTGCTATTGTCGCATAGTTTACGTCAACTGACGGCCATGTTACTTAGACTTTAACTACAATTGAAAACAAAATGTCTCGTGGATCTGTCTGATTTAGATAAAATATTTTGACTTTAAAGGTTTTTTCTCAAAAACCTTGCGGCTTTATTTACTGAGGGAATTGTTTCAAAGCTTATTTTTTACCCTTTCTTTTGATACCAAAATCTTGAAAATGCTCGGAATTGGATTTATCCGAGTTTAAAGTTCCAAGGATTCTGGTGGTCCAACTTCAGATATCGGTTGCTTAAATTGGACTGAACGACAACTTTGAATGAATAATTATTTTTTATTAGTTGCGACAATGTTTCGATAACGACATATGGATACTATCTAGTTACTTAATCAAGCTATATTTTGAATCATTTTTCAGTCTTATGTCTAGAAAACATAGTCCAATATAGGTTACTCTCCCCTATCAAGTCTATGTAACCGAAATATTGCAGTTTTTAAAATACTCCCCGTATTTTAAAAACTGCAATATTTCGGTTTAATATAATTATTTTAATTTTTAGTTGGGTAACAGTCTATCCCGTACCAACCCGTCTAGCCAGCTTGGTATAGTAAGCCAAAACCTCCTTTCTATGGAGGCCTATGTCCAGCAGTGGACTATTGAACTATACTAATTCATCATCATCATCATCAACGGCCTATGCTGTTGATGATGATGTTGATGAATTAGTTAGTTGGTTAGTTATTACTATTACTTAAATATTTCCTCCGGAATCCAATCAATGAAGTAAACGTATACCGAATAAAGTAAATAAAAGTGAACTCTCGTAACTCATATCAGGTAGCTTCGTTTATTCTTTTATTTAGTTTTGTTTAACCTCGTAGTACGAAATATTTTGTGGATATTTTCTTTTGAATATTTTTGTCATTTTTTCTTAAGTGGCGAGTGGTGGTCGCCAAGGAATTTTAAAGCCAAGTCAAATAAATTATTTGACAAATCAATATGCAACAATTTTTAAACTTAAAACATTTAAGATTAATATGCTCGAATATTGCCCACTGGGTGATCACTAATCTTAATTAACACGTCGCTTTTACCAAGACCTTTGAAAATGTATGGTTAATGTGGGTATATGACATTACACTATGGAGAAATATCTGCTCATCTCGTCCTAAATTATTACCTCGTAACTCTTAGACGCTTTACCTTCGTGGTTTCGTTATGTTTGACATCAAACGATTATGAAAACGAATGGAATTTAGGCGAGTTTAATTAATGTAAGTGCTAGAATTCAAAAAGTAAGAGTTTTAGAATTGACGACCGGATGGCGTAGCGGTTTGTGTAACGGACTGCTATTCCAAAGGTCGCGGGTTCGATTCCCGCTCAAGTCAAACATTTGTGTGCATGAACATTTAACGTTTGATTTGGTCTGGGTGTTTCTATGTATAATATGTTTGTATTTACAAAAAAAAGTATATATGTATTTATATCAGTTGTCTAGTACCCATAGTACAAGCTCTGCTTAGTTTGGGACTAGATGGCGTTGTGTGAATGTGGTAGAATATTATTATTATTAATATGACTGCGGACGCCTAAAGTAATCGAATAATAGAACAAAATCGAATGTTATAGAAAAACTTTAAATATCCCAGATTGTTCAGTAATGTTCTAGTAATTTCCAGATCGAGTCAGGCAATATAATTATTATGAGGTTTTTCTTGAAAAATCTCACGTTTACCATGTTCTTATATTTCAATCTCATGTTTATTTCCTGGAACTTTCTATGAGATAAGCCCAACCTAGTTTTCTATACAGCAAACAAAGAAATGCGAAAAACAGTGAACAGTTAAATCGGTGGTTAAATCGAATATTAATAAAACAATTTTCGATTGCGTAGTATTACGTTCAATGTAATAACCTCCTTTCTAAGGAGAGGCTTATGTCCAGCAGTGGACCATTAAAGGCTGTTGATGATGATGATGATGAATTCAATGTAATCAGTTTGTATAAATTCTGCAATAAATTTTGAAAATTCTGTATAATTTGTGCAAATAAATTGATGACATGTAATCATTAATGTAAGTTCATTCACGTCATCATCACATCAACAGTCTTTAACAGTCCACTGCTGGACATAGGCCACACCTTAGAAAAGAGGTTTTGGCCTACTATACCACGCTGGCCAGACGGGTTGGTATAGGGCTTGTGTCAAGTTTTCCTTCTCTCTGCAGTGCTGTTGTTCTGCGTAGTTGTCTCCCTTAGTCTTTTCATACGACACCCACGGGATGAACGGGGTTGGTGATACTCTGTATACTTAATCCGTCACCACACGGTTCATTATTTAAATTGAATAGCTAGAATTTGTTCGAGTAGTCAATCCAAAAGAACGGATCAAAGTAAGACTGAATAAATGAGAAAACTTGAATCCTGTTTATGACTTAATTTTTAACTATTTGTTTTTTATAGTTTCTTATGGTTTTTGTACATAAAAGACCTATACCTATTTTTAGATATAATTCAAAGACAATTCTTTGGAAGATGAAACTATTTGGAAAATTGTTTATATTAACATATATTGTACGATTTAAATTCCAGCTAAACAAGTTGGACCCACTCCAACCACTTAAATTTAGCCAGTTCTACCTGGAGCTGAACCAACTGAGGACATTAAATCTTTGTTTACCTTAACTATAATTTCAAGAATGTACAAAACAAAGAATTTTATTTTCCTTTAATATAAAAAACCAAACTAAACCAAACCACTAATAATCCACACTAGTCCATACTAATATTTTAAATGTATCCGTCTTTCCATCTGTCTTTTATGTCTGTTACCTCTTCACACTTAAACAGCAGAACCGATTTATATGAAATTTAGGTATAGATATAGTTGGAGTCCCGGGAAAGGACAACTGATAGTTTTTATCCCAGAAATCATCCTTTCTCCTTTCAGGGGGTGAAAAGGGAGGTGGAAGATTGTATGGGAAATCAATGACCGCTGAACTGATGTAGATGACATATAGATAGTTTCACTCTCGAGGAAGGTCATAGGCTACTTTTTACCACGATAACCCACATACAGACATTTTATAATTTTAAAAATAATTCGTACCTTATTTTGACTTATAAAAAACTCACGACACTGCGTTAACTGAACACACATTAAGTTAAACTATAAACTTAATAAATTTACAATTAATTACTGTCCCTTATTACTCAGCATTTGCTTTCAACTGAATACCATAAAACGGTAAGCATCAAAATCGATACCATTACAAGAAAAGAACGCAGAAAATTACTTCCTTATCATTACTGAGTCCTTATCCATACTACATCTTAGAAATGGAGCAAACACATTTTCGTATAGATTAAATAGGTAGTATTTCCGATGGAACTATTATGATTATGCCCATAGGAACCCTTACACTTTTGGCTCCAAAGAAATGTTACCAAACGTTCAAATAAAGCGCTCTCCGATCAAATCCCTTGCAATTTATAAGATGTTTATCAGTTAAAAAGCTGTATTCAGAAGTTTTTATTACATCAATGGAATAAAATTGCTAAAGAAACCTTTTTGAGAAGTGTTTAATAGTAGAATGAGTCGGCGCTATTTGAGAAGAGTGTGTTCATGTTTTGAATTAGATGAAAATAGATATATATTTGGTTTCGTTAGAGATTTTTCTTATCTGTGTAATTTATATAAAAGGTTATTGTCATATTTTTAGACTTTTTAACATAAATTTATAATACATTTCATTCACTTTGATTACTGTATCCTTTATACTTTTTTGGTTACCTCACATTTCGGCCGAACTTTTGCAATCGTCGTCATGAGTACCTTTTTTGTTAACGGGGTGGAAAATCAATTCGGATCTTCTGCTCCTCGGGGACTCAGGAGCCAGGAGTATGTGGTAATTCCACTAAAAGCCAACGCGACGGCCGGCCTCAGGTGTCCTACTCTGGGAGGACTCGGACCTTCTATTGGCATCATATTAAAAATGCTATTAATGCAATTATTCATATAAATAAAACAGTGTTTCTTGCTACGATTGCGATGGAATTGATAGCATTTTAGATTTTGGAAAGCGTTTAGGTTTATTGTTGAATGCGAAATGTCGTTATAATTTATTTACGGGTATATCGTATGTGTGTTCTTAAGGCAAAGTTTAAAAATATATGACTCTTACTATAAACTTTTCTTCAAGGCACTAACTGATATCTGACACTGGCACAGTTTTCAGTCACACACTATCTGTTTGATTATCGGATTAGATATCAGTATATCTAATCTGATAATCAAACAGATAGTATTAGTTATCATGACTTAAGCTACTTAATGTACAGAAACGGGACATTCAATATTAACAAACCATTAACAAAATAACAATTTATTTTGTTGATTTGTTAACTGTTTTTAAAATCTTGCAAAAATACACTGAAAATCCAGTAACAGACCTAAATGGCCAGTTAACCCTTGGACTAATGACACCCCATTTGTCTAAATTGGCCCACAACTTTAGTTGCTAGCTATTAATTATAGTTTACCCTCTTTTTGTTGGCTAATCCCTTTGTTACTTCGGTTTAGACGTAGATGTTGTGAGATTCATTAAATGTTGTCGTTTTTTGGTTGACGATAAGTATCTACCTTGACAATGTGTTTTCGTTTTTTTTAAATAGAGTAACATATTCATTTAAGTATCTAGTATTTAACTATCTTTATTAGATTAGCTTGCGTTTTTTTTATAATTTAAAACTTCCTTAACTTTTTACTAAAGTCATAATAAGGAAAACTTTATGTTATTAGAAAAAAACAACAATGTAATACACGGCGATTAAAACAAACACTTTTTTTTATGTAAGCAGAGAAAACTTACATGTGTGAAAAATGAATTTTATATAAAATCTTATCTGTGTGGTGACGGATTAAGAGTAGGGAATGTCACCACCCCTTATTCATTCTGTGGGTGTGGTAAGAGCAAACTATATAGGACAACAGCACTGCAAACAGAAGGAAAACTTTTTTTTTTGTGTTTTAAAAAAGACAACATTAGGATTAAATCATGTGTCGCGGGGGACTTTACAAACATACATGAAACGGACACAAAGAACAACCAGACTCAGAACAACAATTTGTGGATTACACAAAGTGTCGTCCCATGTGGGGATCGGACCCACAACACTGGGCGTAGTAGGAAGCGGCGTGGCGACCGCTTAAACCACTACGCCAACCGTACAGTCCTTGACACAAACTTGACACAAACCTTATTCCAACACGTCTGTCCAGCGGAGAATAGTAGGCCAAAACCCAATTCTAAGGGGAAGCCTATGTCCAGGAGTAGATTATTAAAATCTCTTGATATAAATTCTTAAAATGTACGACCAGACCAGATTGTTATCGAAATGACTTTCGTTAATGGCCTTTTTGGTCTACAGAATAAATAAATCTTCTCATATATCATGGTCAGTTTCCTTCCCCTCTGAGATTAATTATGTGCCCATCAGGGTTTAATCATATAATCAATCAAATCATGAAATTGAACAAAGGGAAAAGTTAAGAAAATTGTACAATGAAATGAAATTTGATTAAAGACTAAATAGATCAACATTTATGAATATAAAACAAAGCGACCCTTTCAGGCCACTGACTGGCAATGGGATAAGCATACTCTTTTGGGTGACCCTAATAGGAAATTAAAAGGGTTCTTATTAACCTTAAAGTATAAACTAAATATTGGTATTATTATACTACTATGATACTATGTCGGACTCGAACCGACCAAAATCCGCACGCCGTCTCCCGTACCAGTTGCCGGGTAACCATGTGTACCCTAGGAAGGAAATTCCTGATACTTCGATGTACCTCGGGCCATCTACGGCGTGTAAATGACCCCCTCCTGTGTGAAAACCCCTATGTCCCCTTTGTGATCTCTCCTAGGGTGACAAATGGCCTCATCTACCACCTCCAGGCCTGCGTTAATGGTGGACGGAGGTCATTCTGCGACTTCCGGCGCCGGAACCTGTCGTTCCGTCTGCGGTACCTGACCCGTTGCCGGGCCTGGCGGGCCGGGAGAGTATTAAACCTCTCGTGGTCCCGCTGCGCCATCTCCTTTGAAAGCATAACTTGGTCGTAGAAGGAGACGGCGGAGTTCCGCATACTCTCGCTCCGTACCATGGCTGCAATCATGTTACCAAGCGAGAGAATTCCACCTCCAACAACGCCTCTGCTCCACCCACGCTGGGCATTCTGCCAGCGTATGGAGCGCGGTCCGGCCATCGCAGTGGTGGCACTCAGGCGTTAGCTCCTTGCGGATCAGAGACAAGTGAACTCCGAAGCATCCTTTCCCGGTGATCACCTGCGTCAACCGGTATGCGTTTCCAAACGCTCGGTTGCCAAAGTCGTTCCTTCCACTCCTCCACGAGGACCCGGCGGAGTTGGGATTTTTGATCCTCGATTTCTCAAGACTCAGGACACCGACCCAACTTCCGCCGCAAGGGCTCTTGCCTCCAGATCCCACGGTGGAGTTCCAGCCAGGAGACTCGCCGCCTCAAAGGTGATCGTGCGGTACCCTTATGACCCTGATGGCCAGCACTCCCTGCTATCGTCGCAGTAGTGCAACGTTGCTGGCCTTCAGGGAGGCCCCCATACTGGGGTCCCACAGAGGAGATATCGGGTCTCCTCAAGTTGGGCAGCAGCCGCGCCAATGCACCCGCTGCTCCAACCAACTTGGGGACCAGACCTCGGAAATGGTGTCCGAAGTCCTATCGGCCATCAAGTACAAGACCCAGATACCTCATCGAAGGCTCCTCCTACTATTCTACCTCCTATTCAAGAATAACGAACCACCTTGAGATCCAGCTGCCGTGGCTCTCAGGGTCCAGTAAGGCACCACAAAGCCGTATCGCATCGTAGCCGATGTTCCACAAGAGTGGCCTTAATACCGACCCCTATGGGACACCGCACGACATTTCACCTCTACTGTGACCGTTCCTACTTGGGTAGACAACGGCTCTCTCTGACAAACATGCCCCGACTAAGCGCCCTCCTCTTTTGTGTTTTTGAAGTCGGTTAAAAAGCGTTTCATCATCATCATCATCATCAACACCCTTTAATAGTCCACTGCTGGACATTGGCGTCTCCTTAGAACGGAGGTTTTGGCCTACTATACCACGTTGGCCAGACGGGTTGGTATAGGGTTGGTGTGGGGTGCTGGGCTAGAAAACCTCCTCGTGGTGCACCCTGGAAACGCTGGCGATGGTACTGTCTCCTCCTTGTCCTCTTGGAGGAGAGGATTATCGCCAGCGGCCAATATTCTAGCAGAAGAGGCAGCCGTTCATCGGCTCTCGGGCAAGGCCTGGTCCAGCAGGGTGGGCGTGTCTGCCGGTTGCCCTGCTGGCTCTTCGCTCTTCGGAGCATGGAGGAGGAAACCTCGGTAAAAAACCTGATGGCGGGGCCCTGTAGGGGCCACAGTTTCTCCGCTGACAGCGGTGGAGAAAGGAGGACGGGCTCGGCGTGTACTCACACTACCACCGAGCAGGCAGGGGGACGTAGTCTCCCTGTCAACCGTCGGCATATCGTAATCCCGAGAAGAGCGCTGTGGTTAAGTCTCGCGGCTCTGATCGGGGGCGAGGGTCTTGGCTTAACCGCCCGGACCGCGAGGAAGATAACCTCTCTAAAAAAATCCCCGAATCCCGTGTTCTGGTGCGTGGCCAGGGGATGCATGGCTGATGGGAAGTTCAGTCGCGAGCGCACTCCAAGCCGAGGTACCTGCGGACCCCTCGGTTGGGTTAAAAACTTACGCTTGCCCGGGTAATGGGGGATCTCTGCCCGGGTGGACCTTTAGTTCTCCCCCACTCGTGGGATTATTATGGAAAATCTTAATTTGAACAAACAAAAAACGATCGGAAAAAAAAACACAACAGACAAAGGCAAGCCTAACGGACAAGGAGACGAAGAGGAGGAACAGTGGAGTGGATGGGTCGTCCACTGAGGGTGAGATGGTGTCAGGAACGCCCATCTCGATGGGGCTCCCAGAAGTCAGTCTGACTCTGATCTCTGGGAGCCGAAGAGCATCGGATCGGCTGCGTTCCGGATCTGCCGCTTCGTCGGATGGCGCGGAGGCCATGGAAGCGGAGCGGAGCGACAGCCGGAAACGCGGACGCTCCAGGGAAGAGGGGACCGACACGTCCGGCGAAATGATGCCACCAAAGGTGGCAAGCAGCCGCCGAGGGAGGGCGCGCAAACCGGCCTCGGTCGCGATCCCGTCAGGCTCCGCGTTCTCCAACGCGGAGTCGTACAGGAACGTACGGGTGGACGGCGAGGCCGTAGCGGAGGAGGAGATCGCGGATCTCCTGCTCAAGGTTCGGGAGCCGGTGGGGGGAAATGCCCCCCAGGCTCCCGTGTCCGTGCAGGAGAGGGCGAAAGCGGCGGTGGCCGTCATCGACAAGGTGGCCACCAAGTCCGTGAACCTTAAGGGCTCGTTTGTGAGGGCCCTTAAGGACTCCTCCTCCGCCTTGTCGGAGGTCGTGGAGAGCCTAGTGGGCGATGTGTCTCGCCTGCAGGTGGCCAACGAGAGGCTGACGGAGCGGGTGAACGAGCTGAGCGCTCAGTTCGCCCGCTTCCAGGCGAACCTCCCCGAGCGGGAAGCCCCGTCCGCGTCCCAGCCTGCCCCTACTACCAACTCAGGGGCATTTGACTCCCAACTGCGAGAAATCCTCATCGCAGTTGGGAATATGCTGGACGGACGCCTGGCTGGCCTGGAGGCGAGACTGCCCCCTGCGCCGGTTGTGCGCCCCCCGCTCGCGTCGACACAGCGGCCTAAGGCCGCCGCTCCGACCGCGCTCCCCGTAGTGGGAGGCCGCGTCTCCTACGCGGCGGCGGCGTCTGCCCCGACTCCATCGGCTCCCCAAAAGCCGAGGAGGGGGGCCAAGGCACCGGCCCAGGCGCCGGCCAAGGCACCGGCTAAGGCGCCGGCCAAGGCACATCCCCAGGCGCCGGCCAAGACGGGGCCTAAAACGGCGCCGAGGAGCGGAGTGGCATTCCCTCCGCTCCCCACTCCGACACCCCTGCCGCACCCTCCGACGAGGGTTGGCAGGAGGCGAGGGGCTCCAAGAAGTCCCGAAGGCGGGCCAAAAAGGCTGCCAAAAAAGCAGCCCAAGCCCAGCCTTCGCCACCGGTGGCAACGGCCTCCACAAAGAGGCCGCGGAAGCTGCAGCCGCCCAAAACCGCGGCTGTAGTGGTGACCGTGTCCCCGGAGGCGGCGGACGGCGGGCTGTCCTACGCGGCCGTCTTCAAAAAGGCCCGGGACAGCCTCGCCAACGATTTTGGAACGGTGGG